>JAOWBP010001760.1:46478070-46499355 GCA_028571105.1 Tragopan temminckii | reverse complement strand
ACTGGTAGCTAGCAGTGCCTTACAGGTTTCAGCTTTTTCTCATTTTTCACTGTCAAGGTTAAGAGGACTGTGTAGGCAATGTGCTTAGCCTGTGGGATGGGAGTGCCTCCTGTTGCTCAAAAATGATTCATCAGAATTATTAGCTGTATTATTTAGGTATCTAGTTCAGGTACTCACATTGCCCCATTGTTGTGTCTCAATCTGTCTCTCTCTTTTTAATAAAGTATTTAGGCGCTCTCAAACACTCAGTATAAGAAGACCTTGAAGAGAGCGAGTAGTTTGGAAATAACAATCTGAAATCCATGAGTCATCCTGAGACTATGCTGAATGTTCTCAGATACCGCGTTAAACTTCTAAGGCAACAACAATCCAGAGAGTTTCTTCTTAAAGAGGCCCAGGGAGCAGGGCCCAGCTGCTCCTAACCGCACTGGCAGTCCCAGTGGCAGCTGACTGCTGCACCAGCCGGGAAATTGTCGTGGCTGCTTAACACAGGCGTGCCAACCCTGCACGGTACCAAAGATGGCTCTGCAGTGCCACGTTGTTCATCAAATATTGCTAACTACCAGGTACTCTGCAAGAAAAACCTGGTGCAAACAACTGCCTGCTCAGTTTAAGAATGTTATTTTTTTTAGTGCTGTGCCACAAGATGAAGCTACATTTTCAGGATTGCAGTAAAGCAACAGGTATACTGAAGCGTGTGAATACACTGTTCTTAGTATTAGTGTCTTCTTTTTTAATGGAAGATGGAAGCTAATTAATCCTTTTCTTCCATCCAAACAGATGTGAGGCCTACAGGTAAGTTCTTAGGAGCTGCTCTTAAAGTGAGTAGACCATCTGTGAGGAAAAAAAAGCCTGCCATGTCACACTGATTTGGCTCAAACAAAACTGCAAGGAGCTTTCAGCATAAGGAACATCCTCAGACAAAGACAAATGGATCCAACTCCAGACCATGGAACGCAATATTGGTTCCACAACAGGCCCACGTGGATAACTTAGATATTTCTAGGAAAAACAGAAAACATTTTAAGAACTAATAATAAGAGAGCATTTCAGGTAAGAGTAAGCTCATAAGTGAACTGTCATATCAAGTGTCATTGGCAACAGCACTAATTAAAATGTTTATGGCTTCTCCATAACTGAGTAGTTTCAGTGATTGTGGTAATGGAGGTTTTGCTTTTATTCAGAGAGATATAAGGTGGCCAGTAAGATTTGGGCATCAGATAGCAGATAGTGTTCATAGCCTTATGAAAAGCAACTTTGAGTAAGAACAAGTGACGTGTTATCACTGCCTTTTCTGTAAAAAATAAAATAAAAAAATCAGCATTTTATTTCTACCGTATTTGAAATATGTTTCAAATACAAAAAATATCAAAATTTAAAGAAAAAAATCATGGCATATTTTAAAATTTACTGCTGGCTTCATATGCTTCTTCCTTACATACAAACAAATTCTTTACTGTCAGAATAAACATAAAAATCAAGGTACATGACATTTAGTCATTAACTCCTATTAACCCAATTTGAAAAATAAACTTGTCTAAGACCAGTCTTAGGCACACACTACACAAACAAGGTGAATATGATGACTGTAAATCCAGGACCTAAGCCAACCTCTGCCCTGTTCCTGTTGGAAGGACTGACCCAGTGACATGAAGGAGGACATCATCTCTTTCTTGGATGCTGCATAGTGTCACTGCTTCTCTCCACCTTCCTGCACGGATGCAAGAGAAGCTGGAGTGCTTCTTGTGCAGACACTACAGCAAGGACATTGGGAATCAATGTCAAAGCTTCCCTTCTCTGGTCAACAGATCTGTACCTCAGAGCTTAATAGCCAAAATTCTGAGACTAGCTTAAAAATCTGATAACATCTAATGCACTTTTAAAATTTACAGAGTCAATCAGAACATTTACAGTTACTGCATTGTTTTCCTTTTTCCTTTTTCCTTTTCATTTTGAGGGTTAGAAATTAACTTAATCCTTTCTTTCCTTAAGAATGTCATGCAAACTCTTTACTCCAGTAACTGAAGTTTTATAAATGAAATACTAAATAAGCTGAGACTTAACATAAAATAATCAAATACTGTTAGCACTGTCACATTTTTGTTCATGTTCTCTGGTCCAATTAATTGTCAACACACACTCAGCTAAGGACACTTAACTGCACAAATTCAGTCTACAGGAAACAAAATGACAAGGACGGTATTAATAGCTAAATTAAAATGATTCTAAAAGCACTGACTGCTAAGAAAAATGTATTCTTCTTTAGTCTTAATGAATCTGTCTGCTGTCAGAAAACTACTGTAAAGTTACTTCCTTAGGCTTCAGATGACTACATTCCTTATTTGATTACAGTTCTTCAATATTTAATGAGCATGGGAATCTATAATCTGCCTAGAGGAAAAAAAAAAAAAAAGAAAAAACAACCTGTGCCAGGCTGCACTTTATTGAAACCTGCAATGTACAAACAGAAAACAGAAATGCAAACACAGCTGCTGCAGTAAAGCCCACAGGGCTAGAAAAAAAAAAAAACATAAAAATAAAAAAAAAAAAAAAAAAAAAAGGGATCAATTCAGATGTATGGAGAATACTCGAGCTCCTGAAGTTATTCAAAAGCTGTTTTGTCATTTGTTAATATTTTACTTAATTAAAACAACGTGGTTTAATTGTACTTGCAACACATACATATTTCTGCATATTATTATTTATACACCAGAAAATGTAACAAACACATTCAAACCCTTAATCTAACCCTTAGGAAAAAAAAATATTTAAAATTAGCTGCTATTTATTATTTAGTTGATCTTCTATTTGTTTATAAAGCTTTCTGTGACACAGAACACTAAAATACTAACTGAAAAACGAATGCATAGTTATTAGTAAAAATTTTGAGGGTTAAAAAGTTGAAAATGTGTAAACAATAACCATTTAGTCAACAAAGAAATAGTGATGTAAAACTGCAGTTTCAAAATTACTTGGTGAATCCCATGTGTCTTACAAGCCTTCCATAAATTTATTAACACAGAATATTAAATCATGGCATTCCATACATGAGGGGATGGAGCATTAACATCTGAGTACAACAGGCCCAAGTCATCTAGAGCCTCGTGTAATTTCAGTCCAGAACAAACTCACTCTTCCATTACTAGCCCCTCTATGCTCAATCCAGGTTAACGAGCTGGAAGTAATGGCATTACAGATTCTGTTGTTTTTTATTACAGTGAGTAGGAAATGAGAAATATAAGAAAGGGAAAAATTACTGTAAGTTTCCAATGAGACCTAGAGAGAGGCCACTAAATTAATGGAGAATAGTTGTGATGTCATTTGTTAGAATAGGTAAAATATTAGCAAACAGTAAAAACACAGGATTTAATTTCAAGTTCTTGTTCCATTTTTCTCTCTCTAATTACCTATTTATTTCTAAACAGCCATAAATAAATGATTAAAAAAAAAAGGTTTAATTTACAGATATCTGATCTCTCAATCAGCTACCTGCAAAAAAAAACCTTATTTGCCCATACATACGATTTGCTTGAAGATACTTTTTTTTGTGAATAAGGGCAGGATAAAAAGAGAACCTCTCTACAATGAGAACTTGTGAATAATGACATTTTATAGTTAGACATCAATTTTAAAAAAATGCAAAGATAGAATTCCTTACCATCTGTATTCTGCCCAATAGTGTTCGGCTAAGAGGGTTTCCCACTGGGCTGAAACACCCTGCGAAAAGAAAAGGCTGTGAATTTTTTGCTTGTTATCCTCTTCCACCGAATAAATCATTTTATTTTAATATCATTATGTTAGCAGGATATGTTTGACAAAATTCTAATGAAAAGCAGCAGCATCTTTCAGTCACAACTATGCATCCTTCAGTCAGAAACAGTTGGAGGGTGTATTTAACTAACAGACCTGACACAAGGTTAACTAATCCAATATTTTCATTCAAATGATTTGGAGAAATAGCTCGAGCAGTGTCCACATGCCACCTCGTGCTCAGAGCTGACGCTATTATCTAGCCTGTATTGCTTTTCTCTTCACTGAATTTCCAAGGAATGCACACAAAGTTTTCCAACAGATCACAAAAACTCTCAAAGGAATTACTTCCTTATTTTATCTGAAAGAATAAGTATGCCTATTCAGTAGTTCTCTTTGATCATCTGAGTCCCTATCACAACACATCTTGCTGTTTATTTTATTCACTCTCTGTACAGTGAACAAGCATTTGTAAATTCTTTTCTTTTCAAACTATTATGTTAACTACTAAGCCAAGAGAAATCCTTTCATCATTTATGCATTCTTCTTTTCAGTTATTGGTCTCCTCAGCTGTATACTTAAGAAAACATCTTAAAAAGACACAAAAATCTGAAAATTGTTGAACATGACAATGAAAAATGCTACTGCTTTGCTGGAGAATGATTTCTCTTTTCTTAAAAATAGAGAGGCCAGACAACACAGAGTTAAGTTCACTGCATTTTCTCAACGAGACACAAGATTTGGAACAAGATTTGTTTTCAAACGGGAATAAATTATGAAAATTCATTTTCATTTACCACTCCAAATCCTATTCTTGAGGAGCCCAGTATCTGAATAAAGAGGATTTCTTCAGATTCAGATTCCCATGCACTGGCAGAGGTCCATGGAGAAGCTTGCACAACTTCTCTTACTGTATGCTTTCTGAAGCCTAGTGGTTTAGACTTTCACAGGAGATTTGTTCATAAATGTTTAATCATTAAGATATTAAGATATTTCTAAATATAATAAAAGCTGCATGTTCAAACAATCAGAGTTAAACCATGCTCCTGCAGATCTTCTGCATGTCAGTAACTTTTTACTTATGGGAAATCCTAAGTACAATAATTAACTTTTCAATTTTGTATATGAATTAAAAATCATTTCAAAAAATGGTGTATAAATTCGGAAACAGTTTATTCTGAAAGACTTGCCTTGATCTTTTTACTTTAGTATTTCTAGTTCTTTCTGGAAGAGGAATAGAGATGAGAATAGTAAATGTTTTCTGAATTCAACACACACTCAAAGATGACAGACCTCAAGCTTTCTTTTCTTCAAAACATTTGTTTTCCTCAAAACATTTGTTCAGCATTAACGCCAAAGGTCAGTGCTTCTACTAATGCTGCAATCTAGAGAGTCGCTATTCACAAAGTCCAACAGTTACAAGACATGCTGCTACAGAGATGACAGTGCAAATTGGTAAATTAAGCACTGCATACAGATGTCATATCAACTATTGGATCAAAAGCAATCAGAACTCAAGACTAATAAGATGTCTGCAAGATAAAAAAAAAAAAAAAATTTTTTTTTTTTCATCTATACAATTGTTTTACCTATGTTAAGGTAAGAGTTGAAAAAAAACCATATAATCAAATCAATTGCTTATTTGATTTTTTTTTTTAAATATACAATCAGTAGCACCAATTACTTTCTTCAAAGATGCATTGCTGGAGTTCTTCAGCAGCTTGTGAGTACTCCCGTGGGTCTCTATATGCAGCTACTTATCAGGTGAAGACTTAATTGGAGAATATTAGTTCAACCATAAAGCCTGAATAAAGGCAGCGCAAACCTGCTCTGTTGCAAGCACTGGAAGACACAGATTTGAAACTTAAAGACGTCAGGTGTGCTGTGCTGAGTTCTAGCAGATAGCACCAGTTCTGACAGCATTTCCTGTGAGCAGAGCCTTCTTCCAAGACAAGCAGGAAATTCCTATTACTTCATTTGAGGTGCAAACCCTAACCAGACCAGAATACATCCAGTTTGAAGTGTTCTATGGTTCACAGAGCCAATGCTGTTTTTGTTTGTACTGATCATCATCTGATTACTCCAGACTATTCTCCAGTATCATCCTTCAGCTGTTTTCAGTTATCAAGCATTCCTTTATTAGCCCTCACACTGATGACAATGACATTTAAAAACAACAGAAGAAACCTCCCTCATCCATGAAGCAACATTCAGCAAGCAAACAAATATCCATCCCTTCTTTCCCAAAAGATGCAGTAGATTTTTGAAGCAATTTTTCACAGCTATTGGCTTAACATGATTCAGTGCTTGATAAAGTGTGTAAATGACACTGATAAGGTGTGACTAACAGCCTCAGCAGTGGTTGCTTCAGTTCTCTCTGATCCTAGATGCGCAAACTTTGAACTGCTGCAGTGAGGTAGCGAAACTGAGGCCAGCATCGCAGAAAACCATTTGCATTTCATCCAAAATTATGTTTATGGAACACCATGACCTGCTGAGGCTCTCACCTAGAGCAAGTTAGATAAAGGTCACGCCTGGGAAAACCACCCGCCCAGGTTATTCTGGGCTGCCTTATCTTACGAATGCTTCAGAACCTCTAGTGGAGAAGCAGCTCTATCGATTCAGAGGATTTATTTGAACTCTCAAACAAACATCCCTCTAAACAGCCTCTGCTGTCCTCACCTTCAAAACTCTGTACATCTCAAGAAGTTAATCTTCCCCATGAAAGCATTAACATTTGAATTACTGTATTTCCTATTACCCTGCACTGATTCTCCACTGGTCTCTTTCATATGGAATTTTATATGAGAAGAATATTTTCCTAGGGGAACCAGTCACTGATGTCTAAACAGGATGTTAAATGCTTTAAAATGATTGGTGCCATTGCTTTTTAACTTATGACCAGAATTTCCACACTGTTACAATTCAACTGCTTTTATTGTTTTGTAAATCCAAGTATGCACTGACGTTATGTAAACTCTGACAGAACTGATATCTTTTGAGAAACAGAGCCTCTTTCCATGAGAAGTCTGAAACTATATCAGCTTCCTGTACTATCTGAGCAATGAACTGAAAGTGCATCTTTTGTCACTTTCTGCCAATATAACTGAGACTAAAGAGAAAAGACATAAACCGGGTAGTTGTCCTCATATCCAAAAGGTAAGTCTGTGCTAAGAGATCCCCATTTTCATTATGTGCTTTCACTGAAACAAAAAACATTAACCCCTGCTCTAGATAAGCACAGCGTGAACTGATAAAATTCCAAATAGTTGGGCTGAAACACACAGAAAGTAGAAGAATTCAGCACCACACAGATTAGATTTATACAAAAATTTATATGAGGAAGTAGCTTCTACGTCACAGCAATGATAATAGCAACAATGCCACAAAGAAGCACTAGCAATTAATTGAGAACACTTCCTATTAAACAGCATCATCATTATGCTTTTTAAATTAACAAGAGAGCCAGAAGAGGGGGAAATATTCTCAGTAGTCATATGACACTATTATCCTACTGAAGCATCTACAACCACCTAATATTAAATACTTCTACGAAAAAAAATCTGTTTTAATAGAGACTGAGAGAGCACATATCACAGAATTCATGCCTTTTATTCACTTTCTGAAAGAATTCCTTTTCTTCCTTCATGAAATTCACTTGATAAACTCTTTCTATTAGTTAATAAAGGTATTTTTGCATGATAAAATTCCTGTAACTCCCATCTCATGGAAACTACAGTTAGGGAAATGAACTGAAGGTGAAGCATGGAACATCCTCAGAAAACCACTGAACAATATCACTGAGCAAATAACTAAACATAATATTCAGACTCATTCCTGTGATGAACCCTCTAAAGCACATGGAGAAAAAATAAATTACTCTGAAGTTTACATTAATTAATAATTTCTTTTAAAAGGAAAAGAAAACAAACGCTAAAAGACATAAAGACATGAAAATAACATGAAAATGAACTATGCTTCTAGGAAACAGTATTTCTTATTGCAGACATAGATCTTGTAATTTATATTGTGGTCTCTTGCAACATAGCATAGTTAAAACATACCCAAATAAACAATTCATACAAGTTAAGTATGTTTGTATCAGCTCAGCCCATTTTCCTATCCACCTTTTGTGGCTTTAGAACTATTTTCAGTAAAAAGGATTAAGTTTTCAGCAGAGTCACCTATTCAAAACTGTGCATTTTCTGTCAAGAAGGTATTCTAGTATACACTGTAATCTCTAATTCAGGTTTCATAGGACAGCTTTTTTGTTTGTTTGTTTTTAAAGTAGAATTTTTTAGAGCAGCATAACTCCTTTCCGGGATTTTTCAAGTGAGGCATTATATAATAGAAAGAGGATCATTTTGTAATGGCATAAATATATATTTATTTTCCCTCAAAGGCTTTATTCTCACAACAACTATGCTTTAACAGATCAAACAGAATTCATTAAATAAAACAATTGTTTATATATGGAATAAGAAACTGTTTCTCTTTACTTACGCATAAGATCACACTTTCAAAACCCAGTGCAAACATTTTCAGATACAGTTCACATAATATTAAAGGAATGGGTGTACATTTTTGTTTTACCACCAAAATACACATTTTACTAAAATCCAACGCTGCAGGTGAGAACCCACTTCAAATTCACACCACTTAGTCTAAATCTCATGGTCCTGACTGAGTGGAAAACGGATAGGATCAAAGTGTGTTGCAAAATGTTTCTAAGTGTAATCTGTATCATAACTTTTAAAACTACTTCAGAACACAATCCACTTAAACTGTAGAACAATAAAACTAATTTCAAAAGTTGCTCCTTGTCTTATTCTGAACAAAATTTAGCAGCCTTTCTAAAACACTGTTCTCCTTGCTACTAGTATGAGGCCAAAGGATATGGTTAATTTTTTTCAGTCTGTATCATGCACATCACTTAAAACAGACAGTTCTCACATGCCATGTTTAAATGTACATACAAAAATGTTAGGACGGCATAACTACTGAATGCAAAAGACTTCTGCAAACACTCGCATGGTTCCTGCAATGTTTTTTGCAAGCTTGCACAACTCTATCCAACAACAGGTAAGCCCATGCTGTTACAGCCCCTCCTTGTCTTTTCGCCGCTTATTTCTTCTTTCAGAGTAATTGTACCATCTCCTCAATTTAGCACTTACTTTCTAAATGAGATTCCAATTTGTTGCCTAGATCTATTCACTTAAAAACTATGCACAAAATCAATCGGACAAATAAAATACCTCTGCTTATTCCCTTACTTGCTATAAAGCTCATTTATTTTATCTTTCGGATGTAAGAACCTTTCTTCAAGTCATACTCTTAAAAAAAAAAAAAAAAAAGCGAAAGAAATTTCAGCTTTACTGCTGCCAAATCTCGCTGCTCCAGTTAAGGCAGGAGACTGACCTAGGTGGCAGTGACAAAACAAACAAATAAACAAAAAAAGCCAAAAGAGCTGTGCTGTTAGGTGGCAGAGAATAATATTCACTTGTTTTTTTTCCCCATTCCCATTACTACTACAGAAACTCACAAACCAACAAAATAAAAGTAACTTGGGAACATATGTAAGTAGATCAGGCTGTGGCTGCCATGTAAAATACGACACTATACAGAAAAATCTGAACAGGAGGATATAAGGTGCTCAGGGACATGATTTAGTAGAGGCTTGTTAGAGTTAGGGTAGGATGGTTAGGTTGAGGTTGGACTTGATGATCTTCAATCTGAGCAATTCTATGATTCTATGATAAGCTTTCCATTTAAAAGTATGTAATATTCACCTCTTCACCAGTGATTTACTAAATGCTGCTCTTGGAAACTGTTATCTAGAAAACTAACTCTGGAGAGTTACAGAATTCAGTACCATGCAGTTCTGTGCACACTGCTGCTGTTTCTTTCACACCAGCAAGTGATTTTCCAGCAGATGCCCCAGCTCCAGGCATTAGGAGAAGCCCGGCTTCTGAAACCATGAGTCAGTCATGTTTCTCCACAACCGTGCAAGACAACTAGTCTAATATGCTTAAACACAGTAACTTGCCTATTCAAGGACCGATATAGCTACCTATGGTTACTACATCTGGTTGTCTGATTCCCCAGCCCAAATGACCAACTGTGCCCTTGCAAGCAGAATTAAGTCAGTGCTAGATCACTGGGATGAAGCAAGACTTGAATTCACACCTGTAGATCCACAAAGAGATATCTTCACTGCAACACCAGTTAATTCCAACCTTCATGTAAGAGATCTCAGAATCAGACAGCACCAACATGAAAAACACTATGCTTCTGGCAGTGCCATATCCCACAAAGATAATTATACCTACCATCAGCCAAAGGAATGCACAGAGATAACTCATGCAAGGTTAGCCACCGTTTTCACTTCTGGTCCAAGGTGTACAAGGACACAAACACGTAAGCATTCTGCATCTTGGAATAATCCTTTGAAAAGGAACTATGGAGGCAGACTGTCATTGGCTTTGAGGAGAATACTGTTTCCATATATACACATTCATCCTGTACTTGGATATAATGAACAGGCAGAATTTGGCCCCTATTTACAAAAGGTATAATGAAGTAAAAGCTATTGCATCACAAAAACAATAAAAAAAATCCAACTTTTTAATTAGAGATTAAAATCAAATACATTTAGGAGCCTACACACCCACCTAATTATTTCTGAGTAATCTTATCAAATCATCATCTTACATTTTTCTTGCAAATGTTAAGTTTCTACAGTACCATATATAAACAACGCAAGTAGTAGCACGTGTCCCAAGCATTCTTTTGAAGTAAAGAATATATATTGAATTCATGCTAATCAGGAATGTGCTAATTTATAACAACCTCTAACGTTACATCATAATGGAATTAGATAGAATTGAAAAATAAACAGGGGCTATAGTATCCTGTTGTTTCTTTCTACAACAGAGAGAATGGAAAATGACTCTACAACAAACATTAATAAGCCTGTATAGATAAAATCAGCATTCTGAAATCAGATTGGCAATATTATTTACAAGTTTTAGATAGCAGATAAAAAAGATGCAAGGAAAACACAGACCGTGACACATAGTTTGGATTAACAAGGGTTATTTTTCTAACAGATATCCTCAGAAAGTAATTATTCTTTTTGCTAAGCTCGTCAGAACCATTTAAAAGCAAAAAAGCTAAATTAAATTTGAAAAGGAAACTTGTTTTGTATTGTATTAAACAAAGCTTGTCATTTTACCCTTTGGAAAGGTATGTTCAAGAAACAGAGAAATTGCAGATCTCTAGAACTGAGTGCACAACAATGAAGAAGTAACCCTTACATTGGTGTGTGGTAGTATTCTTGCATCCATTGTGCCCTATTACTTTACCCTCCTCGAATCAGAGGAAATAGAGCTCTTAAGCAGAATTTACTGTTTTCCTAAAATATGTTGTGACAGTCATAATTTGACAAAGAATTCAACTGTATCTGCAGCTCTAAAATTTGAGTATCTGCTGACCTCGGGAGGTCTTTTCATGTTTTTAGGAAACATACTTGACCAGAGATAAAAGACAAAGAATGAAAATTAAGCAAGAAAGGAAAACAGAGTAATTTACTTTACGTGGTTCCTCTCACAACCGAAATTCAGCAATGGCCAGTTAATTACATCACCCGTCCTCCCTTTTTTTTTTTTTTTTTTTTTTTACTAATATCATGAGCAGTTAAAATCGCTACTTAGTGGGGCCTCATATCGCATCTCCAGTATCCCAAAACTCACACAAAAGCAGCAGCAAAGTTTTCATATTCATCAATATGAGAAATGGCATATTTTGAGGTCTGAATACTCAAGGACAGGGAATTCTCCTCCATATCTTATTATGAAAGTAACCCATTACTATACATTGTGCATTATTAAAGATATCTGGGTTTCTTTAAAACTGACTTCACTGCTAACTGCTACAAAAAAAGTTTATTGATTTGAAAAGATCAAACAACCAGGGAAAACAAAGAAAACCATCTACTAGCATTGTAAAAGTTTGGAGCTGTGAAAGCATATACCTTAACAGGCTTGTTCACATAAAAATACACAGCTATGAGATCTTCCTAGATGGCTTCTCCACATTCGCACATGCCAAATTATCAGCTCAAACACTGGTGATACAGACAATTCCAGACACACCTTGTTCTCTTTGCAGGTTTCTTGGAACTTACGTCGAAAAGGATTTGTTTTTGGTAAGAAGAGAAGATGATTTACAGGAAGATCCTTAATTCAAACCACAAATTCAATCGCTGAAGATCCTTTGCATATATGATTAGGTAAAATGATGGATGAGTCCCTTATGCACCATAGCACAAGGACAATTTTCTGATAAAATGTTGCTATCAAGGTACACATGATATGGTATGTTAAACGCCCATTACATGGGCAGTACACTTCAGACTCTCCCAGAAAAAGTAGCACAATTATACTTCTTATGATTCGGCTTCCAGTACATAAGAAGTCAAATTTGAAGCAACTAGAAAGAAGCTGTAAAATATTTTAAGGCTGAGCAGATGAACACAAAAGCTGAAAAACTTACCACAAATTTATCTATATGTAGTTCAAAACAAAAATTCTGAATTCATTACCAGAATGAAAAATTCCAATTCAATGAGACTTGGAGTCCTTAAAATAAGTAAATTTTAAGTCAATTTTAGCTTGCATCTGGTTCACAACAGAAGTTCTTCAAAGAGCAAAGTGTGTTGTACAGAAGTTATCAAGAACTTCGCTACAACAGATTCTCCTGAATAAACATAGAAGGTGACAGACCTTGCTGCTCAAGACAGCCTAAAACAAAAAACTTCAAGGACTTTGTTAATATTGTTAATTGTTAATATTATAGAGGTAAACTCAGCTTAAATGTGGTTATTCAAAATAAAAACTTAAAGATGCAAAGCTTCCCTATTTTTCATGCAAAAAATAACAGAAAATACGACACCTTACAAAGTCCATTTAAGCTGTTATAGTCCTTATAAGAAAGAAGGCTAGGGGAATTGCTCCTTATGCTGTACTGGGGAATGGGGACAAACAGAAGTTTCATATAAGAATTCTCAAAACATGTCCTGTTAGTACTCCATTTATCACAACAAAAGATGTTCAACATACATTAAGTAAGCTACAACATTCTGTTTTATTCTTTGGCATATTAGCTGCAGCAGCCTTTTTCCTTTGGCCAGTCAGGTTCTACACAGATTCAGGAAAGACTTGCATCAATCTATACGTATCATTGTAACACACCTCAGTAAATCAAGAAAAATAAAAAGCAGAGAGGCAACAGATGCTACCTCTGATGTAGAGATGGTGTCTTTTTTTCATAAAAAGAGATAATGACAGGACAGGTAATGGGGATGCCACAAACTGCAACCAATCCGCAGATAAGATAAACAGTACTTCAAATACTGTTATTCAGCCTGAATAAAAGTCTTGTGCAAAAGGTCTGTCTGGCATGTTGGAGCTAGGCCCGGGGTCAAGTGATCAGAAAATACTCTAAGGAGCTTTTCTGCATGCATGTTTTTTTGTTTTTGTTTTTTTTGTGTTTGTTTGTTTGTTTTATAAGTTGCTTACACGACATTTGGATCTTCTAAGAGAAAAGGAGGAAGTAAAAACTGAGGGGACCAAGTCCCACTTGTGAATTGAAAGATAAGGAAGGAACATGTGCAACCTGTTCTTTCCTTTGAGTGTGCCTTAAGGTGACAGAAAACTCCAAAATAAAAGTCTGAAGGAGTGATATGCAGAGTTTTCAGGTGATTCTGTCACCTAATTTGAAGTAAACAAGAAGTCAGTCATTGTTCCTTACAACCTCCAGTGAGCAAGAAAGCAAGCCAACAGTGAGGAGACAAGCTCTAGTGAAACTCTCACTTTATCTGGATCAAAGCAGCATGTTGAGGCCAGCTCTGTAAATATTACCAAGTCACCAAGTTGTGTGACAATAGCAAGGTTTAAGTTACCCACCCATACCGGCCCTCACTTCCCTGTAGGCTTTTTCTTCATGCTTTCTCAGCATCCTCTACCATCAGTTTCTACAGACCAACAGAACTGGTACCAAGCTATAAAGAGCTACATTGGTCCCAGAAACAATGCATAAATTGCAGACTGTAGTACGGTCCACAGATACCCAAAGTTAGTTTGAAAAGCACTGTACTAAAAGAATTAGTCACCTGAGGAAAGTTGGTTCTGACTGACCTTGATTTTCAGCAATGAGGTTAACAAGCTGCATCTGAGTCCATGAAAGTTTAGTTGTTTCACACAGATAAAAAAAAGAAGATCTACAAAATTAACAAAGGGTATTTAAAATAGCCAAAGAACTATGTATGCAAACAAAGAATGAATAACACATCTTAAAAACAAGGTCATTTTTAAGAGTACTTGTCAAAACAGAACGAAATCAAGAGACCCAGGTCCCCTCTGGAGGAGATGCCTGTCTCCTGTCCACCACAGGCACTACTGGGTCTTTTGTATAGTCCTTTCAGTTCCTCAGGAAATGATAAGAACAGAAGGACTGGAGCAATACATAGAAGGATGAATTTGATCAACTCATTCATGCATACTTATTGTTACACACAGAGCAACCTTGCTAACATGAACTTTATTCCACGCGGAGTTGATACTCTGCTGCAACAGCTCTTTGGCAGAAGTGTTTCCACCTCTAGAAACAGCTACAATTCCATTTAAGCATGCACTTTGTCAACATGTGCCTTCTCATGCCTGAATAGTTCAAAAAATACAGACAAGCTCAGACTGAAAACAGTTAACAAGACCTCTCTACTTAGGAATTAATTAGATCTGGTTGTTTTAGGATCCATATAATTGAGAAAGTAAGGGCACACTCAGGCCAAATCACTTTTGGCAGAGTCCTTCCACAGTACTACGTCACACCCTGATTTTGCAATCTATACCTGCTGCTGCCAAACAGAGAGTAATGCTTCATTTAATCCACACCCTTGTATAATTTGGCTGAGAGCACTTCCTTTACCCTAAAGGCACAGCAGTAATTACCTTAACACACCAATTTCAAGTAAATATAAATGGTGTTCTTTTGATAAAGTTTTTGGGATCTTCAAAGATTGCTGTTATTGTGCTATGTGTTTAGTGTAATTTTTAGTGAAATATTTTAATTAACTTGCCTAGAAGAAACATGAAAAAGAACATATAATAAAGGAACACGTGTATCTTTGATCTCAGTATAAACAATTCTTGCAAGTTTAACTAGAAAATACAAACTCTTCTGACATTTATAACATCTTATCAATCAGACAGAGGAAACTGGATAACCAACCTTTTAAAACTGAAGAACTAGATTGTCATGATTGTCATTAATGTTAATGGTTTTGTCTCTGTGTCTTCACTATTCTGTTGGAAAATTTTTGTGGTTTGATGAATCTATTTACACATCTTTTGTTTTCAAATTACAAAAGGATTTTTACTATTCATTTTATAAATGTAAGCACTCAGATCTTTTATTTTAAATTAAGGTCCTGTAATTGTGCCTTGGGCCAAAACTCTGACAACTGATAGTGGGGGCACAGTATGAGGGGGCTGCAAAGCTCTGTGAAGTTCCTTTCCCTGCAGAATTTCCTGAGCAGCCTGTGAGCCATGGCGAAGATGTGGCTCTGTCCTGGTACTCTTGAATTAAAAAAAAAAAATCTTTTCTTACTCTATTCTCTTTAATACCTTGTCTCTAAATGCAAGGTGAGAGATAAGAACACATTAAAATGAACCATTTTCCCCATGGGAACTCCCATTCAAATTAACATGTAGACATACATAATAAGCATTTTAGACTCAATGTTCTGCTTTGTTTTTACTTGGCTTCAGTGTAGATATCTCAGTTCACATTTGCCGAAAATCTGATGTGTGTATTTAGCTGGCACTTTGTCTCTACTCAGTTCTTATCTTCTTTTGAGAATAAAAAGAAATTCTAGCAATTGAATCCAAAACTATGCAGTGCCCTACAATTAAAATACAGCCTTGTATTGAATTTAAAGACATTATCGTTGCTTACTATGAGAAAACATAAAAAGGCAAAAACCTAGAGACTAAAATAAAATTTATTAATTTCAGTGCTAGTTTTCTGCTCTTTCTCATAATAGTTATTTTCATCCATAATGTTTGCGAGTTTAAAGTAATGTTATGGTCATTCCATGGTGAAAAGGAAGCTTGCAGCTCTCTCTCTGAAGTACTAAGAATAAATAGGAAAAGATAAAAAAAAAAAAATAATCAGACCACCAGGGGGAAAAAATAAGAAAACTTTTGTGCAAGTACTATTCGTTTCATTCTTTTCTTAAACATTATCTACTTCCTTTTGTAAATATTCTAATGTATAAAAAAATGAAAAATATTATCCATCATTTCCTGCTTGTTCCTCTTAGCATCTTGCATTACATTCAAACCCTTTGAAACAAAAATAGTTCAGTAACCCCACTATTTGGAACTATTTGGTACATACTTGGAAGTCTTCACCACAGAATGATCCTGACATGATTTTAAGATGCAGGACCGAAAATAAGGACCTCAAAGCAACTCAAAATTTCTTTCACTTGAACTAGGACATTATGACAAACTGCTATACCATTTTTATAGCTCCAACCTGTACAACACTTCAGGCTTAAGTACTTTTTCCCACCACAGTGAATCTAAATGAATCTTTGGGGTGAGCTAATAAGGCAGCACACACTGAAGTTTAACAGAATCACAGAATTGTCACAGAATCACAGAATTGTAGGAGTTGGAAGGGACCTCAGAGATCATTGAGTCCAACCCCAACAGGGAATGCATACACCCAGATTTTTTCAAGACAAAACTGAGTTCTTTGTTTAACTTTACCTTCTTCACAATAAGTCTTTTATACACACTTAAACTATTTATTTAAAAAAAAAATAAATCAGCGATTTAATTTCTAATATAAAATCTGATAAAATACAGTACTTACAGTAATGCTAAGATATAAAAATAAATAAATAACAAAAAAAAGACATTCAGTGATGCCCATGCCATTCAGTTTGTTTGCATGAATCAGCTCCCCGTAAACAGACCCCTCTTAAATGGCACTTCTACTGGCACTCCCCTAAACAGAAACGGTCCTTCAGGGTCAGCATTATATAACTTCTGTACAGCAGTGTGGGAAAGCCTGCTGTGCTTGCTACTGGCTGTACTGCACGCTTTCTCTTAGTCATCTTCTATCTGTTAACTAGCACTTTCAGTTTTCTTTGAAAATGCCACCAAACTCTGTTCAAACATCAGGGATACACTACAAATATTGTACTGCATGTTGTACTGGGACAACACAGCATACATACTCACACTCTTCAATTCGTATGCATTCTGTCACCTCTTTAATATCTCTTCAATCTCTTCAGGTTAATTTACTGCCATTTATTTTCATATTAGAGAAGTAAGTTAATCTAATAGTAAAACTGAATTCACTGTTCATTTGATACATTTATAATGATAGTTTCTATAAGTCTTTTTTTCCTCTATAGTTTCTTCCTCAGAGTTGCACGGAGTAAGGCCACACTGAACCTGCTTTCTATACACATCCCTGCTTCACAGAATTATGTTTTAAGTAAGAAAAATATTTGCCAAAACAACAATAAATCATTAGAGTCTCCAGGCACTGTAATGGTAGCATTGAATCATAGAGTCATAGAATGGCTTGGGTTGAAAAGGACCACAATGATCATCTGGTTTCAACCCCTCTGCTATGTGCAGGGTCACCAACCGTTAGAGCAGGTTGCCCAAAGTCACATCCAGCCTGGCCTTGAATGCCTCCAGGGATGGGGCATCCACAACCTCCTTGAACAGATGTTATACCATTGGGAAGGAAAGATATAACATTAAAAAAAAAAAAAAAAGTATGATACTAACATACCTACGAGGATATAACTTTTGACACTTCAGTGACTCCACAAAAATGTGAATTTTGTTACATAATGTACTTTATTTATAATCTACTAAGTGTATTTTAAACATCTTTAATTGACGCATAAATATTTTTTCATGTCCAAAGCAGAAATTTACTGTCTGATTACAATTGAAAAGATGAATTTTGAACAGTCTATCAAATACAACAGAGGACTTAAGCGCAAAGTCAGTTTTGCTTACATCTTCAGAGAATGAGCAAGACCACTCTGAAGCTCTTGCCTTATATAGGTGGAAAACACCTTTGACTGTCAGTTGTGTTAATGGAGAGAAAATTTCTAATTATTCTCAACCTTGCCAAAGCATTGAGTTTTTTGTTTTTGAGATTTTTTCAAGATACAAGAACCATCACGTTTCTAGCACATAATGTAATTAATTTTTAAGAGCAAGTTTAATTAACTGGTTTTTGAAGTCAAGTTTTTAGTGAAAGGATCTACGCAATACTTATAGTTGAGTTTCAGTCTTTCACATAGTTAACAATTAGGGTCACCACTTATTATAATTACTTGTAACATAAAATTTATTTCAGAAAACAGGCACTGAACACAGTGAGAGTTACTGAAGAGACACTGCTGAATATAGCCATAAAATGCAAGCCAATTCTCTCACGGTATGCCACACATCTGCAAAACCACGTCTTTGTGCGTAGGAAAGTGCCTTTACCATCCAAAGATGCTTAAAATATTAAGGAGGCAAGACAAACAAAAACACTGAAGATTTTAACGTCAGTAAACCGACAATTGAAAGCTAGTGCTTTTGCAACTTCCAACTTGTTTTATCAAAATTTATCTGTCTCATGATATTTTAACCCCAGCTCACTTTCCCTATTAGTGGGTGAACAGTAAAATGCTTGGTGAATTTTGCTTCACAATAATAGGAAGAACTGACATTAAAGGATCAAAAAGTCATTTCACTACGAATGCTTGGCTGTCACAAGACAATTATCCATGTGGTAGCTTTTCCAACATCTTCAGCTTCTGTACTTGGCACTGGTGATGCTGCACCTCAAGTGTCATGTTCAGTTTTGAGTCCCTCACTACAGGGAAACATTAAGGCACTGGAGCATTTCCAAAGAAAGGCAACACAGCTGGTGAATGGTCTGGTGCACAAGTCTTATGGGGAGTGGCTGAGGGGGACTAGGATTGATTAGTCTGGAGAAGAGAAGGTTCAGAGGAGGCCTTATCGCTCTCTACAACTGCCTGACGGTGAAGCAGGGGTTGGCCTCTACTGGATATAATAAGATTTAAAAGACAGGAAAGATTTGCAGTATTACTGCTATTGCTGATAATCACAAAGTTAAATAATCAGATCTTCCACTGTTTCTACCTAATAGAAAACTTAGACATTTGTTATGTTAAAATAATCAAGTGCTGCCTGTATCCAGGCTACCATACTGTCTATATCTCAAGATGTAACTGCAACGTTAATAGAAGAAGAGCATATAGCAGGTCCATAGTTAAAGAGACTGTTAACAGGACTTTACACATGCTACCTTTATGGATTCCACTGTAATGGGGATTCTGCAATTTTTTTTGAGAAGCATTACATACACAGCAAAAAGGTGATAGGGAAGTGTGAGGAGGAGAGAGTAACAGCCACCATAACCCTCAGGAAGAGGCAAATATCCACTAAATAAAAGTGAGAGGTTCCTGTATTACAGGCAGTTAATGATGCCATATTAGTTTATGATAAGAAAATAGTGCATATGTACATTTAAAAAAAATAACTTATTCCACGAATAAGTAGATCTGGTTTAGTATATACTATCTCATGTCCAAAAGTAAAACTAAACTAGCAGTTCATAGCTAAAACCACACTTAATAACAAATGGGGAAAGACTAACTAGGTGAGTAGAGCTTTCTCCTGCATTTCAAAGATAAAAATTCTGTCACATCAGTAGAACTTGAAAGTCTCCAAAATGACAGATAAAAATCATTTAGGATTTGTTCAAATTTTCTTACAGAAAATCTATTTCATTCATGCACAACTGAATTTTTCATGGTCTTTTTCCCTTAGAAAACTTCATTTTCTTACTACCTTCATTGACTGAGGAAAGCCCATTAAAATGTACCTCTCTTTACTATACTTCTACTCCATAATTAACACTCTGTATCTGAGGATTTTGTTGTGATATTAGTCATTTTCTGCAACAACTATATTGGAAGCACGCAAACATCTCAGCACATATCTGTTTGAGCATGCAATTTAAGAAGTCTCCATCAACACATTCATCTGTGCTTCTGCAAGCTCCAAGAGACTGCTTTGAGCAATATTACATATACATGTTTGAAACAAAGTATATGTTCAAGTCCTTTAGAGGACTAGCCCACTTATTGTAACCACTTATTTTAACGAGTAACAACAGAATAAGTACAAGACAGAATATGTATCCTCTTTCTGTAAGATTTTCATGTGCTAGAAACAATAAGCACTTGCTCAGCAATACAAGGATATTATTATAGCTGTAACAGCTCTTTTCTTAAAATAGAAAAACAAACGAAGAACTTAATTGGTAGTTAACCATTTGTGCTGAAGCTGAGAGTAACTGCAAGATTGGTTCATCTTCTGGTACACACTAAGGACTCATTCTTAATAAATACATAATGTAATCCAAAAACGATTCGCAAAGAAAATGCATAGGAGATAATTCTGTATAATTATAGATGCCATTGCTTTCTGTACTATCAACGTTTTAAATCTCTGCTACCTTTCTCCAGATCTCCATTTCACAGACTTCTTTTTATTTTTCTCAAAGCACAAAACCAGAAACACTTGGAAAATAAGGTTCCACCATGGTAAACAAGCACCACAAAAACACACAGGTTCTTTGCTTATATTTTTCTCAAAACCTTTGAACACAAAATGTCTTAGAAAAAAAAAAACAACTCTTAAATATAGACAAAATACAAATGCAAATAGACTACTGGGCAGTACTGCTCCTAAATAAACTACTTTTCTTATTGCTGGTTTCCTACATTAATATGTATGATTTAAAAAATACGATTTCACTGTTTTGCAGTTCCTGTGTTCAAGATATATTAAACAAAATGTTGAATTAAGAAAAGTTGGCAATCACACACAGTTGTAGCAACTTACAGCACTAATAAATAGATGCACAACTTAAAGAAAAATACAGTATCACTGTAGCAGATCTACAAGAAACTCTATCCGTGGTATGCCTGGAATTGTCTCAAATATAAGATAATGACAAGATATATGCATCTCCATGACAATAGACAAACAGCTCAAGGATGTGGTTGGAGAAGGAGCACTGTGGAGACACGATGGTCTCATTCTGGCCCAAATTCCCACATTCAAGGAGGACAGAGTGAAAAATTGATAATAATTGCGGACCGCAAAATCCAGCAGGCATACAAGGATCCCCAAGAGAAGTTCAGGTGAGACTTCTGGATGAGTGTTCTCACAGACAGAGGATCACCACTCTTTGCATAAACACTGGTACCTGGCTAGGGATCACCTACTCAGTCCATCTCTCTCTCTTTTTCCCCTTTTTTCACAGTCTTTTAAAGCTGCAAAATAATGCAAGGTCCTATAAAGTTGCATCGTTTAGCTGCACAGCTTAAATAAATAGAATTGTAAGAGT
>JAOWBP010001760.1:46452538-46472379 GCA_028571105.1 Tragopan temminckii | reverse complement strand
AATTTCTTACTCCAGTTAACAGAAAAATAAAAGGAATTTGCAAAACTTTATTAAAAATCCATTGAGGTTTAATCTTGCATATCACAGAATCAGCATAGAATGGCTTGGGTTGGAAGGGACCCCAAGGATCGTCAAGTTCCAATCCCCTTGCCACAGGCAGGATTGTCAGCCACTAGATCAAGTACTAGATCAGACTGCCCAGGGCCCCATCCAACTAGGCCTTAAACAAGGAAGGGGCATCCACACTCCTCTTGATTTACAGTATTTCAATATTTGAGCCACAAACTGTGTTCCTCCTGCACCCAACATGTTGAAGGAAAGCATCTCCACTCCCAATAAACATAAATTTATAAAGTGGGCAATCAAGTGAATTGAATCAGTGTACATTTATGGTCTTTTCTTCCATAAAATGTCCTTGTTAACAAAAGCGGCTTTCTCCACATTTTGGTGATAATAAGGCAGTTTGTACAAGCAGATATAATCTGTTCTCTTTTACCAGTATGAGTGAGCCAAGCTTTCTCTGCTCTATATATGATTTGAATAAACATGACATTGCTCAGATATCCCTGCCTTCTTTGTTCAGCAGAGAGAAAACAGTGAGTAACATTTCTTTAATATTAGACAAACATTAATGGCAAGAAAACTAATTTTAATAAATAAAATTAAAGGATCAATCAACAAAATCAACACACATTAAAATGCTTATCATCATCTTAATTCATCCTCAGATAAAATAGTTACAACGGCTATAGATTTATGCCAGAAAATGACTGCAGTACATTTCTCGTGCCTGACATACTTTCTATATAAAGTGAAAGGCATGGAAAGAAAAATAGTACACACCAGAACTATCAGATATCAAAATACAGTCATGCAGCTTAATCATCAAAGTTCAACATATTAAACGTAATCTGAGGTAGAATACTTCTGGATGTTCTCCCAGTACCTACTCTCTCGATGAATTCTGGTGTAGTAATATGGTCAAAGAACCAAAAAAACCCACCAAACAGTTGTTGGTAGTTCTGTGTATAGGAAAGAATTCCACATATTGCACTGAAAAATTTGAGTAACAGAATTTTGGCAATCACTTCTATAACATTTTCATAGTATTTTTACACAGAAATGTGCCGTGAAGATGACTGGAAAAGCCAAGCATCCTTAATTTAGAATTATTCACATACTAAGAGATGAGACAGCCAACATATAATTGATTCCAGGATTAGTACTACAAACAGATGTTAAGATTTTTTTCTCTTTCAAGTTATTGCATGGCGTTTTTGACCCCCCCCAAAAAAAAATTAAAAAAAAAAAAATTCACAGCTAGGATATTTTACCTCTACAAGAAGCACTTCTCTCCATATTTACATATCATACATTACCCTCATTATGAAAACATAAAAACACATACCTTGATTGATAGGTGGAAGTGAAATTTTAAGTATATAAATAGAAACACTGAAAGAAAAGCATTTATGTGATCTTTCTATGTCTGAAGATGGGTTAAGTGTTTTTCTATCAAAAACTTCTGAGAATATAAATATACCTTAGCATTAATTCCCCGAGGCAGAAATAAGCAATAGAAGTGCTGCTCCAAAATCAATGCCTCCTATTTTATTGTACTGGCCTATGACATCAGAGGTGGACATTGGTGGTATGACAGTAGAGGTTGAATCTTCCCACCAATATTCTGTTACATGTTGTTGCTGTGTTACAGATGACAGCAGAGGGGTAGTCTGACAAAATGTTATCTGGCATGGAAGTGCATAAGAAGCAAACGTGTTAAGGAATTCCTCCATGCAGAAAAAATTGCACCCATTAACATTCACTGATGCTGAATTTTTATGGAGACCAAACAGTGGGTGTGAGCACAGTGAGGTGCTGGGTGGTGAGTTTGATGAAAGCAAATAGAAAAAAAGAACTCAAGTCTATACATTAACAGAAACATTGGCAAAAACTGGCAAAAAACAACCTCTATCAAATGCAATAAAATCCAGGAAGGAGACAAATGAAAACCACAGGAAACCATACTTTATATGTTGTGCTACTCATGGAACAACTTGGTTTTACCTGGTTGTTTACACTGGTTATGTAATATGAGCGTGCCTTTGCACTGGAGGTTTAAGACACTGCCACCTTTGCTGTGGTAAGCAAGCTGTATGGTCTTGAAATGGAACAGTCACTGTATTATTTTATCCAAGTTGTGCAGACTGGACTCCTTTAATAAAACTTTAAGTGGAAGACTGATTACTAAAAACTATAAAGTCATCTACTACAATGACTTAAGCAAACCTTTAACAAATTTCCAAAGAAAAGGAAGGCATTCCTCCTATACTATGCCTGCAAGCCAAGGCAGAAGCATCATGTGAGATTCACTGAAAAATCATGTAAAATGTTCCCATGCATAGCAGAGTCAAGCAGTCTTTCAATCTAAATGCATGACTACTTTCCAAGAAAGTAAAACTAAAAGTGCATCTACATTAGTATCTTTAACTTGAAGAAGTAGTGCACTTTTTGAGTATATCCCAGAGTCATTCTCACTTATTGTGCGCGCTTTGCACTGCAGTGCAGTTGTAGTCTACAAGAACTGGATTCCTCTTGCTTACTATCCTTCTCTCCTCTTTACAAGCCCTTCCTAATGTTCCCTGTGCGAAAGCTATTCTTTCTACTACTGCTCTTCTTTAACTGTTTGTTTCATCTAGTGGTAACATACCTCTTCAAT
Organism: Tragopan temminckii; assembly: GCA_028571105.1. NCBI lineage: Eukaryota > Metazoa > Chordata > Aves > Galliformes > Phasianidae > Tragopan > Tragopan temminckii. The sequence continues at coordinate 46,469,660 of JAOWBP010001760.1, read as the reverse complement.
CACCCAGAGCAGTGCTACCTACCCAAGGAAACAACATTGTTCTACAATTTACTCTGAGCATTCAAAACTCCTCTGTCAAGAAGAATCTTATGCCAGTGGTACTGGTAAACTGCTGATTTCAGGACTATCACTAAACGTAAGAAGACCAGTGATGAATGCTGGATAAAGTTCAAAAGATGAAGGGTGTTTTTGGAAGACTTAGGAGGACAGCTGGGTGTTTTTGGCAGCACATCTGTGTCCTGGCTACAGAGGTCCTGCTCTGCTGTGAAATTCCTCTTCTTATAACTTAAAAAAATCCCTGTGAGGGGACATCATAATTCACAGACTTCCGTGCTGCATACTCACAGCTGCATTCTTTACCAACAGCTCCTGACAACAACACCAATGATTTCAACCAAGACAGGCATGCTGCACTCTTACATATCTCCACAGAGTAGAAGGGATGAAGTGAGCATTCAGAACTTCAGTCAGAATCACAGAACTGGTCTTCTTTGGTTTTACCACGAGGGCTGTTAATGACTTCATCAGTGCTGCAGAGACTACTGATATGGTAACAGAAGCATAAAAACAAATTAGGATTGTATTCACAGTTCCAAGAACACACACGCAAGTACGTGTTGGGAATGGTTTCTACTTATCTGAGGCATAAAGCTTTAAAAAAGCCTGTGGTTGTTTGTCATGGTGATCATCTTTCATCACCATTCCTGGGAATGATTAGTCTGGAGAAGAGGGGGCTCAGAGGAGGCCTTACTGCCCTCTAAAACTGCCTGATGGCAAGGCAGGGGTTGGCCTCTACTTGATACAACAAGATTTAAAAGTCAGGAAAGATTTGCAGTATTACTGCTAGTGCTGATAAATCACAAAGGTAAATAATCAGTTCTTCCACTGTTTCTATCTAACAGAAGACCTAGACAATCGTCATGTTAAAAGAATAAAGTGCTGCAAGTATCCGGGTTCTATTTTTGCACAAGTGGAGCTTCCTTACTCAGCACCCTAGCGGATATTCAGATTCCTAATAAGGCTGACAGGTACTGCAGCTGCATACAATAAATGCTCCTCTCACTGGAAAGGAGGTTCCTCTGGTTCTGATGATAGACTGATGAAAATATGAGCATCACAAGTCCTTCTGATGAAAAGAAATTTCTATCCAAGACCTCAATTGTTCATAAATCTCTGCAAGGAAGATCTCCAAGTTTTAATAAACAACATTGCTCTGGGACAGACATCAGACTGGATGTGGACTTTTTCAAACGCCATCCTACACTGTTTAGAAACCCATACAGTGAAAGGGCTCAGACGACCTTTCCAAAATCTCCTAATATATGGTCAACGAGCAGAGGGCTCGGAGGATGCTGTCCAAGACTTTGGTCACAATTCTGCTAACAGTGGACTTGTTCATCCCAAACTGGTCTGTCATTTATAAATGGGAGGTTAGGATTACAAAACGATAACAGCTGAAAGTCATCCCCTTAAACACACAGTAAGTTTACATCATTTCATCTAACTACAGGAAACATGTAGTGCAAAATTCTTGTCAGAAGATCTCAATGTACTCTACGGAAACCAAAACTAAAAGCTCACAATCATCATTCTATAGTCTGTCACATGACACTACTAAAACAGATTTGTCTCCCAGAATCCTTGGATCAAATTGCTGCAACAAAAAAACACTCCAAGAAATTTATCTTCATCTTCTTCCTCGGATGAAGACATGCAGAAAAGCAAGAATCTTTTCTCCTTGAAAGTCTTCCTAAAGATTTTTCCCCAAATGCAAGGTTAGATGCTCCATTATCTTCATACTATGTCTCTCATTGTCTCATAATAAACTTCAAGGCACTACGGCTCACTTATAGAGGAAGAAGAACAAAATAAGCAAAAAATAAACAAGACTTGCTTCCTTATGCATGGCCAGATGTACAGATAGCAGTCACATGCTACCACTAGCCATGCTCTATTATGGTATTTTATAACAAGGTCCACTAGGAGATTGCAGTCCAGAAATCACAGGGCTGAAATAGCTTTCCTTTGCATGGTTTCAAAACACAAGCATAATGGGGATGTACAGGCCAGAGAACCAGACTAGATATAATCCTAATTAAAACCTCTAAAATTCAATGAGAATAGCTACAGGGTCCTCAGTAAAGTCAAGTACTTTAATCTAATGACCAGTATGTTTCTGCTTCACTATTATTAATGCAGACAAAGCCTAAGGCTACGGAAGAATCAACATGCACTCAAAAGTACTTAAAATGAAAAATAATATATGGAAAACCAAATGCAGTTCATGTAATTGTGAATATCAATTATAACTGCACAGTTTTGGAATATTCTGCATTCTTGTCAAAAGTGAGGTAGTCTCAAGTTAGTGAATTTTGCTTACTTGAATTTATTGCCAATTACAAAGCTTTTAATTACCAATTCAGATACTGAGAAACAAGCAAGACAGTCAAAAAAATAAAAGAAAACATCTCTCCTTCCTCTTTATCTGCCTCAACTTCAGTTGAAACATCTCTTCTTCCCTTTTTGTAGTCTCTAGCTTGTTTTAATGCTGTGTTACACTTAGTCCCTTTGGTAAAGCAATGGATGGTGCAGGAGATGGGTTAGTGACAAGCAGTATTTTTTGGTCTGTCACTGTTTCTTACCCTTTTCAATAGCTTTGGTGTGGGTTCTCTACAGGCCAGAGTCCCTTCAGGAGTTGTACCTGCTCCAGCAGGGATTTCTCACGGGTTGCAGTTTTTTCAGGGATGTACATACTCCTATCTTTTCTTCTGTATCCTCACACACCTTCTCTTGTGCTTCCTTTTGTGTCTTTTCCATTATCTCATCCTGTAGCTCTGTTTGTGCATGGCTCTGTGTTTCTTCCTCATCTCCATCTCCTTTGTGTCTCCTCAAATCCTTTCTCCTCTATTTCCAAACATGCCTCCTCACGTGCTTCCCTTTGCACCTTCTGCTGGTGCCTCCTGCCCCTTGCAGCTACATTTTTCCTTAACTATGTTTTTCTGGAGGTACTATGTGCTTTTTTGATCATTTTCAGTTTCATCATGAAGTGGGTCCAAACTCCTTTTGTGGAGCTTGCTGAAAATGGCTGTGCCCAACAGAAGGCAGTTCATCCCACACAGTTGAGCCCTACAGTCAGTCCTCTGACATGAAACTCCTGTTTCTTAGGCCGAACACAGTTCTATAGGTGAATAGATTAAAAGAAATAACAACCACCAACCAATAACTTTTCTAAAGCTTAGCTACAGTGATCCAGGGAGTAGATAGTATGAATGGCAATGGGCGTTGAAAAAATCCATTCCTAACCACCAGTAACTGATAAAAAAACCCCAAGTACTAAGCTTTATGTGATTGATCTCTTCTAAAGAGTTAGTCAGAGGTGCATCAACATTACAGAAATATGTATTCATTTCTGAAGAGATCTCAAGACTATACACATATGTTTTGCTACATAAACTACTCCAAGAACATGAACTTTGAGAAAACTGTATACTCCTGCAAAATAGAAAAAATTGACTTACCATTACAGAATCAAGTTTTTGTTTCAGCTTTTGCATTCGCATTGATGTTCTTGCAACACTGGCAAACTGATCTGCTGGAGACATCACTGAACTTTTTTGCATAGGAATTTCAGAAAAACTGCTAATAATTTGTGGTCCTCTTGGTGCAGCTGTGCTAAGTGATGAGCTGAGATCCTTTACAAGTTCAGCTTCTTGTTGTGCAACTGTGAAAACAACCAATATTAATGTGTCAGGTGAAGACTTACATTGTCAAGAGAAAAAAAAAAAAGTTCAGTGACCACTATCATTTGCCAGTCACATCTTCAGTGAAACACCACCAGAATTTGTACTAATAGTGCTAAGGGGAAAACCTCAAAAAGACATGAAACTTTCCCCATACACTTCCTGATCACAATGTCTCCCTTCTGTTATCTTTGTTTGGTAACCTTTCATTCTGCACTCATAGTATGGTATTGCTGATAAACAATGGCATTCTCCACAAAGAAACACTGACGGTGGGAAAATATTTTCAAAAGCAAGGAAATATATAGCTTGCAATAAGTTCAAATAAGCTTGTTATACCTGTTCTGAAGTTTTCTTTGTTAGACACATGTATAAGTACAGGAGTTCTTCTTAGGAAGCAGCTGACTCATCTAGAACAGGATACTTTCGATGCAAGCTGTGTGCACTCTCATTTAAACAAATAATTTGAGTTTTGTAATTTTCTCAAGTCAATAAATGTTAACAGAATTTTACATGTAACTTCTGTCCAAGATATTTATAAAACTTCTGGTGTGTGTAAAACACATACTGTTGGAGTCTGAAAAAACTGTGTCAATGACTAAAATTAATATTACTGTATGATTAACTCTTTCAACACTGCAGCAATAAGACTATCTTCTGAAAGCGTGTGCTTTCAGCCAGAAAAGGAACAAAAAGTTAGTAACAGACAATGTAGAAAAAACCACAACCTATGCAAAATCTTACTGCTACCAGTGACTTAGTTAAAGTCAGATGATACAAATAACTACCAGTGTGATATCAGTGTGATCTCTAAATATACATGCACACACATTATTAGCTTTTTAAAGATTCACTGCCTACTGAACAGTACTAAATTTGTTTTAAAGGAATCCTTCAACTGACAAATTTTCCATTGCTCTCTAGAATGCATGTACCTTACTAGGTTGAAGTTTAGCACTAAATATTGACTGCAAAGTCATTCCACTTTACTTTCCTGTAAAATCAAGTGGTTCAATAGACAAATAACTTGAACTGTGAGATTTGATATGAGTAATCTCATTAGTGCAAGTTATTTAAAAAGTGAAGTTATAAAGTCAGGATTAGCTTTACAAACTTACATTCATGGCAAACGCAAATTAAACAAAAAATCTGTCAGAGTTAAGCAAAATTTAACGCTTAATTCTCATTCACATTATCTACTACCAAAATCGAATAATACATCCTTAATTGAAACAGTGACACTGCTAAAGCTAGCCACAAAATGCAAAACCAGAGAAAAGTGCAAAAGACAGTCTGGATTTTGTTCTGTGGACCACAAACTCACAGCTAGCATTTCTAACCATCTTCTCTTAAACAAGTAGATAATGTGAGAAATAAACGTTATCTGCCACATATTCACACAGAAGCTTAACATTAATTAAAAAATCTATATGATCTCATATCAATTATCTTCTACGCTACTAAGAATTATTTAATAACAAAGCCAATACGAAATATTGAGATTTTTTAAGCTGTTCACTAATTCTCAGGACACTGTTATTTTCTGGCTTCATAATCCACCTTGATATTGACAAGGGGATTCTAAGTAATACAAAGGCTGCTCTGAAAATAATGCCTCCTTTTCTATTATGTTGGCCCAAGATGTCAGAGGTGGATGTTGGTGGTATGGCAGTAGAGGCTGAACCTTCCCGCTAATATCCTGTTACATTTTGTTGCCATGTAACAGACAGAGAGGGGCAGTCTGACAAAATGGCATCTGACATGAAAGTGCATATATATGAAACAAAGCGTGGAATGGAATTCCTCTGTGTAGAAAAAATGGCACCCATTGACATTCATCAACCAATGGCATCCTGACTTGCATCAGAAATAGCGTAGCCAGAAGGAGCAGAGAGGTGATCATCCTCCTGTACTCAGATTTGGTGAGGCTGCACCTCAAATACTGTATTCAGTTTTCCGCCCCTCACTAAAGGAAAGACATCAAGGCCCTGGAGTTCATCCAGAGAAAGACAATTGTGCCGGTGAGAGGTCTGGAGCACAAATCTTATGAGGAGCAGCTCAGGAAACTAGGATTGTTTAGTCTGGAGAGGATGAGGCTCAGAGGTGACATTAACGCTCTCTACAACTACATGAAAGGAGGTTGTGGTGAAGTGTTGGCCTCCTCTTCACAATAACTAGCAATAGAACTAGAGGAAATGGCCTCGAATTACACTGGGGAGGTTCAGGTTGGATATTTAGAATCATAAAATCACCAAGGTTGGAAAAGAGCTCCAAGATCATGTAGTCCAACTTTCACCTACCACAATACCTTTCCTAACATCCAACCTGAATCTCCCCTGGCACGACTTGAAGCCATTATCTCTAGTCCTATTGCTATTAAGAAAAATTTCTTCTACAAAAGAGCGGTCAGGTGCTGCAACAGGCTGCTCAGGGAGGTGGTTGAGTCACCATCCCAGGAGGTGTTCAAGAAATGCTTAGATGTGGAACTAAGGGACATGGTTTAGTGAGGAAATACTGGTGGTAGGTGGATGATTGGAAAATAAGATCTACTTAGAGGTCTTTTCAAACCTTAGTGATTCTATGACACTTGCTTGCTGAATGTTTAGAGACCAAAGAGCAGATGTTAAAACAGTGAGGTAGTGAGTGGTGAGTGCTGCATTCCAGATGGCCAGACACAGTTGTTACACCATGAAATGAAGAATGTCTAGATCAGCTCATCCGTGTGAATCGGCGCATTACAACCAGGGAACTGCATATAGAACTGAAGATCAGCTTCAATGCATTAGAAAGAATGGTGGTGATGTTTGAATATTGCAAAGCTTATGTCATGTGGGCCCCACACATGATCACACAGGAAAAGAAAGATTTCCCTATGCAAGTTTGTGAGGAGCTACTGAACTAATACTAGGTGGAAGGTGACAGTTTCCTGGATTGCATCATTACCAGTCAAGAGACATAGTGTCACCAGTGTAAGCAGGAGTCAAAATAGTAGTCCATGGAGTAGTGACGTGAATTCCATATTGAAGTAAAAGTTCAAGACACAGCCCTCAGCAGGTAAAGTGATGTGCATTGTCCTGTGGGATAGTAAAGGAGTAATCCTTTTCCTGTACCCAAACCATGAACTCTGACAGCTACGCTGCAATACTGACTAAACTGAATGTTCAAACTTAAGATAACCTTTCTCCTGCAACACAACAGCAGGCCCTATACCCATCTGAAGAGCAAATTGCCAACCTTGGCAACTGTGGACTGCCTTACCACACTCACTGTATAGTCTGGATTTGGTGCATTCTGACTTCCATATGTTTGGATTGATGAAAGATGGACTGCGTGGGAATTTTCCGAGCAACAATGCAGTCACAGCACTTGTGAACCAGCGGGTCACTTCCACTGGTGCAGATTTTCACAAGCACAGAACACTGGTGCTCGTTCATCAGTAATGAAAACGCATTGCTAATGCTGGTGACTACGTTGAAAAATAAGTGTTTTGTAGCTGAGAATTTGCTCTATCAAATAGTGTTATTGTGCTCTTCATACCTCTTGCAGTTTACACGGAAATAAACAGGAGGCATTACTCTCAGAGTGATCACTGTATTTGCACAATGCTACCTAAATGCCAAGAAGTGCTGAGAGAATCACACAGTAACATACAATAACACATCTATCATTGAAGTAGAAAGACTTCTGGTGTCTAATCCAATTTCCTGTTCAGGGTTAAGTCCAGTCATGTTTTGGTATCTCCCAGGATAAGGATATCTACTATCATCAACTGACCATTTCTTTTTTTCTTCAAAAGTAGTACAAACACTAGGCAAATAACTACTAAAATAAAAAAAATTACATGTATATGTATAAAGAGAGTTTGTACTGTACCTTTATAATCATAAATATATACAAGTATTGGTTGGTTTTGACCAAAGGCACAAAATGACACCATATGTTCATGTGGATGAAAGGCAACGTCACGAAGTGGAGATGTGAAGGAAAGTTCAGAATATATTGCCACCTGATCTCCTACAGAAGTGAAGCAAAGTTATTGGTATCATGGAAATGTATTTGATACAGCTGACTAACTGCAGTATTTTGCAGAGTGCCAAAACACTTAAAGACTTTGTTTACCTTTTTGAAGTAGGTAATGATTCTGAAGCTGTAAGCTAAATCATTTCTACACCATTAAAATAGAGAGTCAAATATTCAGCTGGACAATTTAAATGATATATTACTGTAGGATAGAAGAAATCAAGTACTTAGAGAGTATGCTACTTCTTGAGTTGGTTAAGGCTTATATTTTTTAAATGTACTGACCACCACTTTAAATAAATGTTCTTCATGCAATTTCCTTATTGAAAAGCATTACGTGACACAAAACAAAAAAAGTACTGCAAGCTTTTGAGTTATTCAAGAAGTCACAAAGGTTAGCGGTGTTGCAACAGCTACAGGAAACCCCAGAGGATGCATCAGGTTAGCTGAATTGTGCTGTTCTGGTAAGCAAGTTCTGGAAAGGTGGTGTTACACAGCATGTGCCTGTGCTTTTATTTCACCAGTGATATCTATCTTAGTTGTAGATGTTAATTAGATAATACTGACCATGAGAGTGAAAATTGACCAAAAGGTTATTAAAAAATGAAATAAAATTTGCACTTCATATGATCACATTGTGTACACTGTGTGTGTAATGTACATAGTACATTAAGAAAGAGTGAAAGCCGAGTGAAAATATATTAACACAGTCTCCCTCTCTTGTATTGTATTTAACTACTTATATTAAGTTTTGAGACAAATTATGTAGTAGCATGGATGTGAGCTGATCTAGTTGGAAACATGGAAAGAAATTAAAAATGAAACTGTTGGCTAGCTGCCAGTTTTAAATGACTTAGTATTTTTCCTTTTAAAAAAACTCTTTACATCATAATCAAAGGCAAGTTTTTGTTAAGAAAACTAGAGAGCGCTTGTTACCTTCTGCTGGTTTTTTTCTGTTACCTCATACAATAAAGACTACAAGGTCTTTATCTTTTCTTATCTAGATATATTCTAGAAATATTTTGGTAGTAAAGTTACTTTAAAATTATTAAGTCTGAGGAATAATTTAGGAAGAAATGTTATACTCCAAAGGCCTAACATACTCAAAATCTCAGATCAGCCTTGGAAAATGAGAAACATTTTGTTCAACAAAAGCCTAATCCCCAAATTAAAAAAGAAAAAGCACAACCACCCAAATCCAAATCAAATCAAAACAATCAACAAAAAAACTGATTTGACTTAAAACATTTTTGTGTATTTCAAGATGCTTATCTGCACACATGAACTTTGGAACTGCAGCTCAGCTTAAGGTGCTTCACTCCTGCTGAACACCACAAATTCTATCTCTGCCTACTTGTTTCCTCTAAAGAATTAGATATTAGAAATTAATGACAGCTACTTAAAAGATGGAGGTAAGGCTCCAAGATTTAAGAACATCTTACTGATGGTTTCACCTCATATCAAAGGTGTTTCAGTAAAGCTTACAGAACCCTTCCCTCTCAATCTTGACAAATTCACTTAAAATCATAAGATAATTACCAGTCTCTGGATTCCATACATATGCTTTTCCATCTTCGCTTCCAGAAAAAAGAAACGTACCGCATGGTGTTAAAGTGCTGTGAATCTTCTCTCTGTAATTTGTAGCACCTATATATTTCTTTGTAGCCAAGCTGAAAACAAAGAATAGTTTGTAAATGTAGAAGATACTTCCATTTTAGACAACTTCTTGTCTCAGTCCCTTCCTATATCTCAGAAAAATAAACAGTGAGAAAGATTCTCAAGTAAATATGCAAGCACCCACTTTTTGCTGAGTGCAACTCTTACCCTTCATTTTCCCTGCTTTTTTAATGAACTTGAAATTACACATGTATATCTTTGTCTTTCATTTAAAAAAAGATATATACTTAGATATAGAGAATAGATACAGATATAGGTATTTGAATTTTCTTGATTCAGGGCTTCAAAGAAAATGTGGAAATTAGTACTATTATTCCAAGCTCTGCCAAAAATGTTTTCATTATGTTTCTTGAGTTTAACTGCAACTCAGTAATGCGTAAATTTATCTAGCATCTCCCCTTACACTTTTCAGGCTATTATTTACTTCATTACAAAAGCAGCAGAAGAATCAACAAATTTTAGACAAACATCTTTTACTGTTAATGTTAATATTTTAATACCATTTTCCTACTTAAGAGTACTAATCTTTATCATTGAAAAACTACCGGTCAGCATAGTCATAATGATCTAAAAATGAGCTAGTTTGTTAAATAATTTGTAAGCATCATGTAAGAATGATGCTTACATGGATTTAAACCAGCATCCCAACTTGCAATAGAACACCTCCAACATCACATACAGCTGGAAGAGGTATGGAAGTGCAAAGTGGAGAAAGAAATTATACTGTGATGCAGATTTCGAGGCAAGAAAAATAGTAATAAGCTAAAAACAGCCCTCAAAGAGGACAGTAATTTTTAAAAGGTTACTGCAGAAGCAATGGACATATGCCAGGAGAACTGCAATGTGATTTATATTACAAGAGAGGAGCATTACTTTTAACTATATTCTGAATAAATATATCTGAGATACGATTATGTTTGGCAAGCTTTGGATGCTTTGAAGATCATATTGCAAGAACATATTTGCCCAAGCGAGAGTTTAGGTTGTGTGAATGGAAAGACAGTATCTCCAAGATGTTGTGTAGAATAGCTCCATATGATGTGAAACTAACCTGTATATGAAAGAAGCCCTGATGTCTGAAACAAAATGCTGATCACATACCTGAGTGACAGGACAGCATTATCCAAAAAGATTAAAAAAAAAAAAAAAAAAAAAGTTGAAAGAGGACAGCTCAGAACAACTAGCTGTCAAAGTGAATTGTGTTGATCTGTGACCTCCACCCCCTCTTTTCTCATGCATGGAATGAAAAGTTAAGGATGACGTGCAAAGTTATCATTCCTGGGTATCTGACTCTGTGGTTTATTGATAGATTTAAGCCAGTGTAACTGTGGGCTGTGGTCAAAGCAGTAGTCCTGCTGCTAACCTCTCCACCCTTATTTTCCCAGGCTCTACCTCATTTCTCTAGTGTATTAGCAGCTATCAGATAAGTTAGATTAGATAATTGATTTAAATTAATATTAACCATTTGCTTTTGTAGGTTGATTTTCAGCTGGATCAGTTCACTGATCTGACTTACCCTGCAAAGATCTCTAGAGCTGATAAACAGAAAATACTAGGAATACATGGCTAAAGGTGTGCTGTATTCTACTGATGACTTGCAATAATTGTGCAATTGCATATCATGTTAACTCCTTATAGAGATTAAACGCATGTCCAATTTTCTCTCTGAAACTACAACTCTCTTCACTATTCTGAAATGGTTCTGATAGGACATCAACATCTAATTAAAAAAAAAAAAAAAGACTACGGGTTATTTCAGTTCATCTACAGATTTCAGGCTTTCACTGAGTGGTAAGTTTAGCCTTCTAGCACAGTCATTATAATTTACCATTCACAGCAACAAATAGAGAGCCACTTTTAGGACTAGAAAGCCTTCAGCTAGCTCAAACACACAATCCAATACATTCAGTAGTGAGATCTCTGTGGGAGGTAGGCCATGACAAGAGAACACACACAAGTACATTACAAATGGATATAGTTTCTCATGCTGTCAGAGAGCAAAAGTATTTGTCACAGGCAATTTCATGTAGAAAACCAGGGACTGTTGATTTTCTTCAGTGAGGGGAGGAAGGGAGCCCATGAAATTAAGAATGAATCATTTACAGAGCAGTCTTTAATAACACTTTCCAGAGGAGAATGTTAAGATGCATCTTATCAACGTACATAAGTGATCAGAGTTAGGTTTTTCTAAGTTTCACTCAATGATAGGATGAGAGGCAATGGACACAAACTGAAATATGGGATATTCCACTTACAACTAAGCTTCTTTTTTTTCCTGCTTTGAAGGTGTACAAACACTAGACCACACTGCTTACAGAAGTCATGGACTTTTACTCTTTGGAGACATTCAAAACACAATTGGACAATGCCCTGTGCAACCTACTCTTGTACTTTGATTAGAGGGGTTGGATTAGACACTCTCCAGGTCTCATCCAACCTCACTAACTCCAGAGATTCTGTCAACCTCATTTCTTACCGTTTGTTAGTAGAGCATTACATTCACAACTATTAAAATAAGAAAGTAATCAAGAATTAGATTAAAAAAATCTCACCTGCTCAATACAACCACAATATGTACATAATTGCATTATTCAATATATATGATGACAATCAAATTATATTTTTAACATGAAAACACTTTTCCAGGCACTTCCCAATATGAAACTAAGAGAAATACACGAATGTTAAAATTTCAAAGTTACTCTCAGGCCTAGATTTTTAAAAGGGAATGCAATCTTTAGGAGATTAGAGTGTTATTTTTCATGTTGCCTTAAGCTCCAGAGTAATCTAGTCATTTTTAGTTATTTTATTCTAAAAGACACACCCAACATCACACAGAAGGCCTACAATACAACAGTGTTTTGAGACAATTTTCCAACACTAATATTTCTACATTTAATTATTAGAACATCTTTCTTCTTCACAATTATACATTTCGCAGTTTTATGGAATCGAATTTCTCCATTAAGACAATTTTAAAATAAAGGTAAATACATAGTAATACCCAAATCTACTTACATTCTGAGATCGGTAATTCTCAGGGTACTGTCTTTGGCATGGATTAATAAACGTCTTCCATTTGGATGCACCTCCAAATGATTTATTGGTGTTCCTTTAAGATCATTTTCTTTTATTTCCTACAGAAAGATGAACAAAAGTTGCGTTTTAATACACAAGTTTGTAAACATTACTATTCTTTTTTCTCTTCCATTACTCTTTTCCTGCTCTCTTCACTCTATTCAGTTAAGGAAAATGTTTGATCCTAGATCCCTAAGCAATCAGCTTTTCATAACCACAAGGCAGATTCTATTACAAGCGAGCTTCTGAAACACAGCTGATGACAGAAACACTGACTGAACACTAGGCCTCAAAGGTATTAACAAAGGTGACTGTCTGTTTTGTTTTCTCTAGAGAATAAATCTAAGGAATTCACATCTATCTGTTAATATGACATTATTAAACCTCAAGCAATTTCATGTTTTATATGCCAAAATTAAACGTGTGAAATAATTCAAAAATGCTGTCAATGAATCACAACATGATTTTGTATTGTTAACAAGTTATTTCCAGTTAAACAAATTAATTTATTTAAAAAAATGAATTCTAATCAAGTGACTAGGTTTGCAACACTTCACATAAAAATTACAATGCTAGTTTAAGAAACCTGTATACTTTATTAATTCTCCAGTGTTGAAACAGGCATTGAGAACTTCCTTTCACAGATGTATCCCAAACTATTATCAGTCCTGAACTATCTCCTGAGAACATGTGGAGCCCTGTGAAATAAAAATATCATCTCAGAATACCATACAAAAGAACAAATAAAGACAAGGAGTTATGAACAAAAAGAAAGCTTCTTCTATTATTTTCAGGAATAAGCAAAAATAAATCACTTCATGTTTTGCTGTGACATAATCAGTGCAAATACATTTTGCTTGCACTAGAGAATGAAAGTTGATACCGTAAATTTGGATTTAGCAAATAAGTTAGACACTGGGATGCTGAAAATTTTATTAAATTCATTCATTTTCTATTCATATGCTAAAAATGAACATTCATAGCTCAATGAGTGTTACATAGAATCATATGAGTTAGAAGGAACATTTAAAGGTAATTTAGTCCAACCCTCCAGCAATGAACAGGGACACCTGCAGCTAGATCTGGTTGCTTAGAGTCCCCTCCAGCCTGACCTTGAATATCTTTAGGGATGGGTCACCTACATATCTGGGCAACCAGCTCCAGTGCTTCACAACCCTTATAGTAAAAAAATAAATAAAAACAAAAACAAAACTTTTTCCTTATATTCAGTCTCAACCTTCCCTCCTTCAATTTGAAACCACTTCCTTTCACAAGGTTTGAAACCTTGTCCTTTCACAACAAATCCTGCTAAAGAGTCAGTCCCTTTTTTGCTTATAGCCTCCTTTCAGATACCAAAAGGCTGCTCTCAGATCTCCTAGGAGCGTTCTCCAATCTGAACAGCCCCAGCTCTCACAGCCAGTCCTTGTAGGAGAGGTGTTACATCACTTGGATCATTTTTGTGGCCCTCCTCTGGACACACTCCAACAGGTCCATGTCTCTCCTGTAGTGAGGTCTCCACATGTGGATATAGGACTCCAGGTGAAGTCTTATCAACACAGAGTAGAGGAGCAGGATCACCTCCCTCACCTTGATGGCCACATTTTTTTTTTTTTTAAATGCAGCCAGGATACAGTTGGTTTCTGAGCTAAGAAGGTACACTGCTATCCAGTCTGACCAGCCTGTCACCCACCAGTACTCCCAAGTCTTCTTCCACAAAGCTCTGCTCAATCCCTTAATTCCCAGCTTTTATTGATAGTGAATGATAGTGATGACCATCTTGTTCTTACCTATATATTCTCCAATAGCAACTTGAATATGTTCCAATAGTTGTTCTTAACTTAGGCACAAATTCTGCTTAGGAAAAATGCATCTTTTTCCTCTACTTAGTAACTATGCCCATTAATATTTCCAAAAATGAATCACACAACTACTAATGAAGTCACTAATATCCAAAGTCAAATACTTTCAAGTACATTATTCATTCACCCATTTTCATCTCTTCCCACCAACCAGAGTATTATGTCAGTGCACCTGTGAGACCACCCACTTTCAGCTTTTAATCTACCAGTTAACATTCTTCACAGCATTTGAACTAATCTCTGCCCTCTTATCTCACTGCCTATCCATTTCAGTCTAGCATTAAAATTCTCAGTCTTATTTCTGTTATTCTATTTTTTATTTGCTTGTAGTTGGCAACTTTAAACAATATGGAGCATCTGTCTTTGTTACTGTTCTGATCACATAATCTTCTCAAGTGCTGAGAGTTCTCCAAATCTGGTTTCAAACTTCTTGCTTCTGCTCTTAAATAATTACGTAATTCTTCAATTCTTTATCCAAACATGCTTTTTTTTCCCCCCTATTTACCTCTCTACATTAGCTACCAGGCTTTCCACCTGCATACTTATGCATTTGCATCCTCTGAATAGCAGTATCTGTACTTTATCTTCTGCTATTTTTTGCTGCAATATATACAAAACATTAACTAACAAATATTAGATAGTTATAGGAGCAATACAAACTAAACTGCTATCAAAATTTGTCCAGTCAGCACTGCTGAGTGACTACACATTTGTTTGCTCATCTTTTCTATGTTTACCATTCCTTCAATTACATCAGTTACATCATTACATGTCCCTTTGTGCTTGTCCAAAGTAGTTCCAAATAACACACAATACTAATATATTAATTACAAACAGAACTAAAATGATTTTATCATAGCATTTCACATTGCCTCTACGAAATAAATCAAGTTGCACAAAACTAGTCTTCAATTGAAGTAAGTAATATTTGAAGAAGTAATACCAGGTGTATACCTTCTGTATCAAAACAAAGTGTGTTGATGAAACTTTTGTGACCATCAAGCTCTTGTAGCAGTTGCCCATGGATTTCTTTCACATTGGCATTCCATACTCTAATTACAGCATCATAACATCCTGTCACCACCAAAGAGGCAGAAACTGGGTAGTACTTTGCAGTGTAAACAAATGAAGGATGAGGGAAAACTTTCACTGCAGATGCAACCTGTGTTTCAATCTTCCACATTCTAAAAGGAAAAAATGTTAGGATATCGACTGAATAAAGCAATATACATGGGTAAAACTCATGCCTTACTTTACGCTAGTGGTTCTAAAGTCAAATGCTTGCAAACACTTAACAGCCATTTTTAATCCTCCCAATTTGTTCCACATATAATCCCTTAATATGCTATTTTCAAACAAGAATTAAGGTACATCTAATACCTCACATGGTACTCTGTCTTCTAGGTAAATTCAGGAGTACTTATTTAATGGATATTTTGCACATTTTAAAATACACTAAGTATTTCATGGAATGGTTTGTTTTTTCTCTTTCTTCAGTTATAAACACATTATTAAGAGTAGGGTATCATTAAAAGAAAAACAAAACAGAAGTAAAGAAGAATAAAAACACAACTCACAAATGAGCATTCAGGACCAATAAAAAAAAATTAAAAATCCAGAAAATTTTAAAAACGACAATTATCTGCCATACAGTGGCAATCATGATCTCGAAGACTTTTTCTTCAGATAAGTGCATAGTAAGAACTGAGTTTATTTCCTGTCCTTCACTGTCCACAGCTGTCTTAAGAAGTGTTGTTTCATGCTCATCTGTTGAGCCTTTTTCTAAGATGAACTCATAAATGCAATGGTACACGGACTATGAAATAGAGGAGGATAGCACACTGCAGAGAGCGCACAGTTACAACATGGGATCTAATTGAGTGCTGTCTTTCCAGGTTTTGTTTCCAGTGAATGCTGAAGAATTTTAAGGTCACTCTGAGGTGAGCTCATTACAAAATTACAATCCCTAAGAGTACATCCATTAACTTGCAACTTAATGTACAAAGTCACAAACCTATCTTAGAATGGTTTTGCTGTAACAGCAGAAAAGCTTATTTATTGCTCAGAAATAATGAGGTATTAAATCTTAGGTAGGCTCAAGGGCAGCACTGCCAGTAGAAAACACTATATAAAAAAGGATTCACTTCTCAGTTTTCCCTTCAGGCTTTTGTACAACTCTGAGTGATAATCTAGGTAATAAACTGATATGACTTTAAAATAACAAGGTTCTTTCCATCCTCATCCTTTAATTCTAATATGTTTCAAAGGTCAAATAATCCCAACATTAAGGGAAAAAGAAGAAAACCCTTTCCCTGAACTGAGTCACTTTGAAGGCAATGGACAATAAACACAGGAAATAACTCATACTATGACTATGCATAGCACACAGAAAAGGAGGTAGACGACTGCAGTTTAATCTTGCTGCCACAAATTCAAGAATTCAGGAACATTCATGGCATTCATACAAATAAATATAAACAACTGAAACTGACACTTCTTATAATATTAAAAAAAAAACATTTTATCTGAATCCAAATAAAAAAAACATGAAACAAAATATTCTCTTTATTCATACACAAAAAAAGATAGGGGGATAGCAAAAAGCTCCACACTTATCATTTAACAATTCTTCTGGTATTTTAATTATGCAACTCCCTGTAGCATTACTGAATTGCGTAACAGAAGCAACAGATAGGGATCTGAAGAACTTAAAAAAAAAAAAAAAAAGCCTATGAAAACCCATGAAGT
>JAOWBP010001760.1:46430841-46443490 GCA_028571105.1 Tragopan temminckii | reverse complement strand
CTCCCAACACAAGATCATCATCAGAACCAAGTTTAGACTGAGTTGAAATTTCTGAAGTCCTCATTTCCTCATCGTTTACTGCAGTAACGCCTGTGTTATCTTCTACAAACAGTAAGAAACAAACAAAAAAAAACCAAAAGCCAGAGATTACTGTAGCAGCTTAATGAATAAAAATATTTCATATTCTCATAACATCCAATAGTAAAGTACTAGTATTTCATTTTCTTTTTGTACTAGTCTAGAATAAAATCATAAAATTTGCAACATTTTAAACATGGTTGAATGCACACAATATATATAAATGCATGTAAACTATTTCTATTAAAAATATTTAAAAGCAGAGGTCTTTCTCTTGATTGACATGAGCTCTTCTCCGCCATAATTACTTAAAATTAATATAGTTCACTAACCTGCCCTGGGCTATGGCCTGTAATTTTATTTTATATTTTAAAAACTCTATAAGCAACAACTGATGCTTTCTCTAGTGCGTTCTCCCTGAATCTATCAAACACTGGCTGAAGAATATCCCAGTTTAGAAGTTACAGTGAGACTGCCATGCTTAATAGTTAGCAACACATGAATTTGTGTAATGTCCCTTTTTAAAAAAATTGCTTCCTATTTTGGACTCTGCAATATTCGAGGAAATTAATTCTCCAATATGACTATGTGCTACCTGAATAAGTACTTCTTACGTTTGAACTGAGCAACAGGTTAAAACAGTGACAATACGCTATTTATAAAGTAAGATGTGATTAAATAATCAAAGGGTAATTAGAATATGAAACTAAATAATGATCTATAAAGCTAGTGTGTATACATATAAGACACTATATTATTCCTAAAATACACTTAACATCTTCACAATTTTAAAACTAACTCCAGTAAATGAATTCTCAAAATTATATACAGACGCACCAAATTAACTTCTTTGAAATTGATTATTAGAATTGGAAGCAAAAAAATACAACTAATTAAAGAAACAGATGCAACTCCAACTCCAGTCTCAGCCACTGCTGTGATAGTACTAGTGACAAGATATTTAGATAAGAAACAAAAAGAAAAAAAAACAACAATAAAACAATTTGGATATAGCAGCACACATTCATTTTGCTAGCAGACCTTTTTTGGTTTTCTTTTTAATCTTCTTTGCTTTAGGTTTCTGTTTTTCCATGCTTTCCTCCAGGTTCTGTTCTTCTGATACAAATTCTCTTTCCAATAAACGATTTTTATTGTTACCTTCAGCTGGATGATTCTGTAGCTCAGAAAGGGACATTGCACTGCAATGTAATGGATTACAGTCAACAATTGCATTCTATGACATATGGAAAAATTGTATGGAAGATTCAGAATCCGTAAGTTCAATATTAATGTCAACAGTGTTCTGAAACACTGTTCTGTAACACCTATTCCATAACAAAATTATCCAGTTACCTCATCACTTAACATATAAATACAAAAGCACCCTGATTGACTATCTTTATATGAAAAACGTTGCTTAAGGTTCATACACAAATGGCATAAATATCAGAATACCTTGCTTCAGCTTCGCATACAATTGCGACTTCTTTCTTCTTTTTCTTCTTTTCGCCCACTTCATCACTCAATGCAACTTCATCACTTTGAACAGCAGAGGTAAATTCAGACATCTGTTCTTTAAGTTTCATTCTTATTTTCTTTTTAATTGCATTTACCTCATTCTCAGCCACATGCAACTGATAGGCTTGAATTAGCTCCTCTTCCTCTTCTAATTCAGTTGCATTTCTCACTTCAGTAAAGGAATTTTTAATCTTTCCATCACCTTCTTGATGAGGTACGTCTGTTTGTGATTTACTTTTTGTCTTTCTCTTTGGAAAATCATTAAGCTTTTTTTCAAAGCTCTCCAATTTAGCTTCACATAAATTTTCCTCCTCATTAAATTGTTCTTGTAACAATGATTTCTTTTTCTTCTTGTTAGACTTTGCTTGCTTGCTCGCCTCTCCACTAACAACATCATTATTTATTTTCTCTGCGATTGATGCTTTCTCTCTGAGTTTATTTTTTGTAAATCGGGGACTCACTTCTTCAGGATTGTACGTGTTGTTTATAATTACTTCATCATTCCCACTTTCTTTGGTTAGATCGATATTACTTCTAAAAGTGTCAAGCTATAAATGAAAAGAATATGAAATATACTTGTAATAAAATTACATTCTAAGGATGAACATACTACTTTATGTTATTTTTTCAGCAATATTACACAAAGCAAAATCAAGGATCTAATAGTTTTTATGTTTAAAATTAACAAGTGACAGACTGAAAGACAACAGATAATTCACACTGGAAAAAAAAAATGTATTTGGACACTTCACCTTCAGTACAGTTTCACTATGTTTTCAAATGACTCGTGCATATCTAGCAAAAAAGAAACCAGTAAGTCCACTCCAATAAGTATACTGCATAAGTATGCTTTACGCTATGACAGACTTGAAAACAACATGCAGCATGAAAACAAGTATTTTCACCCATTTAAAATGCAAGTTAGAGACAAGCTTCAGGGACCACAAAGAAGATCATGTTGATTGTTAGCCTTTGATAGATCATTACTCCCTCAAGCCTTGCACTGAACTTACAAGGCAAAATGATGATAGCAGAAGGACTGCAGGGGTGGCCTCTCTGAGCAGAGACCAGCATCACCTCGTGTCAGATCCCAGCCAGATCCAGCTGCTCCAACACAGATTTATCACTGTGAAAGCAAATTAAAAAAAAAAAAAAAAGCACTGTCCAATAGCAAGTGGCAGACAGGAGTGAGAAACACGAGAAAAACCACCCTGCAGCCCCCAAGGTAGTGCAGAAGGAGGGTAGGAGGTGCTCCAGGTGCAAAGCAACAGCTCCCTGCAGGCTAGGAGAGGCCCACAGAGGAACAGGCTGTCTCCCTGCAACCCCTGGGCACTGAACGGAGCAGATCTCCACGTGCAGCCATGGAGGAGCCCACTGTGTAACAGTTGATGAGGTCTGAAGGAGGCACAGCCCATGGAGAGCCCCACAGGATCAGCCCAGGCTGGAGCTGCAGCCCACGGAGAGGGACCCGTAGTGGGGCAGGAGGACGGGGGGACCCATGCTAGAACAGTGCCTAAAGGGTGGGCCCCATAGTATGGAGTTGTGTTGGGGTAGTGCTTGGAAAGCTGCAGCCTGTGGGAAACCCACACAGGATTGGTTCAGGAAGGTCAGCATGCCATTGAAAGGACCGCACACTGGAGCAGAGGCAGAGTGACCATGAAGGAACAGCAGAGATAAAGCATTATGAGATGAGAGACATCTTCTTAGTTTGCATTTAGTTCTCACTGCTCTAGTCTGTTATCAATAGGCAATAAATTAATCTTTCAAACTGAGTCCATTTTACCTGTGACAGCAATCTGTGAAAGACCTCCTTGTCCTTATCTCATTCTATGAGCTCCATTTTCATTGCATCTTTCTTCCCCCTTGTGTTCAGGAGGAGACAAGCCGCGTGGATCTTGGCTACATAACAGCGCTAAACCATAACACAGTAAGAATTCTTTCAGAAACCAAAACCCTATTATCTGACCTGAGTGTTTCTGGTTTGCAAAAGTTTCCTAAAAGAAACCTGGATTTGGCAAAATCCTGCTTGAAGTATTAACTAGAATCTGTTATTTATTATGCCTACAAATGAAATCATTTGTCCACAAAAATGCAGTCCAGTCACTTTATTATATTTACTTTTCAGAAAAAAAGACATCGACAAACAAAAAACAGAATATCCTCACAATGAGATTAAAAAAAAAAAAAAAAACACAAACCAGCAAATTCCAAGAACATTAAAAAAAAAATAAAGCAGACAGCACAAAGCTGTTTCAAGACAGCTCTTGAAACACGAGTTCCTCAGACACATAGCCTATGTGATTTTAACTCGGGCCACGTTTTCTACATACACAATTTAACTACAAAAAGTAATTAAAACATCACTTGCATCAGACTGGATGGCTGGACAGATAAGAGGATGCTGCTACAAACATCATCCATCTGAAAAGCAGAACCACAGGAGATCAGCTAGGAGCAACTGTCTATGTATAACACACTTGATCCAAGTTAGAAAAAGCATCTCATCTGGAAAAGCAGCTCAGAGGACAGTGATACCTTTGGAGTAACTCCAGCATGTCACAGGCAAATGCACATAGGCTGTGCTAACACACAAGCCAAGCTCAGGTACTTTTCATTTGCCACCTGTGCTCCAGAGCTGACACCCAGCAGACTCTTTTATAAAAAGACTTCTCAACTGTGCGTGCGTGGAACCTGGAAACACAAACTGGTTTTGCTCATGATATCAAGCATTACATAGGCAACTGTATGTCTTCCCATAACACAGACAGATCTCAAAAGAATAAGAACCAGCACTTGCCAACTCACTGAAGGGCTGAGCTGGCCAGTGATTCTGCTTGCAGTGAGACAGTAAATAAAAAGCTTGAAATGGACACACATAATGCAGTCCTGCCTTGAATATAATGCCTTAGTTTTCAATGTATGCTCATCTCAGTACTATCAGCGGGTTAGGCTGTAGTCTAGGAAAGAACTTCTTGACTCCAAGTCTTGTTTGTCACCTGGTAGAAAACTTCATAGACTTTTTTTCTGTTGGTTATATATCCTCTTTTCTACCACAAAATCTATACTGATGTAGATATATTAAATCCTTGCTTGATCTGACGTTTAGCTCATTCTAATAACTTGTAATAAGAGGTACAACTGGGGAAAAAAATAAGTATAGTGACTGTTAGCCTTGGAAGGGTTAATAGCAAATCCCTTTCCTGACTGTATCCTAATGTCTTGCTTTTTCAGCCCTGCCTCGAGGCTTCAGAGCCACTGCACCTCTGGCTACTAAGCAGCAAAGTAGATCTTCACCAGCCACAGCTGACATCTATATCCATTTGCATTACAATCCCTTCATTCCTATCAGTTGTGACTTGAAACTCATCCCACCCTACTGCCATGGCTTCTCCCCTTCCAGTCAGGCTGCTTCCTTTCTCTCCAGCTAATAGGCAACATAGAATGCAGCAGGCGAGCAGTCTCTTTATCATCACATCTGACACCCAAAAATCACAGCAGCCACCTGCAGTTCCAAACTCGGGTCTCAAGGAAACACTGGGCTATGAAGAAAAGGTTTTATTACTTTAAGAAAGACTAGGTTCAGTAAGGACAAAAGCAGCAGCCTGGGACGTTTCCAGTGGAAACATGCTCTCAGCCATGACTTGTTTCTGATCAAACCTGGGAAACCATTTATGGCAATTATGTGGCACAAAGACAAATATCACTGATGATTTCACATGACTTAAAGACATCCGAAACTCCATACAGTTGTTATAAGAAGTGAGCAAAACTGGAAGAGAACCAGACAAATCTCCCCATCTCCTTCTCCAGCTTTCTCACAAACATTTATTTCTCACAAAGAAATGAAAGGCATTTGCTGAAGCATTCACAGAAATTCCTACCTAAATGCAGCGTGGAAAATATCAATGTGAGCTCTTAAATCTTTAAGATTTTAAGGAAATATTTAAAACTGTCAGTGTAAAGATTCAATACATGTTGTTCTCAATTTTTTTTTTTTTTTTTTGGTTTAGTTTTTTGATTGGTTTAAATTCACAGCTCCACCCACGCTAATACTAAAAATGTTCCTTTATTTGGTATGTACTAGCTTTTGCTTCTGTTCACCATGATTCTACTTCAAGCATTTCTAGCTAACTCCAAAACAGTAGTGTTTTTACATCAGAAACATTTGAATTGAAAATCAATTTAAAAACCAAAGTAAGCATTAGATTTTTATGTGAGTAGTATACAGTTGCATGTGAACATGCAATTATGTGCTCAAAAACACATCATCCTTAAAATTTACAAATTAAAAAAAAAAAATCATGTTTCATAGAAGCACAGAATGGCTTGGGTTGGAAGTGACCTTAAAGATTATCTACTCCCATCAGCATCAGAATACTCATATAGTTACATTTGTGCTGCAAAAGATTACTGTATTATTGTGTCAGCAGGACCTTTAATATCACTTTTGCAGAAGTCTTCATTCAGAAAATGATGGTAACCTTGCAAGGAATTGTTAGTTGTGACTGCTGGCTTCAGTAATTTACTAGCCAGTACTGCACTGAGCTTCAATGTAGAATGAATCTTCATCCGCTGTGCGTATTTCTTTTTCATAGGGAATGATCTTCAGAACAACAATACCGTGCTTGGTGATCTTCGCTTGATAACCCTTACAACTAGAACAGGGCCATAGTTACAATCGTCTCTGATTGCATCAGGGACTACTTAAGACATTGAGAGGCATCATTCAAAATGTAAATATGGCTGAGATACTCAAAAGGATGTTTTGACAATTTCTTAAGCTGTTACTAGTTGCATTTAACTGTGGCAATGTTTGCACACTATGTTTCAAAACCTGTAATACATAACAACTTAGCACAGATGCTTGCAGCCCATCTGTGTTTCCCTTCTTTGCTACTGAAGTAAACCTAAAAACAGAATACTCTTGCAGTTACACATGCCAGCAAAGCAAAAGGCTTTTTGATATTTTAAACATCACACTGATTCTCTGTATATACTATTGACAACCTAATATATGCTCCAAGGCTCACAAAGTAAATGGATATATACATATCCATAAATACAAGCTTCAGATGATCAAAAGACAAAATTATGTTTCTGTATGATGACATTAAGTTTATCTATATTTAGTAGTTACATAATAAATAACAAATATATGTAAAGATCTGAGATTATATAGAATAGCATTCCATTTTCTTTAACAAGTTACAAAAGAATGAACTTTCACTTCCAACATGTGGAATGGATGCAACTGCAAGAAAAAACATGGACAGCATAAAACCTAACAGGAAGAAAATAAGAAAAAAAATAATGAAAAGCCTGTCTTTTAAGCAAATTCCTGTCCTTGGAAATTCCAATCATCATCAATAGCTGGGATTAAATAGGACTCAAACACTGCGTTTCAGTTCAGGAAAAATGTTATGATATGAACTCAGAGGAATCTTTCAGGTTCTTTTAATGAGAGATATGCCACAAGCAAAGAAGTCATCTAACCATGAAGTCATCTTGATAAAAGCATTCCTAATCTGCAAGTCATAAGCTAAGGCATGATCTTTAAAATGGGCGTACTGCATAAGTACACATGCAACGACACAGGTAAAGAAACATAATGCAGCACATGCAGAAATATGTTGATTATGGAGATCAAAATGAAAAAACATTTCAAGTGTCATTTAATGTTGTTTGTAAATTCCTATATCAGTAACTTTAGGGAATGAAACTGATGGTGATCTAAGTTCTTATAAGTTCTTAATTCACAGATGTATTACACATTTGTATTACTCTCAAAACCACATACTGTTATGGCTACAATCCTACATTATTCTATCATTCAGATTCCTACAGAAGTCAATAGTGAATTTAAAAATTGCAACAATTAAAAAAAAAAAAAAAAAGGGAAAAAAGTACTGACAGACTTCAAATGAGTGCAAATATCTCTTATTCTTTTCCAAAACTACTTGCCAAATAATTCTGACATGCTGCTGAAGTAAAACTTCTGGTACGTAAATAATAAATAAAACCCATGTTAAACCAAAAGACACGTAAGCATTTCATTCAAAGCATAAACTGTATTTCAGCACATTTTATTCTGAAGTACGTTTTCCTGGTCTTTTTCCATTGAGGAAGGCAGCTAACCAAAAGTTGGATGCATTCAAACTTACCACAATATTCTCCTGAGAGTGGGACTTCTTTTTCCTTGATTTCTTTTTGTCTGCTAGGCCAGCATGACGTCTGAAGATTTCCTCAAAACGAACTTTGGTTTTTGCCTTTGCCTCACTTTCAACTGAAAAAAGTAAATTAGACTAGGATTCAAAAACCACTACTCCTATGAAAGTGCTTTAACATGACAGGAGGCAGTAATTATTTTTATCAGGAAAAAGTTTACCAAGAAATGTGTTTAGTATTCAGTTAAGAATTTCTAATACAGTGTAAACTGCAAGAGGATCACCTGGCAAAGTGGTATAAACACGGCTGCTACCCACTGATGAAACTGGCACTGTTTTTAATCTGTTTCCTGAAGAAAGCAGATTTTTGAACAGCACACACATCAGGATCAGCAAAAGACCTTGGGCTAGCCAAAGCAGAGCACAGGCGATTGCTCTCATCATTTATGAGCAGTAGTACCCTGATAAAAGGTTAACATACTGTCCCCAGGAAAAGGAGCAGCTTTGGGTTCTTACTGAGCCTGAAACAAATCTGCAAGAGGAAGAAGCACCTATGGATCTGAAATCAGCTAATGTTGAGAGAACCTGCCTTTCTCTGAACCATGATATTGTTATCAGCAGCATTTCAATCCCTGAAGTAGCAGGTGTTCTAGCCCTACCACCCTATGCCTAGGTAATGCTTAATTTGTAGCTAAATGATTAAAAATGCAATCCAGCACATCACCAGAAAAGGCTACTGAATCCTCAGCTAAAGCATATTTACCACTGTAATTAAAATATTTAAAGAAGCAGACAAATTTTAAAAAATAAAATAAAAAAAGCAGTACTTTGAAAGCCACATACAACCATGGACTCAAAACAAAAGCAATGCAGCTTGAAAAATTCATCAACAGAAGAAGCTCCTACCACATAGTTCTATCTATTAAAATACACATTAGAAATTAAACACAAGTATTCTTACCTGTTAGCATTTTCAGTTCTCAGTTAAAGGTGGCTCAACAGAACAGCTGCTTCTTCCTCAGGATTCATTTTTTTTTTTTTTTCCCAAAGTAATTAACAACTTTAATTAACACAACTGGTCCATAGACTTGAAGCTACAAATTGAATGCATGCTCATTAACATCAAGTATGAGTACAGGTCTTTCAGACAGTCTAGAAATAAGTATATTTCTCTGAATTACAGCAAGTTCTCTGCTGTCAAATATCAGCACCTAATTCTCAGCATCCAGTACTTGTTATTTCAAAGCAAAAAATAAAAAGCTAT
This sequence comes from Tragopan temminckii, assembly GCA_028571105.1. Classification (NCBI taxonomy): domain Eukaryota; kingdom Metazoa; phylum Chordata; class Aves; order Galliformes; family Phasianidae; genus Tragopan; species Tragopan temminckii. The sequence continues at coordinate 46,434,466 of JAOWBP010001760.1, read as the reverse complement.
AGCAAGTTAAATAGATATTTTTCTGAATAGCCAAGTATTTCAGTAGTACAGCCCTCAAAGAACAAGTACCCCTACTGTACGCTTCATTTATATGAAGTAATTTATATTGAAACATTCCTAATCAGATTCCTATTTGATAGCATCTTAAAGAAGTCCCATTTTAGCCAACTGCTAGCCTACAATGAAAAAGATTCACAGTTGTTAGCAAATCTAACTTTAGTGCAGTTCTATAAATATTTATGTTTACACAAAGCATTTGTAGAAGACAAGCAATTACATGAAACTTTTCTGTAAAGAAAAAATGTTACGCCCTCCTAGTTGTGGAGAAAAGCTTGAAAATGCAATACAAACAAAGCTGAAAGGCAAATAAAAGTATTATACACATTTATCTCTTCATCAAGAAAAATAAGAATGTTGTTGTAGGGGAACTGCTAGGTCAGGGCTTGAACTAGTGATGGAGCACCTGATGAAGAGGTGGTTGGCCCAGGGAGTACAACTAAATCGTTTGCACCTGTGTTCCCTACCTGATCAGAAGGGCTGGACCCAGGGTTGAGCTGCCTTGGACTTATATAAGGGCCAGCCACTGTAGGGAAGATCTCTCTTAGGCCTAGGCTTTTTCCTAAGGAGAAGTGCTGCATAGCCAGAGAGCCCCTTCAGTAGTTAGGTGAGTTCAGCTCCTCTGAGATTATTGGTCTACCTATGAATATTTTGCTTGGTATTACCAAGAATGTATCAGAAGCAATTCTGCTTCCTTGTAAGCGTAACAGTTGTATAAAAAAAAAAAGCTATTGTGTAAACAGTGGAACTAATGAAACCTACCTTCCTAAAACCTATGAATGTATTGTGTTTCCCTTGGACTCCTATGCAAGACACTATCATCCCTACCTACCTTTTCAATAGCACATCAGGCAAGAGCTCCAAGTTCTTCCTACATAATAGCCTGTGTTAGACACTACTCACACGCTCACAGGACCCAGAATACACCAGTCCTAGTAAATTAAGGTGTACTAGTAAACTTTACTAAGCTATACTGATTAATTCTCCCTGGAACAGCTTCAGTCCAAACCATCTAGCACTCTCCTGAACAATACTTGTATACAGATTAGGAGTTGGTGCAAATTACGTGCCTGAGCATCTGTACTATGGTAGCCTCAGGTTCTTCCTGTCTCTTTCAGTGTTATTTGCTTCTTCTTTAACCCCCACTGGTACAAGCTTTCAGTTACTTACAGTAGCTTGGTCTGTTAACTGACAAAACCAAACCAAATTTACAAACAAACAAACAAAAATAGGCAAAGTGTATGGGTTGGTTTGAGGTTAAATAAGTGCTGCTTAGTCAGTTGGCAAATGCTGTTAGTTTTGTGTACTAAGCATCCAACAATGTAACAATGTCTGAAATGCCCAAGGATGACCAAAGTGACTCCACAGGAAATGATCTATTCTGTAATATGCTTCATCCTTTCACCCACCAGGGTACAAATATTTTCCCTTACTAAAATCTTTCTACTTGTAGAGCAAAGCTTCATCAGCACAATTAAACAGTGACTGTTCAAAGTAAGACAAATGCCTTATTCTTTCAGGGAATGAAAGCAGAAAACACTACTGAAAGTACATCTGCCTTTGAAATTTATACTGTTATACAAAATGGCCATTTTAAAAGTATAGTTCATCATAAACTAGGAAACACTCATAATTTGAAGGAGTAGAAAACAATACAGTGATAAAACAGCATACTAACACTGGGATCATTCACTGTGAGTGGCAGGAATGTGTAAGATTCTCTTATGATTAGTTCACTGATTTCAACCACCTCTTCAAAAATATAATTATAAAATCAAATGAAATGATAAAGCGTACTTCACAAGAACAAAAAATACAAGATGACATAGAGCAAAGCAGTGCAGTAAGTAAAGTACAAACCTACTTCAAGTATGGATATATTTTATAGCCAAAGGATAACTGAGTCACACAACAACAACAACAACAACAAAAAACTGCAGGTAAATTAATTTTGCAGATACTTTTCCTCATAATGAAACAAATATCTTTCCCAAGGCCAGGCTCATCTTACGTGACCAGTAGTCTCTGTGAAATGCATAGGTTTGCCAAATTCACCAGGGACTGCATCGTATTCCATTTACCTCTGATCATTCAGAAAAAAGTATCTACCATCTTAATAAAATTGAGATTAAATCCTATAACGATAGGGCTTTTCTTTCATATACATTTCTAGTTTCGAATTACGTGACATCTGACACGGTTAAAGTAACTATTAGACTGGTGTAAATATAGATCATTAATCAACAGGGATAAGAACTGTTTACTCTATATAACATCACCTTAAAATAGGAGAGATTTAACCTTACATTAGAGATCAACAACCACAAGCCCCAAGAATGGACCAGGTTGGAAGGGATCTCAATGATCACGGATCTCCAACCCCCCTATTTAATACTAGACCAGGCTGCCCAGGCCCCATCCGACCTGACCTTGAACACCTCCAGGTGCAGGGCATCCACAACCTCTCTGGGCAGCCTGTTCCAACACCTCACCACTCTCATAGTAAAGAACTTCCTCCTGACATTCAACCTAAAATAAACTCACTGAGATTAATCTGGTAAAATGTACTGTTGCCTGACCAGATATAATCTTTTCCATGTTAATTAATGTAAGGCAATCCAGGAACAACAAAAATACATATTTGGGAACAGTATATTCCAGCCATCAGGAATAACCAGGAAAAACAAATCATGAAATCTTTCAAGAACCAGTGGAGACCTTTCAGAAAAATCAACTTGCTCTTCTCTAATATTTCACCCATGCTTCTATCTCTGATTCTGCATCAGTTTCTGTTCTTTTCACATTTGCAGTACAGTGAGTCACTATATTCTGCATCTACAGTGTGGGTATTCTCAATGCAAAACATGTTACACTACCCTGTAAAAATGCTTTTATTAATAAATGAATGACAAACTCAAAAGCAAACTATATTATAATGCATTAGAATTTGTATAAATTGTACTATAGAATGGGAATTCAGAAATCTTCCAGCAGCTCTTTGTTTATATCTCATCCCTTAGATGAGGTCAGTCATCTCATAGCAGGAGATCTTGGATTTTACCAGTAGGTTTCTCATTCAGGTATCTCTAGGGACTGCTACCTCTAGACACATGTAAAAAGCTTTAATGCAGAATTATACAGGAAAATAATATTGAGTCGAATCTGTTCATTTTTACTAATTATAAATGTGAGCTCACAAAGCAGGGATGTTATTCACAAAAATTTAGTATTTAAGTCAAGAAAGCTGACAGCAAACTTTATCAATGCCATGCAAGCATCTATGAACTTGCCTATCAGAACAGCCTATGAGAGCTGCATAAAAATGGCTGCAAATACCTTGTGTTCACACGACTTTGAGAGGATATTTTTAAAAGTTGATCACAGAACCACAGAATGGTTGGGTTGGAAGGGACCTCAAAGCCCAGCCAGCCCCAACCCTGTGCCATGGGCAGGGCTGCCCCCACCAGCTCAGGCTGCCCAGGGCCCCATCCAACCCGGCCTTGAGCACATCCAGGGATGGGACAAAATGCTCTCTGACTTTCTGGCATTAGCACACCAAAACGCCTCA
>JAOWBP010001760.1:46406596-46428498 GCA_028571105.1 Tragopan temminckii | reverse complement strand
CATAGCAGGGGGATTGAAACTAGATGGTCTTTGAGGTCCTTTTCAACTCAGGTCATTCTATGATTCTATGATATTAGGAAAAATAATTAACACTGCTTTGCCTTTCCATGGCCACACTGTGAGGGAGAGACTGTGCAGTGGCAAGGTTTCATGGTGCATGCTAGTACCCCCAATACTGGATTTCAGTAACTTCATTGCAGATGAGGGAAAAGCCTAGAATTAGAGAGCAAGGGCTAAAGAGGTAGTTCTGTATCCTGTGCAGATATTGTAACAATTGAAGAAAGGAGAATTTGAGGCAAGGTTTTTGGAAGCTAAAAGTCGCTTAGTTTTATTGATGACATGGTTTGTGTATTGTCTAGATGGAAGGGACTGAAAAGCAAATGGTGCTGCTGTACCATGGCAGCAGTTTAGGAAGTGGTCTCTCTGAGGAAGGCTCGTAGCTAATCAAAAGGGAGATGGAGTTCTCTTCACTGTATTGAAGCTTCTAGGTTATGATTAAGATTCATCTAATTAGTTGAGACAGAAAGAAACATAGAATATATTGCTGGATTTGGCAAGCCAACAGACTTGAGAAAAGTGAGACAAATTGAAATTAGTAGTGATTAAAGTGATTAATCCTTTATGGTGAACTCTGAAGAGTGCTGTTATTCACAGGTATTGGGACTGTTGTCAGGTAGATATTACAGCAAGGCTGAAAAATGTCTTACCTTTTAAGGCTGTTGAAAGGCAAGATTGTGCAAGGCCTCAGGGCTTGGATGAAAGCTGGGCCTGGCATAGGGAGTGACATATGAAAGTTAGGATGCTCACACTTCAAATTCAACAGCACTCGTTTTTACGCATTGACACTGATATTATTGACACCAGATATTATCAAAGATTTGGCAAAGGTCAGCTGCAATAATGGGCTACAGGGCCTTCTAAATAAAGCTGGCATCAGACATCAACATGTTTTTCTATTACTAATACAAACCTGTTTCCAGGAATACTTCTTTCATAAAAGCACTTTGAAGAGTTCTGTAGCTATTACACTTATACAGGACTCTAAGTATTTCTGCAGCCTGAGCTCTATAAAGAAATATTTGTTAGGACAGTTTTCCATGTTGGAGGGGATTTCCATCTCATCTCTTTCACTGGCTTTAGTTGGATGTTTTTGGGGAATAAGAAAAAACACTTCAGTTTTTGTGGAACTCATACAGAATAGATATAGTGTATTCTGTGATAAAACCAACAGTGTAAGTTTATGTCAAATTTGGTACCTTCATCCTTGGATGGTTAAAAATCACTATTCTGCCATTAAGAATATTCCAGATAGAAAGCTACTTTAAGTCGAGATTTGTCACGCTGATCTAAAGAATGTTTTCCATATTTCTTCCTATGAAACTCTTTGTCTTGTAGATATTCCAATGTGCTCTTTGTAATATGTAACACGATTTGCTGATATCAGGCAGTTCTCTAAGTTACAAATGACATTTGCCCTACAGCTCAGAATCTTACAATGTGTAACAAAGTCAGTGTCACAAATATCCTTTTTTTTCCCATTTCCTGATAGTAAAATGTATTTGGAAAAAATTTAAGCTTCACTTGTTACTGCAAAAGCAATGGAAGTCAGGGGAAGCATCTAAGAGGTCCAGCGGGGAACTTTGTCAGCCCAGAAAATCATGGGATGCATTTTGTCTGTATTTGGATGACCTCTGGGTGACCAAAGAAAAGTATGCATATTCCAAACGCAATGCATCCTACCCAAAAACATACCCAAAAATACTATTCTGCTGTGTGGAGAAAAACAAGACTCCTGAAAAAGAAAGGTTACGTGGGTACATGGAATTTTATTCTTCAATGAATTGGAAAGTCTGTATTCACTGTATTCACCCTTGAAGTGAAGTAGCTTGTGTATCAAAAGTTTTCCATTACTTCTGTTTGAGAAGTAGAAAGGGACATGCACAATGATGATGTATTGTAGCCCACATTAAGAAAGTTTGCAGATATCATGTGTATTTGAAAATATTGCGGGCATTTTGGAATGATGAAGAATGGATTGTGGCTCTTGTCAGTACCTAAATGACAACAGAAAGGTAAAATCTGTCCCATTCAGGGTACTACCTCTAGGTGTCACTTGAAGGCATGAAATAGAAACTGGATTTGAGATTGGGCAATTTACACAGGTCTAAATGTACAGTGGGATTCTAGCAGAAGTTGTTTGTGAATTATTTTCTCTTCACAGGCTAATATAATTTAGTTTCTGGTCTGTTGGGTGTTCTGAGCAAACAAACTTTTTCACATAAGTTGAAGCTTGTGTAGTTTATGTGATGAATCACAGAAGAAATTTAGTGATACTGATTAGGAAAAGAAATGTCACAAAAAATGTCTAACATCAATTACCAGCTCCTTTAGTAAGCTTAGAAGTGAGTCGTGCAAGATACTTCATATCCTGAGATCAGTGTATCTTCCATGCCAGATTTTAGCACTTTGAAAGCAAATCATGAGGCCTAGCTATTTCGGAAATCTGATTTTCCCTAAATAGTTGGATAGTGTAACTATGAGTGTCAGTACATGCCTATTTGGCAGTGTAGATTTCTATTGGCTTTTCTCAGAGCTTCAGTTCTTTGAGATGAAAAGACTTCCTTGTTAGTTCAGACCTTGACACAGCCCTTGAAGTTAGTATCTGTAGTTCAGGGGAACACATAAGCATGTAATATACTCAGCCCTTTCCCAGTAAAGATTTTTTGCATGTGTTTCTGAATGTCCTTTACCCTCATTGACTTTTTTGAGCTGCAGTTATCATTGTAAATTGAAGTAGAAAATGAATTATTTTTCCTTTCTGCTTTGTCACTTTATTGTGGGTGACAATGCCCCCAAAGCTAAAATTTCTGAAATGGAGAAGGCTGCTTACACAATTTGCTACAGTTTTTACCTGTAGGCTGACAACAGAAAATCAGTCAATGCATTAATCTAAATGATGAATCTCCCTTTGTCTATGTGAAGATGTTTTCAGTTTAGGAATCTTTTATGAAACTTCAATCTTAGTTGTCTTAGTAATGGAGAGAGTTGGAGCGAGGTTGAGTAGCACAATTCTATGATCTGGTGCTAATGGGCAACATTAGATTCCCTATTTTTGAATGAGTAATTCTGTTCTTTGTTTCAATTAGGTTGAAGTTTATAGAAGGTTCCTATCAACACTCCCTCTTATCTCAAGTTGTGTACTGATGTTCAGTTAGCTATTCTTGATAATGTGTTTTATTTTTAGAACACGAAGAAGCGTGAGATAAGCTCATTTTGTTTAACTGCCAGGAAATAAGGATGCAGAAGCCGTAGATTCAAATTGCGTTGTCAGACAGAGCAGTCATCACCCTCTGCAGCAAAGTTTTTGTAGTGATTTCAGTAGGGTTAAAGTTTCTCCATCACTATCTCATGAACTATAGCTAAAACTCTACTGTTTTTTTTTTTTTGTTGTTGTTGTTGTTGTTTTGGTTTGGTTTGGTTTTTTTTTTTTCATGTCTTCAGAACAATAATGTTTACAAAGTCCTGTGTTCTTGAAAGCAAGTTCTTGCCAGGGGAGCTGTTTAAAAGCTGCAGGTACCTCGCCACACGGTGGCAGAGTAACAGCACTTGTCACTAAGCCGTTTTTTTTTTCTGAAGAATTTGAAAACACTGGTTATTGGAGTTAATTTTTTCCTGCAACTAAGTGCAGCACTATTTAACTTTTCAAAATGTCATTGTTTCCCTTCTATGGTTACTGCATCTTTGCATACATTTTAATTACATTTTTTTCTGTTTGTGTTATTTTTTCAGTTATACAATATGCATTAATTAAGAATAATGATGAAAGAATAATGATGAGAGCTTGGTTCTGCTGTATATCCCTATTGTATCCTATGATTAATAGTTTTTTATTTGTAGACTACTTGTGGTCTCCATCTTTTCTTAGAAGACTAATGTATTCTTTAAAATGTTTCTGTTGATTTGTACCATCTGTATCATCAGGTCATTTCAGAGATTTTAATTCATAGATTTCTGGTAGGTTCTTCTATATTTATTTTCAAAATATTCAAGCATACCATTTTAATCATTTCTTATCGTACTAGAATAATTTATTCCAGTTAGCATTAGTAATATTCATCTCTTTCCAAGCTTCCAGTGGTTTGTTCAATAAAAATCAGTATTCCTGCCAGCAAAAGAGTTCCATTTAACTTCAGAAATACTTCAAATTTCTATTGCAAATGTGCTGTTGGGCAGCCTTGTATTTGTTTGCTTCTGATCCATCTGTTGTGGAGTCTTGCTGCAGCTTCACTGAAGGTATCTGAGAGATAAATGGAACAGTGTGAATGTTTAACTTCATTGCGATTTTGTAATGGAAAGATCTGGAATCAAATAAGGTGAGAAATCTCATTTTCTCATGAAATTCTGCTCTCAAACAAATGTGTAATTTATTTCTGCAGTTATGGGCACTGAGTAATTAGGCAACTTTGCCTTTGTTAGAGTGTTGCATTGGTACAGTAGTGCAATCAAATTTTGATATTGGCACAGAAAAACAATAAAACTTTACCTTTAATTTCTCATAAAGGCACCATTCTGTCAAAGTCACATGTGATTTATAATGATACTTTATAAGTCAATCTACAAATGTGCTCCAAAGGTAATGCTTCCTATTTTAATATCTTGGCTCATGATGTCAGAGACAGATATTGGTGGTATGGCAGTAGAGTCTGAACCTTCCCACCACTATTCCACTACATGTTGTTGCTGTGTCACAGATGGCAGCAGAGGGGCAGTCTGACAAAATGGCATCTGACATGGAAATATGAAGCAAATGTGTGTCATTGAATTCCTCCATTGGAAGAAATGGCAGTCACTGACATTCACCAATGCTTGCTGAATTTTTATGGAGACCAAACAGTGGATGTGAGCACATTTAGGCAGTAAGTGGTGCATTTCAGCAGTGATGACCACAATGTGAAAGACACACCACATTCCAGATGGCCATGCACAGCTGGCACACTACAGAAGTGAGAGCAGCTTGATCAGCTCATCCACGCAAATTGCTGTGTAAAAAGCTTAATATCAGCTTCAAATAATTGGAAATAATGGTGGAAGATTGCAAAGTTCAAGCCAAGTGGGTGCCATGAAAGCTCATGCAGGAATAGAAAAACCACGCAAGATTGTCAGAACATACTGAACTAATATGAGGCTGAAGTTGACAGATTTTTACATGTATGGCATGTAGGCTTTTGTTTGTCACTGACAAAGATGCATAGCTAATGGTGGTGACAAGGCTGAAAAATAGTGTTTTGCTGAAAATTTGCCCCCACAAATAGTGTTATTGTGCTCTTTCTATCTCTTGTCATTTCCATGGAAATAAATAGGAGGCATTACTTTTGGAGCAATATTTCAAATTTATTTTGGAGTAAAATGAGTCAAAATGGCTAATTAAATATCCTGTTGGTTTGATTATAGAGAATAAAACAGCACCTGATTTTGCACAGGATATTCCTCCTTAAATAGCATGCAAAGCAATAACAGATGCTTATAATTAAAGTGACGTTTATCATTAAAAAGAAAAAATCTGGTAAGTAATTCATATCTTCAGCACACAGCCTTTTTTGCTGAGCTAGAAACCGGGAATTGTCTGAAGATGCTTTTCAACCTGTTCAGTTTTCAGTTTTGGCTACCTTTACATCCTTCTTTCCCTATCTCTACGATGAAGCCATGATAGGCTTCTTTATATACATCCTTAACTTGTCACAACTCATAATTAGTATCTATTTTAGCCATTGTTTCTATGTACATATTAGCAAATCTACATTTTTAATTCCCACTTACATGCCTGTCTGGATTCTGTTATCTCCTGAGCAAAGGCTCATCTGAGGTTGTTGCCAAAAGTTTCTATTTTCCCTGTTTCTGATTTCAGTATACTTATTGGTAACTCAGTTCCTAACTTCACTTCTGAAACCAGAAATCTAAGAATTATCCTTGATACTCTCTTCTCCTTCTACATTCCAGTTTTCTCTAATGTTTTCTCTGTTTTTTTGGAATGCGGTTTGTGCTTAATGTAGTATTGCCTCCTCTTTCTGTGCTTGTGCCATTTTTTTTTCTTAACTGGCTTCTTTTATAGTCTGTGAAATTTTTCTGTTAAATTAGGTAACCTAGAGGCAGATCTTACTTCTTGAGACTGCAAAAGAATAATGGCAAGGCTTCTTTTGCTTCAGGAAGTAGAAGACCCATGTATTTTGCCTCTGTTTTTGAGCTGTGTAAAACAAGGACATGGCAACCTGACCACATCTGAAGCAGAGATATCAGTCATATCCATAGATCAGACAGATGGAAGCCCTACTGCATACAAAACCACTGTGTTGGAAAATAACAGTGTCATTGGTTTCCTCCTGAAGTTTAGATATTTTACTATTTGCGTCTTTTTGATGTTTTGATTGCCCTCAGTTTCTCTCTGCATTTTTATGATTTTACCAACTCTATTTCTTGCCTACAACCTTTCTATTAGCAGTCTTTTCCTAAGATTTTAGATACTCAGATTCCTATCAGTTATGTTAATTTTCCATCACTCTCCATAATCAGAATTCTACCTCTGTATTCAATCATTTTACTTTTACATGTGTCTGGTCTCTATCATTACTCTTACTCAGATTTGCAGATCCTGACTGGATTAAAAGATAATTTTGAGACTACATCAACTCTCTGAAACTTTCACATACTGCTTATTAAATCACCTTCTCATCTAAATGGTTTTTCGTCTCCATTTCCCCACTACAGCCCGGCATTCCTCTGCATTATTGGATAAACCTGAAAAGCAGTTCACATATATAAATCCAGCTACTAGTGAATGGGTACAAAACCATTTTTGTTTCTTACTATGCTTTTTAGCATACTTTATGCTACTATGCATTTTTGAATAGTCTCTGTCTCTTAGTTCTCACCTTTTGCTTGCACTGCCTGAACTCAAATATTTTACAATCTGATTGATCTTGAGTAACTCAGACTAGTCCATTAGATTAATTCTACTGGCTAGTTCTAGTAGTTGCAGTGATTAGCTCTAATCAAGTGAGCTGTGGAGAGAAAAGATTGATACATTTGCCCTAGAAATGTAGAATACAGGATTTGAAGTGACCTGCAATCTATCTGTTCTTTTTAAGGCACAGGGAATGATATCTCTATTATTGCATGTAGTTCTTAAAATCTTCCAGAACTGGAGGTTACACAGCTTCTTCAGCCACAGGTCTCTAAGGACTGGTTATGCTTGTTCTTAGAACATTGTTCTGCCTTTTGCTACCATTTAGGTCTTTTACTCCTGTTCAGCACAGAGAGAATAGATTACTGCCTTTCTCTTTGAAGCAGTAAAGGGGAGAACTCTTCAAAATGTGAACACCGTTAACACTTTTCCCATCTTTTCTCTAGCCTGAACAATCTCAGTACTTTCAGTCCTTCCCCATAGATGATATTTAATAGATCTTCAGCCATGCCTGTTGCTCTATGCTAGACTCCCTGGAATTGCTCCAAACATTTTTAAACGCATGGTGCCTAAATTAAATGCAGTACTGCAGCTAAGATCCTAGTGTTGAAAAAGTAAAATTCTCTTTACAATCTTTTGGATGATAGTCATGAATGCTTTTTCCAGTGGCGTTGATATTGTTGACTCTTGTACAGATCTTGATCTCTGTAGTTTCAGAACTGCCAGGTAAACATTCCTCAAGCTGTATATGTGTTCATTGCTTTGTATGTAGTCTTGTACATATCCTTATTGAATTGCATTCTCTTTTTTTCAGATTTATTTCCTATTTGTCAAGACCCCTTTGAAGTATAGCCTTCTTGTCTAAAATGCTTGCAATTTCTCACAGGTTGGTGTAACCAGCAGTTTAAAAAGCTTCCTCTTAATTACAACATCCAGTTAATAACTAGTACATCAAATAGTATCAGACTCCAGGCAGACTTCTGCAAATCTCACATTAACTCTGCCTCCATGGTGGCAGTGAATTAACAACAGCTACTTCTAAATAGTTTTTCAATAGCATTTATATCACCTGTATGCTCATTTTCTCTAGGCTAGATATCTCAGAGTTGTTTATGCAAGCTGTACATGAGTACAAGAAATATATATGTATATATACAAAAGAAGGATGCGTGCCATCTGTTGTCCTTACCTAACACCCAAAGTTTGCTACCCTCTCCTAGTAAGAAACTGTACGATCTAAACCAACTTATTTTCAACACAGCTATGATGGCTGTTACTTCAGTCATTTAGTGTCTTGATTATTCATTCCATGATAATTTTCTTTTAAATGAGAACTCCTGTTAAACTGATTGTTATATAATTTCCTATATTTTTCCCCTGCTCTTCCATAGGTGTCTTTGTCCAGATTTGGAAGTTCCCAGCAACAGTCCAAAGAAGGATCACAATAATAGTACTATAATGTAGGACTAATATATATTAGAAAAAAAGTTTAGGTGACGTTCTTGTTGTACTTACAAGTGGAAGGTAAGAGGGAAAGAGAAACTAGTCTATGAATAATCAAGCTACTGAATAACTTTCTGTCCTTCTAGGGAGAAAATGATAATTACATTGTCTGCAGCACACTCTTAGTAGTTGCAGCTCAGCATCACCAGTTTTTCCACTTCAGTTATTATGCTGAGGATAGCTCGCAGTGCCTGCATAGTTCAAAATACAAATATCAGTATTTAACAACATATATTACATTTTTTTCCTCCATTTTACCAGTGAAGTATCAGAGACAAAACATTAGACATCAGAGTATTCTGAAGTGAAGCAATTTTTTTTTTTTTTACTGCCAAATCACAGATGTTTTGTTCTTCTTCTTAGGCTGATACTAGTCCTTATCTTTGAAAGTGGAAACAAGTTTTCTCTGACTCCATTGGCAAGAATGTTTTTTAACTTTGTATTCCTTCAGTAGCTTCAGTTACAATTTGCTTGCTAATACTCAGTTTAGTGTTGTCACTGCTGGGAGCTAAACCACTGTCTTTGCTTGGGAGATACAGCTTAATCCTCTGAGAATTGAGCCATTTTATGAATCTTTAATTTGTAGAGACAAGTATCTGGAGAAAACCTAATGGCCTCTTACCTCCATAGGTTGATTAGATGATTTGATGGTTCTTTCAGCTCTTTAATACTGTGCAGTTTAAGAATTCCTTGGACTTTGTTTTATTTCATTTTCTGGCTTCAACAAGTATGGTCCTTTTGATTATTTTATTCCAAGTTTTTATCAGTGTGTAATTCTGTGTTTAGTAGAAGAAGTCTATATTTCACAGACTAAAAATAAACACTTCATTGCAGCCTCTGATGTGAAGCCACAACAAATAATGGTGTTGCTTATTTGAAAATTCTTTACATGCAATTCAAGTACACAAGACCCTTGTTAAAGGCAAACAATTCGGATTGATTTTTGCTGCTGCAAGTCAGCTGAGAGTCTTATATTTTCACAGTCTTCTTTCCATGTAAAGCATGGATCAACACATACTCAAAGTATCACTGTATGACTCAGTCAGAAAGGAGGACTGAATTGTCCCCAACTATGGATCATTTCTGTGTTTCGCATAAGCTGTAGAAGTTTGTTATCACTCAAGTTGTTTACAGCTGGCTTTTGATTCAGGCTTAAGTTTCTCTTTTTTTTTTTTTTTTTTAAGTCAGCAGTAGAGTAAGCAGCAGTAAGAGGAAATGCAATGCTTGCTTTTTTTACTAACAGATGTAAAAGTATATCAAATAGTAAATTTTTTGGCACTTAAGAATTTCCTTGTTCTTTTAAACTTAGTTTCGTTTTTTTGTTTACATATTCAGATCTTTTAAGCTAAGTCTTTAAAAAGACTAAGATAAGGAGAACGTTATGTTTTACTCATCTATAATATCAGATAGTTTGGTAACAAAGGTAATGATATCTTGTGCTCATGTAAGACTGTTTTTTCATGGTGTTTTCATGAATCTATGTGTTTCAGTTGGAAATGTTCCAATCAGTCTTCCAGAGATTCAGGAAAGAGCATCTTTCGTTCCTTGATAGCTTTCTCTTGACCATCTGTGGTATCAGTGCTGTCTTGGGAGATAAGCCATGTTTTCTCCTTACCATTTCAAGTGCCTGGATTGTTCTCAGAGCCAGAAGGGGAGAAGCAGAAAGTCTAGCTGCATGAGAGATTTCTGCTTTTTTCTTTCCCTCTGACTATTGGAATGATTCTTCTCTTCACATTTCTTTACATCTTAGCACAGAAATGCTTTAAGCTGATAGCTTCAAGAAAGTAGAGGAGACTAAGAAGGATAGGATGAATTCAGAGGGCATGTTTTTCAAGGGCCAGGAATCTGACATACACAGAATTGTGAACTCTTGTAGCAGAAGATGAAGTTCTCATGGTGACAAGTTTCAAATGAGACTAGCTGTGATTCAGATGCACCTGATACAAGCATACCATTATCTCCATCATTTTCTCATTAATGATCATGTGGTTGTTATAAAGAGCTGACAGAAAACTGCATAAATTATCATACAATTATTATACAGTAACAAGCCCTCAAATGCATATAATATAGAAAAATTAAGTAATGAAATGAACTTGCTTGCAGAAGTGTTAAAGAAATTACCTGTCACACACAGTTTACACTGAAAAGGCAGTAGAAGAGTGCATTTTTTCGGTGATAAATGAAGCCTTAAATCTCCAGGCAAACTGAATTTCATTAGCAGAGAAGTTAAAATTTGATATTTCTATTGAAATAGCTGCCAAGGTTAAGGATCACAGCAAATATGCATGATATGTTGTTTATACCACCTGGGAGTGGGGGGAGTTGTTCCCTTCTCCTACAGTAAGTAGTAGTTATTACTCAGGGAGACCATGCCCAGGGATGCAGCCCTTCCAAGAACAAGGTCATAATTCTAGCCATTGAAAAAATGTTTCACTATTTTCAATTCTTAGTTCTGCTAACCATGTAAAAGAACAGAGACATTCCAAAGTATCTGACAGATAACGTGTATTTTTTTTGTCATTCGTTTTTGTTCAAATGTTGTGATATATTCTTTGTAGTGTAACCTTTGTATTGTTTTGAAATAAACATGCTTTTCTACGTCTTTCCTGGTCCTAAGTCTAATTTCATGGAGGCAAATAGATGTTAAATTCCATCATGAGTGGGAACGTAACACTTGCTGACTCTTTTAAATGTCATGTCATTATTCAGCCCAGAAAGCTAACCCTATCCTGGGCTACATCAGAAGAAACATGGCCAGCAGCTGAAGGGAGGTGACCCTGCCCCTCCACTCTGCTCTGGTTAGACTTCAGTTAGAGTATCATGGAGCTCTTAGTACAGGAGAAACATGGCCATGCTGGAATATGTCCAGAGGAGTGCCATAAAAATAAGCCAAGGGCTAGAACATCTTCTCTACAAGGACAGGCTGAGAGAGCTGGGGCTCTTCAGCCTAGAAAAGAGAAGGCTCCTAGGAGACCTGACAGCAGTCTTTCAGATATCTAAAGGGTGGCTATAATAAAGAAAGGGATAGACTCATTAGCAGGGTCTGTTGTGATAAGGCAAGGGGAAATGGTTTCATACTAAGAAAGGGTAGATTTAGACTGGGTATAAGGAAGAATATTTTTTGTGATGTGTGGTGAGGCTCTGGAACAGGCTGTCCTGAGAGGTGGTGGATGCCCCATCCTTGGAAACATTCAAGGTCAGGCTGGATGGGGCTCTGAGCAGCCTGATTTAGCTGTAGGTGTCCCTGTTCATTGCAGGGAAGTTGGACAAGGTGACATATAAAGGTCCCTTTCAAATAAAACAATTAAATGATTCCATGATTCTATACAGGTTGGGAAGTCCTGAAGAATCCATTGGGAACATCAACTAAATTGAAGTGTTTTGATCTTTGACCAGCAACTTGAGTTTTAGATTTTGGAAAAGAACAAAGTCTCTTTTAGAGCACATTAGTAAAAACCTTTCTCTAGGAAGAGAGAATATAATGTTTAGGGATTGCCTTGAACTGTCCTGTCCATGCTTCAGGCAAAGCTGGCAAGTTAACAAACTATTACATACATACATTCTTGAGGGATGAAAGAAGTGAGAGAAAAATTAATCGAAGACAGATCCCAACACAAGAACACACTAAGTGCTCTTTATGAAATGTAACTTTTTTTCTCATAACATTACTTTCAAAAGCTTACATGAAGTAGAAATGGTACATTCTTTGTGAAAACAAATTATTTGATGGAATGTCCACATTAAGGAGCATTTATGTATCTGAATAACATAAAAAAGATTGAGATTTGTACTTCAAAGAACACAATTCTCTTTTCTATGGGAGTGTGGTTATTTTAGACAGTAGAAAACACAGACTTTCTTCAGCAAACAGGGAAGGAGTACTTGTTTTCTGAAAGGAAAAGTCGGGATATGTGGATTTGTCTGAAAGGTCTATAAATTAGATGAATGGGCATTGATACTGCACAAAAATTGCTTGAGAACCTCAAGACCTCCCTGAGGACTGGAAAGTATTAGGAAAGGACTAACATGGGGAAGAATAATTATCATTTGGCACTAGTTTTAATATCCACCTGGAATGAAAGAGAAAGGGAGTTTCTTCCTGAAACCTGATAATATCTCTTCAGTTAAGACATTGTTTCTCAAAGTTATTTTTCTAGTAGTTCACTGTTCCTGTGCTCATGAGAATCACACAAACTTCACTCTGTCTCTTTCAGCTGTTTTGCAGAAGCCTTTCCTTTCAGATTTAGCACAAGGCAGGCTTAGGAATGTGAACAGCGAATTGCACATTCACAACAAATATTAAGCCACAAAGATAGCAAGTTCCCTCTTGGGTGAAAAGAGTACAAAGCCAGTGTTCATGTCATTTTTGTTCAAACCTGTAATGACTTTGAACAGAAGCTGAACGACTACTGTTTGTAGAGCTTTGTTCTTGTCTATACTTTATTTCTTCTGTGTATTATTTTGCTCAAGAGAATGAGGTCAAATACAGAATTTTATTTATATTTTATGACATCTTTGTCCAGTTCTATCCAGTACTGAAATAAATGATGTAACAGTTAAAAAAATAGTTTAAACAAACTGCTTTTATATGATTGCTGCACTTGAAATGGAGGCTAAACATCTCAAAAGTCAGGTTCTTTTTCAATAGGAATATGCAATAATCTAAGTTAAGAAAATAACATTGCTCCTTCTATGTGCCCAGAGTTCTGTATAATCAATGAATAAAATGCAGCATATTTTGTTAAAGAAAATGTGTATCCAGATTTTCAATACATGGCAATCAAACAAGAAGGATTAACACAGTTTAAAATGATGATTCATATGAATCTAGCTTTTGTTTTAATTTCAAGCCTTCTCAGCATTACTTTAATTTCTGAAGAACAACATATTGATTGGTTCAGTAAGTTCCTAAATAATGTGACATGTTCTTGTAATTATCGTATTACTTATTTCTACTTATTACTTTCCAAATGCACTAAATTGAAAAGCTGAATAAAATGACACTTTAATCTTAAGCTTCTTGTATTTTGGGTTTCTTACTCTTTTCTTAAGGAAAGCTGGCAACTTGGAGAATGCATTGCACTTTTTTCTTTTAAAACAGATAGAACGTTTTCAGCTTAAGAATCATCATAACTGTTTTTGCACACTCTGTGAATATGAAGTAGCATTGCATCTTAACTGGTACTGAAGACAATTGAACAGTGACAAGTCGATCCAATAGAATCCTACCTCCTACCATTAGAGTTGTAACAGTTTTGTCATCTTGTTTTCTTTTCTTTAAAAAAGGGAAAAAAATAAGACAAAACCTTTCTGTGGACTTTCTTATTTCTCACTAAGGTGAGTATTGTATAATGAATTTGTATTTCATAATCTCTGTTAAGTATTTTGTGTTGCTTTATTAAAAACCTAAAGTTTTCAGTTTCATACTGAAATTTCATACACTTCATTGAAATACTCTCTTTGAACAAATTCACTATTAACAGTTGCTATACAACTAGGCATCTAAGTTAAATAAGTGGTAGAACATTAAAGAGAAAAATTACATGACACTTGAGGCCTTTGTTACTTAAACAGGACAAAACAAACAGGTTTATTTTTAAAATCTGAGCTATTAATTTACAACAAACTAAACACATAAAGAATATTGCCATGCTAAAATAATAAAATTATGTACATATTTAACAATTAAAAGGTCATTTTTCATAATTCCATAATTTCTTGCATGAAACTCATTGCCTCTCTGATTAAGAAGTTGAGCATTATTGTGCATTTTGTATGAAAATGTAAGCTGAAAGATTTATAACTCATCCTCACCATCAGTCAAAATATGTGTGTCAAACATGGCCCCTGTACAAGTTCTTTAACATATTTTTCCTATGGTTAGAGATAGCCAAGTAATCCATAACTGCCTTATCATAAGCCATTGTTTCTCCCAGGATTAGCTATTTTCCTCTCGTTTAGGCCTTGCAAAATCAGCACTAAAGTTGAACACTGTTAATACTGTAGGACGCACAAATGCTTTCCCAGCACCAGTGGAAACAAATGACATCTCCCAACAAGACAGGAATGAGACTCCAGTACACAACACTGTTTAAACTTCAAATCCCATTTTAAAATTGACCATGGTTGCAGGAACCACTCTGTCCTAGAAACTTCCAAGCAACTAGATTTTTTTTTGGCACACACTGGAACAGGTTGCCCAAGGAGGTGGTGGATGCCCCATCCCTGGAGGCATTCAAGGCCAGGCTGGATGTGGCTCTGGGCAGCCTGGTCTGGTGGTTGGTGACCATGCACATGGCAGGGGGGTTGAAACTCGATGATCACTGTGGTCCTTTTCAACCTGGGCCATTCTATGATTCTATGATTTTCCAACACTACCAGCATCAGATCTCACTCTAGACTATAGAGGAACCATCATTATAGCCATCGTTACGTCCATGCTCTACCAAGCCATAACCTTAAACCTCATTCAAAGCAGTTATAGTTATTGCCAGGTAGCTCTGACACAACACTAAGCTGGTCCCATTCACTCTTGCCACAGTCCTCATACTACTTCTTTTAAGTGCGTCAGAAAATCAAACTCTTGGAGCTCTGCTGTCTTAAGTCCTAAGTGTAATACTAATCTTAACTAACTACAGCCCAGTGACCACCAGATCCCCAGTAATCTGCCATAAACCTTTCATTGCTGCTTGCAGCAGCACCACTCTTGACAGTTTCCAGGATAAACACAGGTCATAAGTCCCTATTATCCTTAATCCAAATGATCATACCTCAACCCTGGCCTTAGCTGCAGGCCCTGCAACCCTAAAAGACAAGTACCATTTGCCAGGTCCAGCCTCCTGCTCAGCTTTGCAGGCCTCAAGGGATCTAAAAGACATCCTAGATCTTCAGCCTTGTATTTCCCTGGGAAGAATGTCTACAGCCATGTTCTAAACCTGACTTTTACATAAAATATCCTGTAGTGTTGGAGAACTGCATACGTGTTGGAGAGCATCCATATTGATTTCAGTGAGGAGAGCTAGTATAACTCTTAATGTTTCCAAAATACAATAGAAGTCTCATTTTAAATAGTGCCAGTAAAGCAAAAATGTATCACCATAGCTTAGCTAGAGTGCATTTTTGCTACCTGAGTTACAATACTTTATGTTTAAAATAAAGAAGCAAAGGATGCCTACTGTTAATACCAGTCCTATATTTTATTATTGTAAGTCACTACAGTAGCCTGTAAGCAAATATTCATTCTTGAATTAGGCAGATGCTAACTTTGGGGTATGTATGTGAAGAACTAGATTTTATAGCTCAAATACAATCAAGTGGCTTACTGTAAATTGCTAATGGGAAAAATATTGTGGTGCAGATGGAGAATTGAAGACCATGTTTTATGCCAGCTACTACTTGCAAGTAGAGCTTCAGAACCAGAAAATGAGTCATGACCTTCTACACATAACGATTATACAGTTTTAACTTCAGAAATGGAAATGAAATAGATGCAGTAATGCTCAAATGGGACTTCTTATTAGTAAGATTTATTCCAACAATATTCCCAGGCTGAAAAGTTGACAACAACATATTTTGTCTTGTGTTTTGTCTCCCACAGATAAAATATTCTGTTACATTCTCAGGATACCAACTGGTAAAATCACTTGAAATTTAGTTACTAAGTTTTTAAAATAGGTTATTTTAATTTTACCAACTTTAGCAAAGCAGTGTTATATTCAGAAGCAAGTTTTCTAAGTGAATGAAAAAGCTGGTCATAAACATTCCATAGCATATGTTTAAAGACTGGACATAGTATTGGTACCAAATAAACTCTTACAATATTAATTCCAATATGCTGACTCACTATGAAACTTTATAGGTTATGAGCTAGGAAAACTTGGGTGAACTGCACTGAAATTTCACAGTGGTTTGTTACTCAATTTATGTTGTTCAATTTAGCTCTGCTAAGGCACATGGAAGGCAGGGAGGTGATACAGAAGAACCAGCATAGCTTCACCAAGGGCAAATTCTGCTTGACCGACCTAGTGGCCTTTCTTGATAGTGTTACTCTATCAATGGTCAAAGAAAGAGCCACTGATGTCATCTATGTCAACTTCAGTAAGGCCTTCGATGTCAAGGTACCCCACAACATCCTAGGAGTTGTAAATAGGGTTTTGGCAGTCAGAGTGATGCTTCACAGGTTTGGGTACATGAAGAGGAGCAGGGATGTTTCTGGGGCTGCTATTCTCTGTCAGAGCTAGCCATTTGCAGAGGAGTTCTGGGTTTTGTTTCTAGACTTTCCGAAGGCTTTTCTGGCATCCTTAGATTCAGGCTTTTCTGTTGGGAAAAGCTGATCCTGATTAGAGAAGGTTAACACTAGCCATTCACCTACCTAATTGGTAGACCCAGAGCATAGAGCCTAGGGCATGGCTCTCAGAAGCAGCAGTTTGTTTGGAAAGGCACATGGAAGGGTGCCAGAAATCTTCTGACGATGATGTGGTACTCACCAAGAACAATAGTGTTGCACCACAGGGCACAGTTCCCAGCACCAGATGGGGCAACTACTCCTGGCATCACATAAGATTCTACTCAAGTCACAACCTCAGAGGGAGGATGAATCTCCCCAGATTTCAGGCTGCCCAGTGCCTCTTCGAAAGTCTGGAGCAGGGCGAAGCAGTGTCCTTGCTGCAGAAGGTGTGTACTAGAGCTATTTTGCCAGGATGAGGAGCTGTAGGAGCAAGAGAACACACTGCACAGCATCAGGAAACATAGGAAAGTAGCTGTCAGGATATTCAAAGAGATCCTGCAGGAACAAGAGGGGCAGCCAGAAACTGTGTTCAGTTGTGGGTTAAACTGAGAGTCCTGGGCTAGAAAGGGTACAGAGTTCATAATTTCTAGTAAAAGGAGGACGGCTTCTGCTCCATCTGCAGATCTGCAGTTGCTGTACTTGTTCAGTGTGCTGAAAAAATGACATCCTTAGAGATGCATCAGAGCTACCTGATGAACCACTTGATGAACAGTAACACCAAGAGGAGGTTTTGAGTGTTGTTAGTGAAGGACTTCCATCTACAAGGTACAGATGCCCCAGTTAGCTGACCTGGTTTGATATCTAGGAAGATTGTTGTTTGCTGGGAGCTCAGACACAGTATGTGGGGAAAAAAACTGCCAAGGCGTTTGGCCTTCATGCTGTTTTTCTTGCTTCTGAATTACTTCAGCAATGTTAATAATTTTGGTGGGGATTTTGAGCATATCAAGAGTGACCAGAGAGCTTTGGGAGTGAGGGTCAATGGTGTGGTGGTCCAGGTGGTGTTCTCTTCAATCTAACAGATGCGGAGGAAAGTAATACAGGAAGGGAGAGCAGATAAATTCTGTGGATAAACATCTGATTGCGTGGTTGATGTTGTTGACAGGAATTTGGCTTTCATGAGCACAAAATTCATTTTGCGCGTTAGGGACAACTAGAAAGAGATACTGAAAAGGCCCTGCAGGAAAGAGTGATGAAGTCTTGACAGGCAGCAAGCTGAGCATGCTAGCAATGTGCCATGGGAGTGAAGAAAACCAACAGCATCCTGACCTATACTAACAGGAGCACAGCCAGTAGATGAAGGGAAGGAATGATCCCCACTTAACTAAATATTCAGGAGATTCCTACTCCAGAAACAGTATTTGGAGTGCTGTAGCTAATTTAAAGACCATCCTGTTTATGAAAGACATTGACAAACTGAGGGAGAGTTAAGCAGAGGACAACTAAGATGTTGCCCTCAGGTGGCTGGACTATTTGCCTTGTGAGGATGAAGGAATCGGGCTTCTTCAGCTTGAACACCTAACAGCAGTCTTGTCCCAGCCATTAGGAGGTTATCAAGAAAATGGAGGAAGACACTTCACATCACTGCATGGAAGAGACAACAGGTATGAAGGAAGATCAGTCTCTGGAACAGCTTGCCCAGTGTGGCCGTGTATTATCCATACTTGCAGGATTTTGTGACCTGAATAGATACAGCCCTGAGCAATCTTATCTGACCACTACTGTGATCCTGCTTTGAGCAGAAGGTCAGAGTAGGAATCTTCAGAGTCCATTCCAGCTTGAGCTATCCTGTGACAGTATGAATATCCTATGATCCAATACATTTTTTAAAAAAATAATGAGACAATAAACTCACTGATGAGCTCCAGAATATTCCTATGTTGTGCCACAGCTGTACTGCCTGTTTTCCCTGAACTTCTTATTTCCAAGTTCACAGAACAAGGCATAAAGATATGAAGTCTTGGCTTTAACAGCAGGGAAGGTGAATACAACTCCTGATGAATTGTACATTGCAGTAGTCGAAAAGTGCCTGCCTGTTCCAATTTAGCAACACTGTATCTTCCAGCAGATGTGGGTGAAAAGGTTGGCATTTTAAATGGCCTGTTTTAACTGCATCAGTATTTTCCTGTTGGAACTCTTCTGTGTGAGGGAAACTAGTTTAATGAAGTTTGAATAAAGAAATACAGAATACTTGAAAAGAAAATGATGCACTGTATATCATGCCAGAGTTTTAAAAAGTTACCAGAAAGACAGTTGGTATATTATATTATAATAGCTATATTACAAACATTTATTCATTAAAGTAAGAAATTAAGTATGTATATGTTGATACAAAAATAATCAGGTTAATAACATTAACATACTAGACAGTGCATTCACATGACTATGATCAGGTAATGACTCGAATAATTTCTAGAACTTTACTTAGTTTCTTTTGGAAGTATTTTGCTAAAAGTCATAATTGTTATGTTGTATTTAATTTGCAGAGAATTGTGGCACAGCAAAGTGATTTGTCAAATGTCACTTGGCAGACTAAGGAAAACAATTCTGTTCATAGTCCAAAATGTGTGTTCTGTTAAACTGTAGGGAAAACTAGTCTGAATCTTTGACCTGAAGTGGTCACCAAGCCAGTAGTTGGATATTGTAATATATTAAACTCTGTTTTCATTCTCTGATACTGGCACCAGTCAAACACGTAAGTTGAGCAACAATTGTATTATGGCTTTTGACTTTGTCTTAAGATGAGTTATCCATTCATATGAGGAGTGTCATACTAACCTGTTTACATAATTCTCATATAACTATGTTCTTCCTAGTTTACAGTGGCTTAAAAATACAGGACTTTGGACAAATACATTTAAAGAAAACCAGGTCTTTGGCAAGCTGTTTAGCAAAACCATATTTTTCTTCATATTCTCCCTCGCTCATCTACGCTGATGCTCTCCCTGTGCCTCTGGTTAAACGTTTGCTCCAGGAGAACTTACTGTTTGATAATGCATGCCTGCAAGCTATTCCCCACATTCCGCACTTTGAAGTGAAGAAGCACTTACTCCATATTTCTTACTCCCCTCAACCTTCTAAATCTGACCATTCATATCTTCATCATTAAATGTTTCAGGTGGAAATTTTGTGAGTCCTCTTTGAAGTCATCTGATTACTAGTATCTTTCTTATGCACAACTTACATGCCTGTATCCATTGCAGTGGGCTCTCAGGTATTGCTGGAGCGGGTTTCACTAGTGTCAAGCAGTGACTTTCTAGGGCCTATTATGTTCTCCTGCATTGCTGCAACTGTCTGTGGGCATCCATTTGTCACAACAGGGCAAAGCATCACAGAAATTAAACTTCCCGAGTTAGAAATACTCTTGCTTGAGCATGATTTACATGATAGAAAAATCACCAGAGAAATCAGCCTTGGCAGTGTCCTCACTGGCGTCATTCTACTATTCCTGATTCTTCATGTTGGCATTGGTGTAGTTGTACTTTGTCATCTAACATAGTTTATGGAGATGCAGCTGTACAAGTTTCACCAGATATTATCTGCTGTTGGCAAAGTATGTCCCCTATAACAGTTCAAACTTTATTGAACACTTCACTGAAGTGTTTGAAGTGGTACTTGGAAGCAACTCTTGGCTCCAACATTTGGGTTTTGCTGGACAGGCCTATGAAGCTTCACAGTTAGGAGAGAGACAATGCGAGAGTATCTTCTTGTTCTTGCTTTCAACTATTGATAATGGCAACTGCCAAAGGCCTCAGTAAGAAACACTGTCCTCCATGCAAATCTCTATTGATATATTTTTCAGACAAAGTCATGGTTCAGATCCATTCCAAGTTTCTTCCTGAGGTTTTCTTCAATTCCATGAGTCAGAAGATTAACCATGGTAATTTCCTAAGCCACAGACTGTCATGACCAATGTTTGCCTCTATAACTTAGCTAACAGGAAAGCTGTCAATTTTTATGTTGATAGGCCAGGATTTTTACAAGGTATCTCTCTTCTTCAAGTTAGTGGCAAAAAGACAATAGGTGTACCAACACAAAAATGTATTGATGAGTGGCTAATTGTATTTTAGCATGCCTGCAACCACTGAGGCCTTTTCAATTAGACTTGGAGTGACATCAGCGACCTCTCTGATAAATATCTCCATCCCTGAGGTTCACATATTCACCTTCTGAGCATCATTTGCTTTACATAAATCCTTTCTGACCCCCTGCCTTTGGAAGACATGTTGTTCAGCTTCAAAGTCCAGAATCATTTTTAAGGTCATTGATAGTTTATTAGGTGTCCTTCATGCAGACACACTGTATGACAATGCATATAAGTACTCAAGGGAGAAAGATTGCCATCTAGGGTTCTCCATTAAGATATTTTGTCTATATGTGCATTCACAACCACCCTTCTGCCCCTCTCCCTCAGAATATTTGGAAGTTTTCTAGTTCTGAAGCTGAAGAAGACAGTGGGTGTGGAGCATAATAATTCTGTTTACACCTGTGCTACTGAATGCAGGGAAGGCTGGGTTGTCTGTGCACCTTATGGATAGTGTTGAGGAAAAAATCTGACCTTAGAAACAAATTTTTGTGTTTATTGGTATATAAATCTATAACTAAGGAAGGTGTTTTTAAGAGAGGCTGTTCAATACCATGTCTATTATAACTCATATAAATAACTCATGTTATTTAACTATGGTAACTCTCTCACCCGCGGTGTTATTGTTATCATGTCAGTTATGTGGGAGTGTGAAAAACTAAGTGAAAATAGTTGAACAGTGTTATGTATGCTTTACAAGTCACAGTTGTGTATTTCAAAAGAGGTTATTTCTCTAATTTAAACAATACACACTTTCTTCATATGATAGAATAATAATCTCTTAATACTGAAATGGCTGAGCAATGAACATCTAAGTACTGCAGCCAAAACTGCAGATTCTTATGATCTCAGCTAGCGAGGATTGTTGGACTAAAGAACTGACTTCTTATTTTCCAACTTTGCTCATATCAAAGTGACTAACAATTGATAATAGGCAGTTAGTCAAACTGCTGCAGTAAACTGAAGTAGTTCATGCTGTCAGCAAAGCTCCAGAGTCATCTTCCTGTGTTTCTTATCCAATTAGTACATGCTTAAGCAAATGGAGGGCTGGGAGAGGGGGTGAGGGGGTG
>JAOWBP010001760.1:46387542-46406582 GCA_028571105.1 Tragopan temminckii | reverse complement strand
AAAGCTATAAAGGCAGTGAAGATTGTGCTTTTGACATAATTTTCCAGTTGTCAGTCCAGGGCATGTTGGTTTTCTGTTTCATTGTGGATTGAGTTAGAAGCTTGTGTTTCAAGTTTCTCCCTTGGTCACTTAGATCAGTTTCTATGAAGACAGGCAGAAGGGAGTTCACATAGTAAATATTTTTGCAAACTCTCCTTTCCAAGTTTCTCTGGCTGTCATAATGGCACACTTCAGGGCCCTTCAGTTGTTTTTAAGGAGGGCTGAAAGGACAAAATTTGGGAACCAGGGAAACTGTCTAGGATGGCTGAGCAAAAAAAGCCCCAAGAAAATGGGAGCAGCAAACTTGCTGGCTCAGTGTAATAGTGAAGAACAGAGGAGCTACCTAGAGATGTAGTTCCCACTTGGAGGAGATGAAAATGCTGCTGGATGCTACTGCTTGTTCTTTCTGTTCCCATCCTCTCTATGCTGGACCTACAGGCGAGCCTTCCTCTGTAACCAGGTATTTCTCCTCTAATACTCAAGCTAACAGAGTGAGGATTCCTTAAGCCTGGGGCCCTTGCCACAGCCCTGAAACCACAGAGCTACTCCAGTCCAGTTTTCTGGCTCTGTCCTGCTCACCAAATCCTCAATGTGCCTCTAGCAGCTGTGTTAACACAATATTTTCAGAAGCTCCCAGTTCCAGAGTTGAGGCATCCTGCCAGCTCTCAAAATTCCCAGTGCCTGCTCCGAGTGATGACTGGAGGTTATCTCATAACTTTCAACCATGTTACCCTGTAATGCTTTGTGGTAATGCTAGCACATGGGAAAGGGGACAAGGAGGACAGACTCCTAGAATGAAAATTGGCATTGTGTCTTTGGACACCTATGGAGGTCAATAATTTCAGCTCCCACTTCTGAAATACAATGTGTTATCAAAAAAACCTGGAGGGGAATCATTCTACTTTACCCAAGAATTTGAGATTTCAAAATCTGACTTCATTTCAAATTGAGGAAACAGCCAAATATTTTTAAATTCTCAGAAAGAAAAGGAGAGGTAAAACAGGTTGATCACAACATTTCAACTGTAACATTTACCTTGAATGACTTTTAATATCTTTATAAATTTGACCAAATTAATTTTATTTTCAAAAAAGAAATCTATGGTTTTTTTTAGAAAAATCTTAAGTGTTCTGAGGCTCTTGGAACTGTTCTCAGGTTTTATTAAAGGAAGCTTGCTTACAGCAAATGTGATTTTGAAAGTACTTTATTTTCTATACATCCCTGTTAAGATTTCATGCATTTATTTTGTCTATTTGTTAGGCCTGCTATGAGCTATCACAAAACTTGGTTGTGGAAGTTTGGATAGAATATATGAAACGAAGTATGAGCTGAGGACAATTACTATTAGACTTACTGAAGCCTGCTCTCAGATTTGCAGTAGTTTCTGCTCTGCCTTTTCTGCTCTACAACATTGGACACAGCAGGAAGGAATATGCACCACCTTTTGCCCATTTTTAAAGTGTTCAGTTAGGCAATTCTGTTTGTGGGAGTATGTGCTGTCTGATCATGAGCACAGAGTTTAAAATGCGGAGTTGATATCAACTGTATGTGCACTCTAGATACTATAATTATAATATCCAGTATATGTGCTTTAAGCAGAGCATCCAAGGTATCTTGTACAAACACAGTGCTCAAACTTAAGTATTCAAGATTTTTTTGTGTGAGTGATTCTTGTTTTGTTTTCATTTCCAAAGAGCTGATTGAAGACATAACTAAAATAACCTTTTATATCTTAAAGTAAAAAATTTCCCCACACACCACAGGGAATATGAAGAGGTTCAAGATACTCGCACTAAAGATTCAGAGGAGGTGAAAGGATGCAAGATATCTCAATTCCTAGAAATACAAGTCCTTTTAAAAATGTATCTGCAACATTTTGAAACCCTTCAAAATATTTGGCATGCACTCTTTTGGTACTATGTCAACATTTTTGTATTTATCTGAATTTAAAGCTGTCTTGTATAAAACTGATAATTTGCCTTTCTTAGCTGCCTCCAGTAATTTTTCTTCATAGGATTGTGTGCGGTGTGTGTACTTAAGAAAACAACATTAGGTTGTGCTACTTGATCTTAACATGCTGTACTGTTGTGGTGAATTTCTTAATGCACCAGGGTGTCCATCAGGCCCCAGATACAACCACAAAGCCAAGCCAGTGACGCAAATCAGCAGCTGATATAAACAAGTTGACAAAAACCAGAAACTAAGCTAGCAGTGAACCTCCGGAGATGCTTCTTTTTTTGTTATTTTTCTTTCTCTCTCACTCTCGCCTCCCCTCCTCTGTTTTTTAGATGAGGGGAAATGTTTCTCAGCAACTGAAATGCTTTTGCATTTCAAGTCGGTGCCTCCAACTTCACAATTAACTTAAATTTGGCTCCAGAATGTCCAATTTTATGGGAGAGAATGTGACACTGTTTTACGTACTGTGGACACAGACTGTGAGACCTAGGCCTGACATGTTTGATTATTAACAGTGTCCCGATGACCCCTTTTCCTATTTATCTGCTGTTTAATAATCCAAAAGAATACTTGACAGAAGACATCATAACAATTCATTGAAGTACTGTAACTTTTTCTTTCATCTTTTATGATCAGGCAATTAAATGGATATAATCATTTACTTTACAGGTAGAAACCTTTATCTTTGTTTCAGTCTCTGTAAACACTATAGCTTTCTTTTCAAGGCATATGCAATATGTGTTGCTATTTAGTTCACACTCTTTCTAAGCACAAACATCTTCTCTTCGAGATTTATACTGGGCGTGTTTGGTTTGGTAGTGTAGTTATTGCAGCTGTGTATTATATTGATAGTATTCTCATACATGAAAGCAGCTTGGAGGGTCAAAATTCTTTTGTTCCACATGATGCATTGCAGTGTTTTTTTTCCATTTCCACCAATTAAGATATTCCAGTTGAAGTGCAGTTTCATTTAGCATAACTGTCTGCAATGAGAACGCAAACTGGTGCAGCGCTATCATTTGCAAACAACTTACTTGACAGATACAGCCAGGTGAACAGGATTGTAGTAGAGGCTCAGTTATAACTGCCATCTACCTCATCTCGTTTCTCAGGATAGTTATTGTTTATTCTACTCTACATATTCATAACATTATTAATTTCAAATGCCCTAGTTTGTGTGTGTATATTTATATATATGTATAAACATTATTAAATCTGACTGTAACACAGTTTTCAACAAGCTTATGCCTTGTACTTACATTTGATAGTCTTTGTAACTACCAATTTATTTACTTTTAATTCTGGAGAGCTCTGATTTTTTTCCAACATAGTTATTTCTGAAAGGACTGTACTTTTAAGGTATTTTATTTTACTTACCTCCAGCTTTTGGTTTGTTTTTTAAAGACAAGCAAAACAACAGATACAACCTAATCCTAGAGCTGACATTATTTAAAATTATGGCAGCATCAGATAGGTAAAGAATCCCCAAAGTATTTCTGACTGACACTTCGCTTTAAATCACCTCAGTTTATTTGATTAATCTTTGTTAACCATCTGGGAGAATTGTATATACAAAGACTAAAGAAGGTACTTAGATCAAGTAACTAACATAACAAAAATTATGTTGTAGAGATGGCAGCTGTTACATATATATTTGCAGTGGAACATTATATATGTCTCCTAGGGAAATGCATGAATGACCAGACTAATACTCCTCCTCATCATGTTACAAATCCCTTTCTATTAAAGGTGTAACAAATAGACTGTAAAAGCTCTGTTCCTCAGTATCTAGGCTTGCTGGAAAATACAAAAAAGTTGTCGATCTGGCTACCTTGTAGTTAATATCTTATTTTTAATAGTCCAAATAATACAGGAAATGACTTTCATATGTGGCATACATATGTGGAAGTGTATGAGATAGTGTATGTATTATGAAGGAAAGGATACTTTTTTTGTATCAATAAACAGAGATATGTCATCTACAGGATATTATCATTTACTGAAGAGTCTCCAGGGTTAGTTAGGAAATGCTAGTGGTTGTTGCAATTATGACCTTTAGCAAAAATGCTTTTAATGCACTTTCCATAAAGTTTAGCTTTCTGTCAGAAAGTAGGTTGATTATACTAAAAGATAAAGAAATTGTAGTTCATGTCTCTTTTTTTCTGATTATCTTTTATCCACTAAAGACATTGCAAATAATACTGCCTGCAAAACGATAGTCTAGAAGACTACAATCTCCCAGTTTTATCATACCCTGCTCTCAATGTAATATAGATAATGATAAATAGGTATTTTCAGAGGCATATATGCTGCACGTTGAGAGGGTCAGCAGAGTGAAGCCTACGTTTTTCTTTGCCATCCAAATTTTATTGTTTTGTTATCAACTTTAAAACAAACCAGTCAAAATGGGGCCGCTGTGCTTAGCTCCATTCAGTTTTGGAAAAAGGTTCCAGGGATTAAAGTTCAGTTTTAGAGATGATGTATTTAAGTCCAAAAGCCTACTTTATTTCACTGAGCACAAACTCCCTCCACTGCTCATTGCACTGTGGTATTAATAACAAAGTAGTAACAGGGTGGGGTATGGAGCCTAAGGCAGTGTCTCTGCCTCCTCTTTACTAAGTTTTGTCTGCAGCAATAAAAAAGCTTGAGTAGGGCTGACTTACAACAATGAGATAGCCACATGGGGCTTCATGAAGGCTATTTTCTCCAGAAGCTCTGCTGAAGATGGTGGTTTGAATGTGGAAATCCCCCGGAAAGAAAAACAAAGAAATGACATTCTAATGCTGAGTTTTAAAAACCCCACTTCTGGCAAGCAGAGATGGGTGGAGGGTAAGCTAAAAGGTTTCATTGATCCTGTCTTTTGAAAGTATGTTTGGTCATAAAGAAGAGCAGGGCTACAAATTCAATCCTAAATTCACTGCAGGTATAGGAGTGACTAGAAGCTTTCCTGTATTACCTGGTACAACTAACAGACTACCTGCAAGCAGCTGGGTAAGCAGGTGGACAGGCTGCAGAGCATATAATGCCTAAGGCCGTCACTGCAGAACAAACAACTGGTGTTGACTTATCCCTTGAAGCTCTCAGGCAGGAAGTATTGGAAAGGCAGAAAAACAGAGTATGTCTCTTGTAATGGTGACTAGTTTCTGTGTGGAGCCTGCCAAGTAAAGGGAAGGCATGCTACACGGAAGGTGGATCCTGGAGGAAAAGCCCTGGGCAGAATGTGGAATGGGTTTGTGCTGGGTATGTTTCCTCAGAGTACTATGAACTCATCTGAAAGAATGTCCAAAACTTATTAAAAATAAACTCAACCATGGAGATGCATGTGAATAATGCTGCAGCCTTGAATGCTTTTCAAGGATGGAAGGTAATTCCAAAGCCCCCAAAGGGTGAAAGAAGAATGGATGTAGTTGCCCTTGTCTGAAAGGCTCAGGAAAAGCCACTTGGGGGCCATAAAAAAAAAAAGAAAAAAAGCTATGCACGGGAAATAACTCTAGAGTAGGCAGGGATAGCCTGCCTGCAGTTCCCCAGACTGTGGGGGCCAGGGAAAATATGACAGTTTGCAGGCCTAGTATGGTTATGTCTAAATACAGTCTGAATAGTCTCTAGCTGGATGGGCCTTATCGGGCCTGTCTGATGGGATTTGTTGCAAGTTGCAATACACTCTGCGGTCTTGCACCAGGGACAGTATTATGATGACAAATGATGCTGTTAAAACAAGTCTGTAACAGTGTTGTAAAAAGGCTTTTACAGTTGTATTTTTATCTAGTTCTTTTACAAAGCAACAGAGAAAAGTATGTTATGAAAATCTCAGTGTGTACTTGTGGAGTGAAAGCAATGTCAAACATGAACAAGTGAGAAATGAAAGAAGTGGACCACTGAGAGTGTGCAGAGGAGAGGTACTAAAAGTAAACAGAGTTGAATATTTCAGAAATCTAATCTGATAGTCATCCAGATCCTGTATTTCTCTAAATCTGGTAAAAAATATCTGAAATGATGAGCCCTAAGACCTTCAGGTTTAGAGGCTTTCTTGTAGTTTGAATTCATTCATATTTCTGGGAAATGTGATTTACTCTAGAACAATCTTTCTAGT
The DNA here is from genome assembly GCA_028571105.1 of Tragopan temminckii. NCBI lineage: Eukaryota > Metazoa > Chordata > Aves > Galliformes > Phasianidae > Tragopan > Tragopan temminckii. Next base: position 46,400,497 of record JAOWBP010001760.1, on the reverse strand, counting down.
TATTGACATATCTTGTTTCCAGAACTAAGATAATGGAGTAGAGAAAAGTAAAAATAATACAAAATATATAGTTAATGATTAAAAATTAGGAGGAAAACTCATTAGATTTAAAACTAATTTAGAAATAAAGCGGTGAAATAGTTACAGATTTGTGTATCTTCTCTCATGATACAAACCCCAGGAAATGCTAATGACCCTTTAAGATAATGCATTTTAGATAGATTTAAAACAATCACATAACTGATATTTAATATGTTGAGTGGATCCAGTATGTGATAGGAATATTCACCGCCACCTGAACACTACAAACTAGGTGAGATTTAGTAATTTAGGAACAGATATAATTTTGTACTTTTATTGTAATCTTCAGCTCTGAACCTGTAGCAGATCATTCAGGAACTTTCCCAGCTGAAGCTTGATACTTCTTTATACCTGTATCCATCTACTGCTGCTGCTGCACATCCTCAGCTGTTCTTTTGCTTGTGGAGAGACGTAGGCAGGACAGAGGCTTTAGCAGACACTTGCCCCTCCCCTGCAGTTGAACACAGTCTGTGCTGGCATCTTTAGTCAGTGAATCACGCTCAGGTTTGTCTTTTTCTTAAAGATATGCAATACTCTTAAGAACTAGCCTTGCTGGATTTCTGAGAGATTTTTGTGTATGTATGTTACAGTCTTAGTATTGGGTTTTACTGAACTGCCCCTAAGGAGTCCCAGTTCTACCATGACTGCAATTAAGGAGAATACTACAAGTATCTATAGGGTTATACAAGGAACCTGCTGGATATATGCTCCATTCTATTATGCCAGTCTCTCACTGTATTTTTAAAGAAATTAAAATGTTTACTACAATAATGAATATGAAGAATCAGATTGCCAGAGTCATCCTGGAGTTTTAAAAGAACTAAGATATAAAAACAGTGGGCTAAGAAATGCATGTAACGTGCCCTTTTTTCACTGTAACTGAGGAAACGAAGGTGCTAAATATGATATTGAGCTTTAGAAGTCCTTGGGTGCTCTGGCAATCTATGGACAATAAATCTTACCTTATTTCCAGCCAAATCTTTAGAAAAAATGACAATAAATAGAACTGGTAACCAAATACATAAATGCATGGATGAAATATTAACATGGATTTTGTATAGGAAAGCCAATCTTATGTACTGCAGTTCTTAGACTCAATAGCATGTGGATAAGGCTGGTGTAGTGAATAAAGCATATTGGGATTTCCAAAAATTTTTCACAAAGCCCTTCACAATGGTTCCTGAAGAGACCAAATTTCTGCAAGGGAAAAGAAAAAGCATACTATAGAGGATAAATTACTGGTTAAAAGATGGCTAAGTTGTCAAAGTAGTGGGAGATTTCCATTGGTGTCTCATGAGGGTATGTGCTGGAAAATGTGGTTCAGCTATTCACAGGGAGCTGGAAAAGAAGTGATGGGAGAAGGCTATGAAAGATTTTCCAATAATCAAGAACTGTTCAGCATGGCAAAAACTAGGAATAGTTGCTAATGGATTTTCTAGTTCTTATTAGCTGGATAAAAGATAGTGCTTTTGTCTTAATGTTGATAATGTATGCGGGGGGGGGGGAGTCCCTAAGTCTATGAAGCAATGGACTCAGCGAGCTGTCACATTTAAGGAAAGATAGCTTGGACCCTCTGAGCAGGCCTCTGAAAACATCGGCTGACATATTATCAGCCAAAAAAATGTGAAAAGAATGAGGAAAGGAAGAGAGAAAAATAAACAGTGTCATGCACCACTAAATAATCCAGGGTATGTCCACATCTTGAACGTTAAATGAAGTTCTGGTTGTCTAATTCCAGTAAGTAAACATTAGTATATAAAGAAGTACAAAAACCTGATCAGGAGTGGAGCACACAGGGAGTTAATAGATTAGGAGAAACCTGTTTGGTTTGAAAAAAGGCCAAAGATGGATTGAAAGGAAAAAGCATAACAAAATCATGGAGAAAGTGAGTAAGGAATAATCATGCACTTTGTAGGACAGGAACTCTAAAAGCAGCTTAAAAGAAAAAAAAAAGAATGTACTTTTCTGCAGAGTGCATAGTTAAACTGTTGCGATTCACTGCTCTAAGATCTTGAGGCAAAAAATACGATTGTTTTCAAAATTAAAAAAAAAAAAAGATTGATTCATATTGCCAGTAAACATGATGGCCCAAATATGCCTTTTGTCTAAGAAAGTCACTTAAGCAGATTGCTAAAATCTTTTCTAGACACATGCTGTGTGTCCTGATTTTTGTACTCTTTCTTGAAGCATCTGTTCTTGGCTGTTGTCAGGATAACTTTGGGTACCAGTACAGCTGTTCTACTTATGTACTGACTTTTTGGTTTTCACTCTTAGGACCCTTTTGTCAAGGACTTGAGTGGTTGAGCTTCTGTATACCCATTGTTAAATCCTGAAGGATTCTGCTTATCAGAAAGGTGACTGTGTAACCTGTAAAAATACAGCCCTTATAAGCTCTCACAGAGACAGAAGCCCCTGTCTGAAAATGTTTACTTTTATCTGTTTGTTAAAGGAGGCTTTACATGTAGAGATCTGTGCACAGAGTTGGCAAGGTTTCCAATTCAATATTTATCAAGAGTTAATTCTTGTTGTAGAGATGTCAGACAAACAGTGCTGCTTCACCTCATATTTACGAGTGTCTTAAAGAGATGAAGCTATGGCATTCTGCTATGCTTTTTATGTCCCACTTAGAAATAGGCCAATTTCAAAAGATTTTCAGGCTTAGATGAGTTTGTGTAATCATCCCAATTTGAGCTGGAGGTCTTTAGAAAACAGGCACTCTCATGAGAGTGCTGGTATTTCCTGTTTCTCATCAGAGCAGAAGTACAGTAGCAGAGGAAGAACTTTTCCCTTAGCACTGTGTTTCTGTATTTCTGGCTGAAGCTAGGGAATGCCATAGTGCACAAAAATGATGGCGGGGGGAAAATAGTGTTATTTCTTAGAATGATAGAATCATTGAAGTTGGAAAAGACCTTTAAGATCATGTAGGCCAACTGTCAACCCGTCAGCACCATGCCCACTAACTTATTGGAATAAGCCTGATTTCTTAGGAGGGGTGACCAAAACAAATGCAGGATGGTTGTCCCACCCAGCATACAGCCAAAAGCAGCCGTCTGACAAAGGAATGAAGACGGAGTTTACTCCTTGCTGAGGTGAGCCAAATCCTGCTTATTGTGAAGCAGCCAAGGCTGCTGACCAACCCGGAAGAAATTTTTATTTAGTTTGAGTTTGTACAGCAGCACTTCACCCCTCCTGGATATTTTGATGTATATATCTTCATAACTAAAGACTGATATGAGTTTTTTGAGTTTACATATACACTTATCGTAAAGCTCTTTTCTATAAAGCCCTGGTGCATGTATTTTTACATTATAAAGATGTAAGTACTGCACAATAGCTCTCAACAAACTAACCATAAATTAACACACAAAGACTAAAAATACATGTCTGATAGTATATCTTAATGAGATGCACAGTAAATTAGCACAAGGCCTCATTGGTTTTCTTAAAAGCAATCACCAGATAGCCTTCATAAAATGTGCAGTTCTGGATATAAATTTGTGTACATGTAGGTTGCAAACCTAGAAGGTCAGACGTCAATTTCAGACAGCTACAAAGCAGACAAGTTGGAACCAGCACAGATTTCTACTGACGCAGAGCCGTGTAATAACACAATGATGCCACTATGTGTGTCCTCACGGTACACGTGTACGCATTTTATGTTTTAAAAAAGGCACATAAAAATAGGTGGTATTCTCTTTTTGCATGTTTGCATGCTCTAATGGTGAGTTTGTGTATATTTATTTTATTTACATAAAAGATATATAGAGACATATTTTATTGTATTTTTTGTATAAGTGATGCTGAGGAGTGTATAGGTTTGGCTTTCTTTATTTCAAGTGTATTCCAGCAGCAGCAGGCCACAGCTGCTGTCTTCACTTTGCTGATCGCGTGATTTTGCTGTGGTGAATACATGCGTAAGTGAGGTTTTTCTTGTGGATTTCCTGCAGGCACTGGGGAGTTGCAGATTACGTGCAGGTAGAAAGACAGTTTACTATTCCGGATGTTAAGGCATGTAGATGGCTTCTGAAATGTTTTATTTAAAATGTTCCTCTTCTGATATATTAGAGGAAAATCTAGTGTGAGTGCCCCAGACACAGTACCTAATTATCCTATCAGTGATGTGTTGCTGCGCTGTAAAGCCATTTCCTGTGTATAAATCAGCAGCAGAATCAAACTGATACTGCTGCTGATTGGAGACATGTTAGCACCTTGACTCAAGATCTTATCCTAAAAATGAAAAACAACCCCAAAGTGATATACATATGTCCTCAAATTTCTAATAGTTCTCACTGGTTTTACAAGACTGTGCCATTACAGTTGATACTGAGAAGATTTTCAAGTTGAGGTGAAACAAATACCTCCAAATCACAACGGTTTTCAGATAAGAAAGGAAAGTTTATTGGACTTAATAAAGCTACTCTTGTTTGTGAAAAGGCTTTTGGCTATAAGCTCATTCAGTGAGGGAAGTGAGGTTATGGAGAATGATTAGTCAATCTCGAGGACTTTGAGATTCTCCACAGTCATTAGGTAATCCTACCTCTGTTTTAAGCAGATTCTTTCATGAACATGGAATCTGTGATGGCCCAGGTCAGTTCTGTCTGCTACCTGACCTTTTTCAAGTCCATTTCTCTTGGTGAATTTGGAAGAACTGATTAGCGTCATGGATAATTATAAAGCATTTCTGAGAAGGAAGTGTGTCAAAATGAGATTCAAAACATAGAACACATTGAGAAACTGGCTTCCAAAAATCAGTAGACAACTGTCTAAAACTGACATAGTGGTGGAAATACTAGAAAGGGAACTGCTGAGAGCAGACATACACATCTTGAATGTTTCAGTCCCTGAATCCCAGAGATAATCTGCTCTGGGCTTTAAAATATATATACATATTTACTCTGCTGAGGTGTGGAACTCAAAGCTTTTACTTAAAAAAACAGCTGAGCAGGTCTCAATCCTTTCAGGTATAGCCAGAGTCAGAGGTGATGGTGCCTGTCTTTTGTAATGTAGGTTACTACTTTGAGCACTTGCTCTGGAAAAAACAGGATTTTGGTCAATAGTTTTCCTTGCTTAGAGGCTTTTAGGTACTTTACCTCCTGTAACAGGAACCTGATCAGAGACTAGAGAATGCTAAAGAAGAGAGAACCTTTTTTTCATTGCATTCATTGAGAGCATGCAGAAGAAAATCACTAAATTGGGAATCTTTGGAAGAAGTTAAGATTGTTAATTTTTTGTATGTGAGTGTCTTGCTTCTTACTGCCTTTTCCTGGGAGAAAAATCTTCTCGTCTTTAATCCCTGTTCTGAGCATCATTCTTCTGTTTAATGGAGAATAGTTATTTATTTAAATACAAAAACAAGCTGAGGAGATGATTAGGGTGGTTCTGAATAGAAGGTGAAATTGTGATTATCCTGGCTTATAGAATACACTGAGTAGAGAGTGGGCAGAAGCTCCTTTTCAGGTCCTTTCTTTGAAGAGAAAGCCACTTTGCTACTGTACTTATAGGGGCCCTGAATTTCCAGGTGTGTTGGGAATATCTATCACACTGGGATCCTCATGCGTATTAGCTGAAATCTGTGTCTTCTGGATCCTGGAACTGATCCAGGCACTAAATTGTCCCATATGTTCAGATATGGGCTACTTTCATCATCTTCAGAAGAAAACAGAGGGCTCTAATGCAAAGCATGAAAAGCAGAGTGTGGCTGGGCTTGAGATTCAGATTTAAGTACGTAATTACCACCTAAATCTTACGGGTGCCTTAGACTCAAAAGCCATTTTGACTTGCAGCTTTTTTGTTTTTCTTTCATTCAGAGCCTGTTCTCTTCTATTTCTGTTATTTTTCATTTATGATGGAATATTGCAGGATTAGGAAAATTCTTAGATCTGTGCATACATCTTATGTAATTGTTTGAAATCAAATGTGCATATATTTCTGCAGAACTAGGTGTCAACATTGTGTAGATTTTACTTCATTGTTTCAAATATATCCCTTATAATACGTGCACTGTAGGTTAAATTGTACCAAGGTATCAGGAGTACACCAGCTGAACAGGGTTCTCACTGGTAGTGATTTTACAGTGGCTTCATATCTTGCATTAAGGTGAAGATTTTAGAAAGGGAACTCTGAGCAGATTTGAGCCATACGAAATCATAACCAGATATCTAATCAAACTAAATATTTTAGGACATAATTACATTTATACTTCTGTTAGTTTTGGGATATGAATCCTGCTACTCTGAAGTAGATAATACATTGCTGATTATACAGTGATCATTTTTAAATATTAATAAACCTCAATTTTGTTCCATCTTTAAAAACTGCTTAACATAAGCTATTTTTGTCAAGTGTCTCAATCAGGATATAGGAAGAAGTTGCAATGGGTAAGCCTTATTCAAGAACACCCCATACCAATCACTATATGACACATGGATTCTTTTGACTAGGTTCTTCCACTCCATTATCCAAAGCATTTCAATGGAAATTAAATTTTCAAATATCAATCTTTGAAGATTATCTTTGTTTACCGTCAATTAAGCATCATTCTTATTTTTTATAATTCCTCTTGGTCATCTCTACACGAAATATTTAATCCTGCTGAAATATTTCTTAACTGGCTACTACCCAGCAACAGATAGGAGATTTTTGTATTTCCAAGTTACTTAAAATTTTTACGAAAGAAAGCGCTGATGTTTTCTGAACACCTCTGAGGAATCACAGGAAAACCAGTGTGGGGTACAGTACAAGGTTAGGCAGTTTGCTTTTTGTTTTGCTGTGTCAGCAGAACACTTCTGAAAAGGTGTCTGCTTTTAAATGGAATTGCATCTCCCTGTGCTTCATGTTCCCATCAATCCCACTGTGCTTGTAAATCAATGGTTTCCTAAAGTGTGATAGCAATGGGGATCCACTGTGATGAAAAAAATATGCCACAGGTAGTGGGAAACTTAAAACTTCATATTTTTTTTTCTCTGGTTCTGTTTAACACATTATTTTCTGCTCTTGGCTAGCACTGAAAGTGCAAATGGATGAAGACAAAATCAAACAATATAAAACAGTGTAACTTTTTTTTTCCTCGATGTTCATAAAACGCTACTCTTTTTAAAATCAAGGTGAAAAAATTTAGATTTTATTTTGTCTCAAAGTTTTCTGATGATAGAATTCTAGCCCAGAGATTATGGCTTTAAATGTATGTTTACAGGGTATATGTGTAGATAAATTATTCCTTCATTTTTAGTGTTCATTACCATGAGTTTTACGAGAAGAAACATCTGAAATGATCCATCAGTTTTCTTTCATCTGAGTTTAAGGCTGACACTGGTGAGAAAGATTACCATATCAGCTAGTCTGAAAACCTTCTGAGTGTGTAAGGGTTTGCTTTTTATGTCCTGCCAGCCTTTCACCCTTCCTCAGTGTAGATATCCAGAGAGATGGTGGTGGTATGAAAGGCATGCTATGTAGGTACTCATCTGAGTGCATGGACAGAGTAAAATCAAATATGGTTCCTGGAGTGAAGTACAGGTGTTACATTGAAGAGAGTGGTTAGACAAGACACGATGAAGGAATGTTCTGAATGTGGACAGTGTTCATCGTGTGTTTACGTGTATATAGAGTGGGAGTGAAAAAGACCAATGTAGAGAGAGAAAAACATCAAGTCACTGGTTAATCTAAAAACACAGGATGAGTGATATTTTTAGTATTCTTAGGATAATTTTCTCCAAGATCATAAGTTTGCAACATAAGCAAAACCTTGGTAAGGTCAGCAAGCTGTACACACACTCAGCTCATCCACCTCTGGAGACTGTGATTGAATAGAAGGATTTCCTGGAATGAAATGTGGAGAAATGTTGACCAAAACAATAATAAATGACTGCCATGTAGTTATCAAACATACATCAGTTGTCAAAAAAAAGGAAAAGTAATCATGTGCCCTGTAAGTCAACTAAAATTGTTAGTACACATTTTAATGCTCTTTTTGGTAAATGCCTAGACAGTAATATAATACAAGGAAGACATATCAGAGTAGGGTCTAGAGTCTGAACAAAATATTTCTAAGTTTGTTAGCCTCAGCTTGTTCTGCAATACTGCTATGGAGATTTCTAAATCAACAAATCCAACCACAGCAAGATGGGGGGGAAGGAGGAGGAGAAGTCAGGAATACCAGAGACCTGGTTTCTGTTCCCATCTCTCTCATTAGGTTTCTCTGACTGAGAAGAGGTTTTCCCTTTTTTCTTGCTTATGTTTTTGTCCTAACTATCTACAGTGTCATGTCTGCAGTTCACATATGTCCAATTCTTACATCGAGTTTTGTGCTGAGGTCTCCATGAAGAGGTAGCAAAGAAGTAAGAAAATTAACTCTGGTTTCCACATTGACGTATTGCTTTTTAAATAATTATTTTAAAATATTTTTCAACTCCTAAATTTCCAGGAAATGGTTACTTCATTACCACAGAGTTACTAGCTGTTATTGCACATCTTGGCCTGTTTCCACAAAAATAGAAAGATAACTTTACCAGATGCTGGTGAGTCTTTTGTACAGTGTGAGCAAGTCTAGCTGAAATAATGAAACAGTACAAAAAATTATGCCATCGAAAAGTGCTTCCTTAAGAAAACACTGAGATTTTTCCTTAGGATACAAAACTTAAGAAAACTTTTTTCCATTGCATTACTATGAAGGGAATCCTCTGTTTGAACTAACTGTTTGTAATGTTTAGAAGTACACTTACAAATAATTAAATATGAACTACATTATTTTTGTTGTTTCAGAGTATGAAATAGAGTATCTTACTTTTCTCTGCTTTCTTTCCTTTCTATTCCAAGCTTTTCAAAGCAAAATGTGACTTTTCTTTCTGGAAGAGGTAAAATGACAAAACAATACTTTCGTACTGAAAGGCTTCCCAAAACTTGTATGAATGCATCTTGGATGCAGAAAATTAAATCTTCAGTTACCAAACAGTGAGATTCTACACTCCTACTTCAATCAATGGATATCATATTAGGTGACATGATAAAACTTTGCATGCTTCGTACAGTTACTAGTTTATTTAATTGCAGGTAATAGTTACAAGGTAATATAAATACATCAACTGTATAAAAGGAGGATTTGTTTTCAGTATCTCACTAGCATCATTTGAAACTCTTTTTGTTACCGCGTTCTCTCTATCTCTTATTAAAACTCAGTCTGGATTGTTATGATTATGTCAAAAACTTTTCACATTAGTCTGTAAAAGGATGTTTGCAAAACAGAATGGTAAATGAACGTTAAAATGATCATTTGAAAGACTGTAGGACTGGTAGCAGTGGAGGTTACAGTAAGCAGAACAATGAGCCATCCTGCAGTGAAACTAATTGGAGAAAACAGGAGGAAAAAAAATCACATTGAGCTTACATTGCAATATGATCTTGACTTCTCTAAGTTCCTAGAATCATAGAATATGGAATGGTTTGAGTTGGTGGGAAACCTATGAAGATCACCTAGTTTTAACCTTTGTAACATAGGCAAGGTCACCTTCCACTAGATTATATTTCTTGAATTATCTGAACTGGTTTCTGGACATCTCTTCTAAAGTTTTGTCTCTAGACAGGATGACATTACCATTTCAAGTCTGTCCTGAACTTATGTGTGGTTGGTGTGTTAGCATTTCGAACAGAGCTCCTTGAGATAATTGGAATCAGCTTGCAACACACATAATTAGAAACACTATAAATAGAGTATACAAATTGGTCGTCTGGCTGCTTTAGCTGTAGCAGAAACCTTTGCAGTGCGTGATTGTGTAAGGCCCTTTCCACACAGCCCTGTGATGAAGGAAAGCGTTGAACATGACCTATTCATCAGTATGCTGGCATTTACGCTATGAGGTTAGAGTAATGTGAGATGGATGACAACTTACATAATGAACTTTTGAAAATTCTATTAGAAGTGATTCCAATAGGTTAATTTATTTGTTGTGGAGAATTTGATGTTAGGTCCACTGGTGAATGTGAGTACAGATCCCAAATATATTCCTAAACCTTCTTCCAGAAGAGCATCTCTGGAAGACAGTGGAAAGATAACTTTGGGAACTGATCATGAAAAAAGAGGCTTTTTCTCTTTTTCCTGTGAAGTATTTCCCATGAGCATCAAAATTAATCATGAGCTACGATTCCCCTTTATTTCATCAAAAACTTGCCTTCTAGTTGTAAGCTGTGTCATTTGAAAACAGATCACTAGGAATTTGCCAATCAAAGTACAAAATAGAATAAAAGAATCAAAACAATAAATCCCAGGAGATATCATGAGAAAGAGTGCCCTTCAGTTTCACTGTAAGGATTTTTTTTTTTTCTGACTTCTTCTAACAGTTTTCTTCCCATTTTGGATCAAAAATTGATACTGTGCAAAGCAGAATGTACTTCTAATTTTCTTAGTGTAGCCACACAGTCATAAACACATCTGCAAAACTATTTGTTAAACATAATTACTAACATAGTTGTTAGAATGCATTATAGCAAATTTCCTTTCTATTAAGGATTGATAGTTAAATATAGCACAGTTAAAACAGCAAATATCTGAATAATAAGCTGATATCTAAATTAGCAAATTAATTATTAAAAGCTTGGAACCTCTGCCTCTTACTGAGTAAAGCATACTTGCTTTGAAAAAGGAGACATCAGCTCTTACATCTGTAGTTCTGGATGTAGTTTTACTTGTTCACAGAATAGATCAGTTAATTAAAATATTATGTTTTTCTGAGTCGGAATATCTTTTGTTTTCAATTTAACCTTTCATTACTGATTCTCTAATTAAAGTTAAGCTTGTTTACATTAAAATAGCAGGATTTCCTGCAATGTTAAAAACTGCATTCTGGCAAAATATTCTTAATTTTGAGAAGCAGGTCCAAACTTCATCAGCACGTGTAAGCCTCAGTTTAAATCATACCTGGAAAACAGTACGAATTTATTGAAGGGTATATGCAGAAAGGATGTAATGAAAATAAACAGTGTGCAAGATCCTTTCCCCCCCACACCCCTATAATTCCCTAACTGATAGGGAATCACAGAATTTTGGGCTGGCTGAGGTTTGCAGAGACCTCTGTGTTCCTCTGTTCCAACCCCTGCCCAAGCAAGGACTCCCAGAGCAGGGTGCCCAGCACCGTGTCCAAGTGGCTTCTGATATCTCGAAGGAGGAAACTCCACAGCCTCTGGCCAGTCTGTGCCAGTGGTCTGTCACCCACAAAGACCAGAAGTGCAGCCTGGTGTTCAGAGGGAGCTTCTCTGTGCTGGTTTGTGCCCATTGCCCCTTGTTCTGGTGCTGGACATCACTGACAAAAGCCTATCTCCATATTGTTTGCATCCTCCCTTCAGGTATTCATAAACACTGATAAGATTCCCTCGAGCCTCCTTTTCTTCAGACAGAACAATCCCAGCTTCCTCAGTCTCTTGTCATAGGAGGCGGAGACCGAACAGATCTTGAACTGTTTTCAGATATTTCTGAAGTCCCAAAATTTCTTTTCCGCTTGTCCTTGAAAAGCACATTATTCATAAACTCTTCTGAAAATTTCCCAAAATTTTGAGTATTAAAAAGCTTTCTGTCTTAAAGCAAGATTGAACTCACATTTACAATAGGATTTAAAATGTAGTTAGTATTGAGTAGGACTAGAGAAATGTAATGTCTCTATAATTATAAGATTTACAAATGTGAGGGCAAGGGCTATCTTAGATATCCAAAACAGATTTCTACCCCTCCAGGTAAGTGCCATGCTTTGGTAAACTAGTGGTTTCAGGAGGACTTCTATGTTCTGTTCTTCTATGTATTCTGAAAGGTGAAGTCAGCAAATGGGGAAAAATACAATAAGCCTCTAGTTAAAGTGTCATTAAAGTTAATGCCAAAAGAAGAATACATTAAAATTAACAGAATCAAAATTTAAACGTAAAGGTGAAGGAGTCCTGAGAACAAAAAACTGTTTTAAGTTACACATTTTCTGTACTGATAATGAGGATGTAAGTTTTCAAAAAACTAAACAGCATGAAAAGTTTGAAAGGTTAGTAATTGAGTTTCAGCATCTCAAAGGAAGTAAGTGAAAGCGAGAACAGAATCTTAATCTCTAAAGCAAGAAACCTTTGTGTTACCTAGGAAGTCTCTGCACCTTTTTGTTAATTGCTTCTAGTATCTATGCCCATGCTAATGTAAAACTAAGCTGAATTTAATCTCTTTCCTCATACAACATAAAATAGCCCTGCATGTGGAAAGAATTAACAAGCACAGGGTTTTTTTTTGATGTGGGTGTTCTTCCTTAACGCTCATCAGTGTTACATATAAACTCCAAAACAACATTTTAATGACTAGTCTCTATGGAAATGTGTAAATAATTTTGGTGTTACATTTTTGTTATTTTCTTTAAATGATTTTACAAATAAATATTTTGATTCCGTTTAGTAACCTCAGCTTTTTGTATTGAAAGCTGTTTGTTAGGAAATAATACTGTGTAGAAGCTTAGGATGCATTGATTTAGTTAATGAAGACCAAGACTTAATGCAGCTACTTGTCATTTTCAGACTTACTAACAAAAAGCACATGATATGTACTCCTGCTGTAGAGACTATGAGCCTTTGGACTAACAGAGTGGAAAAAAAGGAAGTGCCTTGTTATTTATAACTTTAGATGAGCTGCAACTGATAGGAGCAGGTTCTAACACTGCAGCAGCGTGATGGAAGGAGGATACCACATATATCAACTATAGCAGCTCCATGTCACTCTTCCTTATATTATATCAATTTCTATTAATGTAACTCATTATTATATTATATCAATTTCTATTAATGTCCCACAAGCACAGCGTATTTTGGAGGAGGCCTCTGTATGCTTTGAGTGCTGTGTGTGCCTAATGTCACAAGCACATAAAGCTCA
>JAOWBP010001760.1:46376321-46387512 GCA_028571105.1 Tragopan temminckii | reverse complement strand
TGCACCTGCATTTCCACAAGATGTCAGTCTGTAAGAACGGTATTACACCAGGCAGTAACTGCAGCTAATGGTCCATTTTATTGTTGTTTAATCTTCAACATAATGCAGTGTGTCTGAAAATCAGCAGTGATGCTCTATAAGGAAGTCTCAAAGCCCAAGAGAAAATGAGATTTACAAATAAATGCTAAATGCAAACAGAGACATGTCTGGCCCTTTTAAAGCTTTAAATCTGGAAGCTGCACATTTTAGAACTGAATTAATTAATTTCAGTAAGTGATAAATACAACAAAACTGGTTAATACCAACAGTTTGCAGTCCCGTGCAACACTTGACAATACAAATTCAACAATAATAGTGTCAGATCAGTATGTACTTCAATTATCTTTAGTCAATTCACTATAAAAATATAATCTACATAGTCAGATAACATAGATAGCAGTGATTTGTCATTGTTGCTAATGAACAAAATAAATTTGAGTTTACATGCTGGTGAGAGAGGGGTTGAGAACGCAACAAGGCTTTTAAACCAGTACCACCTTCACTGGCATGTATTCCCAACATATTACTCGCAGGACCAACGTCCACCTCAGAATAAGTCTCCTTCTCAAGTAAACCAACTTTATTCTTACATTTTTAGTTTTTTGTTGTTGTTGTTTTGTTTTGTTTTTAATATTCCTGTGTCTTGTAATGTATAATGAAATTATCCTTTAGCTCTTTCCCTGTGGGGAAAGCAACAATGTTTACAAGTGGTGCAAATTATCTGGAGGTGTAACTGATGTTATTATCTACACTCATCACACTGTAAGCAATTAAGAGGTCACTTTGCACTTTCTCCTGCTTTTAAGTAACTCATTGGAAGTAGTGATTACTAACCCTATTTTCTTCATTGCTTTAATTGGTTTCTTGGGTTTTTTTTTGTTTTTTTTTTTTTTAAATTCTGGTCACAAGCAGGAAGTTGCCATTTATTGTTTTAGTCATAGCTTTTTCCCAGCTTTCCACAATCCTGCATATTATTGCAACATAGAGCATAATCTGAAGATGAAGCAGAAGTGGTACTGGTGTAGAGTGATTGTTGGCTTGCTAAGTCATACAGAAAACGTGTTTTGTTTTATCAATAGCAGCTGCATACAATGATAGCATATGATTTCATCCCTCCTGTAGTAAATGATAGATTAATGTAACTTTAGAATAAGTTCACTTAATTATTCTTTCACTTTTGGGGGCAAAATTTTCCTTTCTGTAAGTAATTATTATTTCATATCTGCGCCCCGTTAGCATTAGCTTTCAACATTTCTGGTATGTTTGTATTTTAAAATGTTTTACCCCCAAATTTAAAATAGTTTAGTTTCCATCAAATTCAGAGACATTCTTTCCCCTGTGGTAGAAAGTAGTAATTATGATAAATGAAGTACTTACATGTACATACTCTCATTTACAGAAGAGATTTCTAAATTAATTGCCTTCACATCAGTAACTTACTATCATCATCAGGTGCCTCTAACAGAGCTTTGGTCTATTCAGTTCAAGGACTAGCTGTGAAACTTCTCAGTTTGTGCTATAGATTCAGAGATTCTTTCATTCATAGAGAAGCAGATTGATACTGATTTAATTTTGTTTTATAATTTATTAGCAAGTAATCCAAGAGGCAGAAACTTCTAATGGGCATTTCTCAAAATGAACATGACCGACTTGTGGGGCAGTTGCATTTCATCCTCACTGAATGTTAAGAATGTAAGAAAGAATTGAATTCTAAGGACTTGTCAGATTTAGGAGAGTATCTATATAGCACAGAGATGTCTTTCTGATCACTACATTATTTCTGAAATTCAACCTACTACTAACGAGTTGTTTTAGCACCTTATTCTCTGTCTGATTCTGTCATGTGGATGAGCTGGATTAGGTTAGTGCCAGCACTGTCAGGGCTCCACCACGTAGAAGAGGTGCACTTAACTGTTTTGCAAGTGCTGAATCATTGAACAAACATTATGTAACACAGACGTTAACTATCTTGCCACTTTCAGCCTCTGCTCCAAATACTTTTCTTCAGGTTGCCTGAGACTTTGTTCAGAACTTTGCATCAACCGGTCATATATAAATACTGAGTGGTAAGGCTATGATTTCTGGTAAAAGGATGATAGCACGCTCCTTCAGAACAGGAAATGCAGTGAGAGTTTCTAGTCTCCTAAGGAACTTTAAGCATTAACAGTGATTAGTTAGCCCATATAATTTGATTTCTGCTGCAGTAGAGCAATAGTTTTTAGCCTACAGAATGTTTCTTTTAAAAGATGGATCTCATTTGTATTTCATGCAGCTGTCACATATATAGATTATGGTATTAACATTAATATTACCTTTGGTTAGGAAATGCGTATTATCTGAAAGATATCCTGAAGATTAGCCAAGCGTTTCATCTGGCAGTATCAATAAGTCATCTTTTGTAACAGTGTACTGACCAGCAAATCCCTCACTGTTGGAGATAAAAAATCCTGAACATTTTGTGATGTCATCCCCTACAAAGTAACAGGAAAAGTGAAGGTAAATATTAAATGTATGTGATCAGTGGAACGCGTATATATTTGAAAAAACCCCAAATCTTGACAGGTGCTGAGCAAGATGCGAGTTAATTAATCTGGTCAGCAGTTGATGCACTCCTTTTTAAGGAGTATTACTGAGTTTTCAGCAAAGTGTTTCTTGGGAACACTGATTAAAGAAATTTATAGGTTAACAATGGACTGCAATCAATTATTGTCCACAGGTGTCTAGGGACAATATGGCAGATTAGTTTTCCTTATCTCAGTGCCTCATTTTTTTAGAGAGTATTCTGGGATTTCTTGGACAACTCTTTGCATTTTTGAATGCTTTCTTCTTTGTACTCTAAAAAGAAGTATACATTGCCTAAGACCTCTCTGTGTGAGCTTGCTCTTCTGCCTGCAAATGACTCGATGCCTATTTTTAATGCTGAATATAATTACATAAGAAATAAATGTATCAGTAGGGGTTTTTTTTTGCCTATCATATTTCATCTGTCATGAGGAGGCATCAGCTGTGCTTTACTTTGCACTTAATTCATGTATCTGTTTTTTCAACAAACCAATAACTACTAGACCAGTTTGGATTATTATTGAAAAGATTTTTACATGTACATTTGTTCGATACTTTGTTCGACATCATTTAAAAAGAAATCCCCCATAGCATTATTCACTGAAACAAAGTCACTACAATGTTTTCCTTTGTTTTCCAGTGAAATGAAAATTCTTTACAGTTCCTTAGGGCGTGTTAGCCTCAGAATCATTTTTTCATTATACAACCCTGGTATGCATTTTGCCACACAGTCTGGAAATCTTTGAAGTGGTTGATGGTATCTTATCCCTTATTCTTTTTCCAAGTACTCTGTATCAGAGTCTCTCCAATCTTATCAAATAGTTACAGCTATTGATATTTTGTAGGTCAAAATCATGTCTTCCTTCATTTCTTGGGCAACTTCTAACACAGAGTTGCTAATTCAAACACAAGTCTCCAAAAACTAGCACCAGAATAATATGTGCTCCTAAATGAGCCCACTGCTAGCCATTAAGGAATTACTAAAACTACCGTTGTATTTGAGCCTTCTTTTGGTGTTACACAGTAGAGTTCATTGCTCTTTGGAATTTTGTCTTTGTAACATGCCACATACTTTATACTATGGAACAGATACTAAACAAAATCAGAATAAAAATGTATAAATATATGGCTGTTAATTAAAAAAAAAAAAACACCCACAAAGCATTTTCTATAATTATATATTCTACATTCTAAATATATATATATATTCTATAAATATATTTCTGTTTCAGACTCTGATCTGATAATTCATGGTAAAAATTATTGTGTAACAGGAGTTTTTTGTTGTCATCTTTTTTTTCATTTTTTGGCATCTCCCTTCCTCTCCCACTTCTCTAACTCTTTAGTTCCATCAGCATTCTCAAATCTGAGCAGTTTAAAGTGAAAGGGTTTGCTGAAATCTATCTATCCCCTTTAGCACGAATTGATAGCACCACTGAGAGCTCTTAATTTATTGAGGCAGTAATTATAGTTAAAAGTTTCTTAAGATGTTCTACCTAACAAGTGATTTAGTAGTTTGAAAAGTGGCTTTCTTTTTCTGCTATCTATTGTTTCTATCATTTTTGTTTCATATCCACTATGTATTTTAAAAAGACTGCCCTTTTCAGATAAGAAAGTCTGAAGGAAGAAACCAATTATCTTTAGTGTGTAGTCTCACATAATCTTGATCTTGTGAAATGTGTTTATTCATGTTCTATGTACGTGGTAGTTACAAGGACTGCTGAGATGTAGCAGAAGAAAGAGGAAGAAAGAGGAGTCTAGTTTTGTCTTTAGCATGGAATCTGTCTTTCCTCCATCTTTTGAGGTTTAGCACCTCTTATTCAAATCACAAAAAGCTTTCTGAATTCACTTCTCATATTCTTTACTCATACTTTTCAAGCAGCATCTTTTTCAGTTGCAATACAGTTCCCCAACTTAAATATGGTTGTATTTTGAGAGACTGATAGGGAATACTTGACCTTGAAGCAAGTGTAGGGGACCATGATTTCTAGATAATTTCTTTATATCATGCCCTTCAGAATGAGATTTTCCATGTCTTCCAAGTTTCATCACTTTTTTTTTTTTTTTTTTTTTGTCTCCATACTGAAGACAACCCTATTAATGTGATAGTTCTTTAAAATATGTCACACTGCGTCTCTGTATTTAGACTTCCATTGAGCTTAATTCCTTATTTTCGTGGTTTTCTTGGGCTGTTTTAGTACAGGTTCTGTCCGTTTTTTCCTTAGATCTTTTAGAAGCTAAACCAGGGAAAATAATTCAGACAACAGCATTGCCTCTTTACAGAGAGACTTACACATTGAGCATGTATTGCCGTTTTCCAAATTGATTTCAGGCCTGTTTCTGGTTACTTTGTTTCAAGATACCAAACAAATCTGCTTCTTTTAGGTCTGTCACTAGCTGAAGGAAAATCCCATCTGTGCTTGTGTTACAAAGCAGTATGTTGTAATGCATTATGATTAGAAAGTGCCAGGAAGAGCTAGAGGTGGAGCAGGATAAGTGAAAGACTAATCTGTCCCTCTGGAAAGGAAGAGTGATGCTCTGTGCAAGACCAGCTGGACACCCTCTGACAGGACACACAGTTATATATATGCATACATTACTGAGACTCAGGGAACAGCTGGAGGTTTTGGAAGGTGTTAACAGAGAACTTGATCTCACTGTACCTTGATTGCTCGGAGCACAAATAATGGGCTTCGTTATTATCAAATACCACACTCCAAGTGTGCAACTCACTACCAGTCACTATCATGGTCTTGTGCCACAAGACAGGTAAGTGTAGAACATAACCCTGAGGCCGCTGTTTTGATCAAATTTGGATGTTTTACCCAGGATTAAAATAATGTGAACTTATGCAAGCCTGCAGGCCCAGGTTCCTACAGGTCAATAGTAGAGTAATTCAGTAGTAACAAGTGCATCTTCATGCATTTAAGGTCTGTCCTCCACCCAACTTCATACTTATCCTCAAAGCATTATTCCATTCCAGTGCCATGTCGCAAACTGCATGGCTACAAAATAGTCACAAAGGGTACCATGCCACCAGAAAGCCTTGTAACAAACTGTACTGGCCCAAATCAGTCAAAGCACCATCAACTTTCAGAAGAAAAGGCAAGCTCCCCTTTTTGGGGACTGACTCAAAGTTGATAACTATAACTGGGATATATATAGCCTAGTTGCAGGTATTCAATGTATGCCCAGGAAATTTTCTGGCTTGTGTCTGGTTTGATGGGAGTTAGTTAGTCATTAGTTTGCCTGCCAGAATGGCTTCAACTTTCATGTCTTCTTTTCTCTTTTTTATTACCACTGTATTTATAGGGCAGAATGTACACACAACTTTGTCATTTTAGAGTACTCAATGAAAATACTTCAACTAGATAGTGATAAACAATAATTGGTTACAATTAAAATATTTGGCAAAGATAAATCAATTTTGACTCCATTTGGATTGAAAAGAATCAAAGCTGGAACAATTTGGTCGAAGCCAGGTAGAAGTATTTTGCCTTCAAGTACCAGATTTATCTGTGGACAGTAGTGGCTTGCTGTGTGACAAGGCAGAGATTAGAAAATGGTCTCTCAGCACAGATTTTAGCATCTGAAATCAGGTAATATTTGTGTTTATTGAAATATTTCATTGTTCTTGCTATAAGGTGTGTTGCAGCAGTGTTTTATAGCTTTGCTAGCATCCACAATGGTGAACTGTGTTCTGTAGTGAAATTGTATACCTTAGTTTTGGTGCATTGAGTTTTGGCCCATTCCTACTTTCCTAAAAGACTGGTAAAATTAGACTGCGAATTTTCACTATTTCTATTGCAAGATGTATGTCTGCACATATATAACAGTTATTCAACTACTTGCAGATCTCTGTTATAAATTTTGGACAGTTTATCACTTCTGTATATGCTGGCTACAGGCTTCTAGTTCAGAACACATCCACCAATAATCTTAAGGTAATTTTCTTCTGAGTGACCTGGGGTTTGAGTCTTTTTGCATCTGGCACTGCATATTCTTATCTCATCTTTGTAATTCCAGCATTCTTGCTAGGCCTGTGAAACATCTCTACTACTGCCTGACCATTTAAACTGAGACTATGCAGCCATAAGTTTCTACCATTATATAATTTCTTTTGGATTCTTCCCAGCTGTGCTTTTAAAATGGACATGTAACTAGTTTTGCTGATGTTTCTGAATGTCTTGAGGATCAAGTTAAGTTTACATATTTTTATTCTCCAAGGTTGTCTCAGCTTAGGATTCAGCTATGCACATCAGTAACTTCTATAAAACACATCTGTGTAGTTTTGGTAATAAGATTAGTGTGCCTTAGAGCTCTGGTATGTGGCTCTCAGTAATCCCAGTGATTATAAATACCTAATGATCTCTTCTTCTTTAAGAATAATACTTAAGCAACTTGACATGCCATTCCACCTTTTCTTTTTTTCTTTTTTTTTTTTTTCTTTTCCTTTTTTTTTTTCCCCCTTCCTTCTTGGTAGACCCTGGGAGTTTATATATTTAGAGTTCAGTATTCAGAATAGTTCAGCTGGAACTGACCTACAAAGATCAAATCAAACTGCCTGACCAATTCAGGGCTAGCTACTCAGTACTCAGATGGCCTCCTCATCAATTGGTGCCTATAGGCCTGTACCTATGCTGAATTATCTTTACCTTTTGTTTGGTGCTCTCTGTGAAGGGTTTATAAGTTTCATATCACAGTTTTAACCTATTTCAGTTGAGATTCATTTCCTTGCTTCCCAATGACAGAAATATGACCTCTGTGTTCTTATACCAAAAGGTGAAAGGGCTCTCTGAAAACCCTCCTAGAACATGTATTACTGTCAGAAACAGCTAGCTATACTAATTGACACTGGTGTCGATAAATCAGTAGCTACAGATAACAGCAACAATAGTGTTAATCTTCCATTGCAGAAGCTGGTCTAAATTGCAATTTCTAAACTTTTTATCTGTCTACTTGCATCTGAAATGAAGAATGATTTCCTTATCCAATAGTTTTTTTCAGTACTTGTTCATGGTATTGCAAAATATTATTTTTTGCTTTATCTATAGTCTTTATTTGGGGGTACTTACCAGTTTAGTACTTTTGCTTACACTACTTGAGTTTTGCCTTGCTTCACTGGATGCCAAGCCATTTTTGTCGTTTCTTAGACTAGAGAAGAAGCCTTTTTCCACTTGCTTGACTACACTTTATATGTTCCTTTACTTACAGAATACTGTTGAAAGTATATGATGTGAGTCAGTTTGTTCACTTCGAGATGCAATACACCTGACTGAATCCTTCAGAAACAGCTTGCTATTTTTTAACTGTTTTGCTGCAGCTGTGACAGACTGTATTATTTTCATGGATCATTTTTTGTTGTTCCTACATATGTATTACATTATATATATGCAGGAATATATGTATATAATGCATATATATATATGTATATATGCATTATATATTATCTATCTTATATTTAATTTTGTTAGATTCTGACATTTTCTTAATTTTTTCTTCTGGAAACAGTCACTTTTACAGTTTTTGCACAATTTCCATATTCTTGCATGTTCTCCTATTTGCAATTATTGTTACTCATACCATCATCTTGAATTTGATTAATCACTGCATTATGAAACATAAAAAAGTCATCACTGTAGAATGTATACTTTTGGGATGATCTCTATCACAATACTGTGAATGGGATGAAGGTCATATCAAGCCCCGATTTTGCTTTAGAAAATGGAAGGCAAATTGATTTTTAGGGCTTTAGCTCAGATGATTTTGAACTATGGTTGCGTTCGAATGCTGACCGTGAAACCAGCATAAATATATTCATATTTCAATATAAAATATTTCTATACAAAATTGGAAACTTACTGAATTTCTACCTCCTCTTCTGCAACAGTTCCTCCAAAACGTTATTGCTTTCCAATCTGTAGATGAAACTTCTTGTGGTAAATTGCTGTTCAGTAACAAAATATCTGTAAATGATACCATAATATTCCAAACCAGTAACTGATAGGCTAACAGAGAATGGCTGTGACTTCTGATAGTATCTCGCCTTTCAGTTACTGGCTTTAAACTCTGACTTTTGGAGTATGCATTCTTAGGTCATTAATTAAACGTTTCAAATGTTTTAAACAGAATAATAAAGATATAATATTAATGGAAAATTAGATATCTAAATTAACAAAACTTTCATTAAGTAGTAATTGCAATTTTTATTGTTTCAATGCATAGTATAATGAAATAGATTATTATCTTTTGTACTATTTACAATACTATTATTGTAAATAGAAAAAAACCTTAGCATGCTGACAATTTCTATATGGTTGCATTAAATTAGTCTCAGATATGAGGATTTTATCTGCATGGAATGTCATTGGAGTTCATATTCATGTATAGAATTTACATGGGAACCAATGATATTTATTTTGTGCCTGTTTAGTTAATCTATTTCTCTGGATATCACTTAAGCATATGATATCTTGAAGAAAAATAAAACACTTTATCGGGTGTTTCAGTGTTCTATTAATTCAACAATAGCTTTTTGGGAGAACAAATCTTAAAAAATTTGCATGTTCTCATGGTCAAGAAGTAGTTAAACTGGTTATCAAAAGCAAAAAAAGAATCACTAAATTCCTCCCAAGACTCAAAATATTTTCATCTTTTGCAAAGATAGTAAGGAGAGTATTTGTACCTCTGCTTCCAGCACAAAAATGGAAGGTCTTACATCTATGTAGCTTGACAGCTCTGTGAACAGCCTTGCCCTGTGAAAGGTACTTATTTTGCTGATGTTGAGTTTCATTATTTTATATTTATTTTCTTTTCCTTTCCTAGGGTGATAGGGTTGAAGCAACAGGATGAGAGATCTCAAACATGCTACTGAATGTTGTGCTCTGACAAAACTACGTGGCTTCCTTTATCAAGACAGCTGTGTTTTTAAATAAATAATCTTAAGTTGGCCTGCAGAAGGATTACGCCTGATACTCGAATGCACTACCTTGAAAGGTCGCCTTGACTTCCTCAAGGAGTTTAAATCAAGGCATTCAGGATGCCAGACCAGAAGGCCTCACAGACTGAGGTATGTTTATTGTTTACTACTTAGGAAACTGAGACTGCAGTGAAAAGGACAGCTTCCAAAATAGCAAAGTTACTGCTACAAACAAAATAAATTTAAAATAAATATTGCTGAATGGACTGCTTCATTTTGACAGTTCTTTGTTCCTACTGTGGATCACAGACAACAGTTAAACTGTGTTAAATTAGGCTTCAGTTAGATAGATCCTTGTCACTGTTAACTGGCTTCCTATAGATACCATTAGGATTGTTTGTAGAAGCAAGACAAGACTGGGCTGGTAAGTAATTCACAAGTTATATATGCAACTCTGCAATCTGTGGCACTTTTATTTTAACAAACGATGATAGATAATATGGCCAGTTCCCGAAGCTGTCCTGTTTATTAAAAATTTACACGAACATCATTATTTTATACTTTCATTTCAAGCTCTTTATCAGATAAAAATGAGATCTGAGATAAGAAACAGATCTCTTGCTATCTATGGAAATATGTGATTTTTCTTTGTACTTTTATGCTGATCAATATATATAAATGACTTTTCATTTCATTAAAAATTTTGGAGACATTTTTAAAGGTCTAATTGCAAAAAAATTTATTGATTATATGCCTGTGACTACAGACTTATAAAGTCTGTAGACCCATACAGACCCATTCTCCATCAAGTGGCTAAGACGCACACAAATAATATGCTTTAGCAGTAGAATTCATAGATCATTGTGTCAGCAATACTGATGCTTTGATTTTATGTGGCTTGAAAGCTGTTCGAGGCCGACGCTTTAACTGAAGTGTGGGTTAGAGTTAGGGACTGCAGAGTGCCAAACCATAAAGTAAGAAATGTTTTTAATTTGGTGGTCTTGTGCAGAATGGAGTAGCTTGTTCAAGCTTTCCCACTTGCAAGTTCAGATTGAATATGGATGAAGAGAATTTAAAAACAGCAGTCATGTCCAAATTTTGTTATTTCTGGTTACTTTGGGTTTTTATTTGTTTGTTAGTGGCTTTGTTGTCATTGTTTGTTTGTTTTTAACACTGCACAAATGTTAACGGGAAAAGAAATATGAATAGTAACTGGATACTAAAGTAGCAGTTCTCAAGCCTGGTCTGCCTTTGCTTCTCTGTGTATACAATATCTCTAAGAAACAACCCATCTTTTTTACATTCAGAAGCACACTCGTGCTTATTATTCAGGCCAAATTGCTAATCCACTTGATGAAATAATCTTTTTTTCAGTCTTAGTGCTTTACATTTCCTGGAATATTGTATTTTCATGGCAAGAAGCAGAAAGGAAGCTGTTTTAGACTTGTAAACTATTCAGTATATTGTCTCCTTTTGTGTGTAATGAAACAAAGAAAAATATTCTGAAAGAACTTCATGAAGCCATGGCTAATATCTCAAAAACAAAATGTTGAAATCAAGCCTTCCAAAGCAACTAGTATGAAATCAGAAAGCATGTCTAATATTTTATGCAGAGTCAGAGATACCGGGGGTAGGTATTTAGTGGTTTATTTTGTGCACCATCATTTATGT
>JAOWBP010001760.1:46329256-46366099 GCA_028571105.1 Tragopan temminckii | reverse complement strand
GAAAGAAAGAAAAGGAAAAAAAAGTGCGTGAGAGAAAGAGAGAAATTGAGGCTGAGAAAGAAAGAAGTAAAGTTACAGTATTCAGGAGTGTAAAATTTATTTTTTTTTTCTTTTTGGTGTATCTGTGAAAGTCATGAATGTGGGATGTTAACATTTACTCATGGGGCTCTGACGTATTATTCCAACTAAGCCAAAGATCCAGATATAAGTGAGCTGCTTTTTACAGTTCATGGGATGCTCATATTAGTTTCTTTTCTTTAAGACAGACTCCATAGTTTTATATTTTTTCTACATTAGCACAACTGATATGTTGAAAATATGGCGCTGATCACAGATTTAATATATTTTTTTTTTAATTTTTTTCATTTTGAGATACTTTCCATGTCATTTGGCCATCTGTAGGTATCAAGGATACATTACTCTTCTGAGAAATGAAACAAAGACACTGAAAAAAAAATACTGTTTCCTTTAATAGCAAAACAAACAGAAGCAGCTGAAGTTAAAGGTTTTCTTAATTTCAAAAGAACGTTGTCTACTTCTGCAAAAATGTTGAAATGTTGAAAAATCACTTGCTGTGGCTGAGTATTGAAACTGCCTGTGTCACCTCTCCCCACAAAGCTCTGCATGGGCTCTGTGCTGGAGAAGTCTAAGCAGAAACTAAGATTTATCGTGGCTACAGTAGGCCACACAGAACTTAGTTGTGTCCCAAGAGAATTTGCCAGAAATTACAGGGTGTTGGGGTGGGCTTAATTATCAGCTAAATTATTGTAACAGTAAGGAGTCTGTATATTTTGTATACCAGAATTTAGATGCTGATGATATCAGGTAGTAGAAGAGGTTGTGATTTTGCCTTCCATCAATATTTGGGTAGACTATGTCCAATCCTAATGCACAGAGTGCCTTATGATCTCACTTATCACACAGTCCCTCTGACCATTTCAAATAACCTGTCATCATATAACATTCCTCTGTCAGCAATGAAATTGCTTACATGGTAAACATCTGCTGTATTTTCAGATAATTTTTTCATGAGATATAATAAGGGAAAACAAAGAGAACAGTCAATTTGCAAAGAGAAATGCAGACATTTACCAAATAGCCATTTAGAAATAGTTTTCCTAGGTTCCATACCATCAGAAATGTTTACTTTGGATTTTGGAATAGTTGAAAACAGATCTGCCCTTTGCAGGAAAAAATGTAAGAGCAGCACATACAATTGCAGCAACAGCTTCTAGTTCAGCTTTCTGTCTCTGACAAGGACCTCTATCAGATGCTTCAAAAAACATTACAGAATAAACTGGCCACAGAAATGTCCTTCTTGACCCATGTTAGCTAGATGTTGATGTGTGCCTTGAAGCCTAAGTCCCTCCATGAATTCCTGTGGGCTTTAAGAAATGCTTATTTTGGATGTACTTACTATCCATGAACATCCAAAACTTTTTTGAGTCTTTCTGGACTCTTGACCTAAATGGTACTTTGTGGCACAAATCTCAGGCTGATTGCACGTTCTGGGTAATTATTTCATTCATATTCCCTTCACCACACTGCAATTTGGAATCAAAGTTTAGGGTAAGCAGCTACTGTACATGCCAGCTCTACACTGATTTCATATTCCTTTAAAGTAAAAGAGAATCACCAAGGTCAGCAGTATGAAGAAAATTACCTAAGAAAGATCTCATTCAATGGTTGATACAATTAGGAATTATTATTATTATTATTATTTTAATGCAAGTGATCCTTGTAGAGCATTCTAACATTAAAAAAGAAGACAACGAAAGAAAAATCTGTAGTACAGAAACTGATGCATTTAGATTACGAATGTGATACAGAAGCAAAATATTGCGTCTCTTTGCCATGTGTTTTGAACTAGTAGAACAAGCATCTCATATTTAATGTTTGTTTTTGGTAATTTACAGAGAAAAAAATATCCCTGCTTAGCTTTGGTGCACAAATCTCCTCTATTCTGAAAGCTCTGAAACCTTCCTGAAAAACTCCAGTGTTCTACATCCAAACTGAATCTCTTGAAGCCTTAGGAACTGAAGTATTGTACTAAACTGTAAATGAAGTAAGAAGTGGTAGATACAGTATACACAGTGTAGAGCATAAATACAGTATAATCAACATAAAAACAAGAATAAGACTTTTTTGTGCTTTTATACTGAAGATTTTCATGAATATTAGTTATGGATATTTTTGCTTAGGAAAAGTGGAATATTTGGCATGCAAGAGCTTTGTTTACTATAGTGGTCTTCCATATCCAAATTCCTGTCTCTTTAGGAGGTTGACTCTGCCTCAACATCTACAGAAAGCAGCTGATATAGTTACTGCTGGGGAGGAGGGAGGCCATACAGGGCATTTCTTCAGTGCTGCACCAGCAGGTAGATTTTTCTTGCGATAAAATGCAGCTGAAACCTACCAGAGACTTTATGTGATCAAACAGCTGCACAAAATACTTCTTTCTGGAGCTCTCTCCTAGCACTGCCTATCTTCTCTGATGTCTGACTGTCTGATAGAGCTCCTGCACCTGCTCATCCTCTGTTCCCACCTTCCCTCACTCTTCTTTCCCTTATTTTTTGCCATACTCACCCCCTTCTATAACAACTCTTTGAAAACACTTAATGAAGCTGGAGATGGCTGAATTAATTTGAATCTTCCAAAGAATTTAATGTAATCTCTTATTTTGTCCTATTCCTTTTTTTCTGTTTGTTTTTTTTTTTTTTTTAATTATTATTTTCAATGTGTATTATAAAAGCTTCAGTGTAAGCACTGTGGCATTTTTATGTTTTTAAATTATCTAGGATTAACTTGATATGGTTCACATTTTCATTGGCCTTAAAAAACACAATAATGTTCAAACATTACATTTTACCACTATTTTTCCTGGATTCTGAAACATGAGATAGGACACAGTGACTGTTTAAATACATATAATCACAGCATGTATCTGCCAGGGGCTGGACCTGGAGAATACGCTGACTCTACATTAATCTCCTTACATTTTTGGTTACATACTCATCTTGAATGCAATCCCATTAAAAATTGCATATCAAAATGCTGTCATATGTTAAGTAACTTGTACTTTAGTATTTCTGATTCTGTCTTACTTTGTTACCTGGGTGATGCAACCTTGCATTTATCTGAGGCCATGCAGACCTCCTTCTAATGTAGCGGCTGTTCCAATATGCAGTATTTGTCACCAAGTCTTTGCATCACCTTTGATGTGAGAAGACAGAACAAATGGGAACAGCAGGCATGGTCAGGCAGCTAAAGATTCTACCACACATTCTTCTGTAAGACTGGCTAATGGTCTTATATCTGGAAAAATGTGGAGGGAGAGGAAGGGGGAGGCATGTAAAAGAAAGAGGGAAGGGAGGGGCAGAGTGCTGGGACGGGTAAGTTGGGTCTATGTGGGAAGGAGGAAAGAGGGTGATGATGCTGCTATAACATTAGAAGGAGAGAGTGTCCCAGTAAGAAAAAGTGATGAAGTATACCAAGGATGTGATATGTTGAGGGTGATCAACAAACATCTGTAGTATTAGGCATGATCCTTAAAGTAGCGGGAACTGTAAAAGCACACCAAAAAAGATGCTACTGTTGCATGAGTTTTTGTCCTTTTTCAGTTTTGTGTTACTTTCTGCTGGAATGCAGACAAATAAATCATAGGAGACTTGATAAAGGCTCTTTCAAAGAATAAAGCTTGAAAAAAAATGTGATGAACATCTGACACAGTCTCAGATAATTCAGCTTCAAAGTGATTAAGAAGGAAGCTAATAGTGGACATCGCCCTCCAACCAAAATAGTGTATATGT
Organism: Tragopan temminckii; assembly: GCA_028571105.1. Taxonomy (NCBI): domain Eukaryota; kingdom Metazoa; phylum Chordata; class Aves; order Galliformes; family Phasianidae; genus Tragopan; species Tragopan temminckii. Next base: position 46,362,290 of record JAOWBP010001760.1, on the reverse strand, counting down.
CCAACAAGTAGAAGGAGGAGAGTGAAGCTGAAGTGAATGCCAAGCTAAATGCAAAAAAAGAGAGTGAAAGTCTGACTCAAATCACTGGATATTTTTTTCTATAATTTCAATATGACCTACATTTCACATAATGTGTTTTCTTTCAATTATTTATTTATCCTCAAAAATGTTTGTATGAGTAATGCATTTGGGAAATATGTTATTTTGACTTCCAGGGCTCTAAAGAGGTCCATTTTCAACATAAAAACAAAAGGAGCAAAAGATCAAAGTGCTTTGTAGTGTCCTCCTTATGCTCGATAGTCAGTCTACTGCCTTTCTTTTGACAAATATTCGGTTTTTCACTTAACCCTTTCTGAAGCCATGGGCCTATGCATTGTTTAAGATTTTCTAACAATGAAAGCATCCCTTCTAAGACAAGAGAAAAAGATTCTTTGTTCCAGCCTTGGTAGTTAGATAACATACCTCACAGCCATGCTAACTGTGACTTTTTCTCACGGTGAAGTTTTCAATTAAAGCTTTCACCTGAATGATTTGACTTCTTGGTGGAGGAAGGAGGAGAAGAAAGAATGACCTATTCAATTTTTTTCTTCTGATCAATTGTTGTTGTCACAAGTAATAGTAAGGGTATTTGTGGAAATAAATAATTCAAAAATAAGTTGGAGATGAAGGTTACCTTCAGAGTTCCTTAATAGTGTGCTGTCACGGAAAGCAAGGAAGATTTGGTATAACAAATGAACAAAATTTGTATGCTTGATATAAACAAACATGGTATCTGAAGAATTTATTTATATATATGAAAGGCAAAACCTCTCAGTTAATATATACTAGGGTAATATTTGTTTGCTGAGTATGTGCTGAACATCTTTCCACTCTTTTCTTAGAACAGTCTGTTGTCTCTCTTTGGTTAGCCAGATTGGGGTAACCGGTTCGTGTAATTTAAGAGTTACTAAATTGAACAAATCTTTGTTCATTGTACTTTTCATACACTGCTGGAATATCATGCCAATAGCCAGATATTCATTACTCAGACAATATTTTTCATTTTGATTTTGCCAGCTCCATCTTAATATTCCTCCTTCCATGTTTTTAGTGAAGAGAATAGCAGTCAAGTTGATGAATTTATTTAGCAGAGATAGAAACATGGTAGAGTTTGGTCATTGCCCTGAAGTTCTGTCTTTTCAGTTGAACACCAGAGATAACCTGGCTGACAGGAACTGTAAAACTGTGCCAACTAACCTCTCTTCAGGTGAATGACAAGTCAAGATCTACATGGCTAAGCATATGAGAACAAGTGGTTGGAGTTTTTGTTTGTTTGTTTGTTTCTACCATTTTTGTGATGCATTTGATAAATTTATACCAGAGGTTGTGTACCAGAACTAAAGCAGGCAGTGCAAGGGCTGCTCCAAAATTCATGCCTCCTGTTTTATTATGTGTGTGCACAGAGGCAGATGTTGGTGGCACTGCAGTAGAGATTGAACCTTCCCATCAATATTCCACTATGTGTTGTTGCCATGCAACAGATGGCAGCAGAGAGGCAGTCTGACAGAATGGCGTCTGATATGGGAATGCGTATGAAGCTAAGGAGTGTCACTGAATTCCTACATACAGAAACAATGGCACCCATTGGCGTTGAATTCCTACATATGGAAGCCTTGGCAATCATTGACATTCACTGGCACTTACTGAACATATATGGAGACCAAATTGTGGATGTGAGTACAGTGAGGTGGTGGGTGATGCAATTCATCAGCAGTGACAGCAACATCTGGCCACTTCTAGGTTTTTATGAGTGTGGCATGCAGGCTCTTGTTCATTGCTGGTGAAAATGCAAGCTAATGGTGGTGACTGTGTAGAAAAATAGCGGTTTGCAGTTGAGAATGTGCTTTATCAAATAGTGTTACTTTGTTCTTTATATCTGTGGTAGTTTCCATGAAAATAAATAGGAGACATTACTTTTGAAGTGACCCAAGTATTTATGAATTGCAGTGAAAATGAAGGAACAGGCAGGTTGGGATAATAACAGTAGATTATCTCTTAAACTAGCTTTATTGTCAGAAAAAAAAAAAAAAGAAAAAGAAAAAGAAAAAAAAGAAAGAAAAGAAAAAAAAGAAAAAAAAAAAAAAAGAAACTGGATCCACACTGTCTTACTGATTCATCTTTCTTGTTTTATTCCTCATCCTTAGTTGTCTGGGAGTCCCCATCTCTAGCTGTATATGGACTTTGATACAGAAAAGCTTTGATGTTGCTGTTTTGTATATTTATTGTCTATATACAACTCGAGACAATTTTGATGTTTCATTCTTCAGTTCATCTCATCTGGCAAATTCATAAACCACAACCTAGAAATCTGAGGAGACATTCGTTGTAGTTTCTAGACCTCATTCAGACATGCACACAAACTGTAGGTGAAATTCATTTAGGAATAAGGCAAACGCTCATCCATCAACATAAAAGCCACAGGGCTTCCATTTATCTAGCTCCTAATTTCTTGCTAGCCAGATAGGGAATGAGGCAGAGATAGTAGAAAAATTATTTACTCAGAGCAACAGAAATTAGATTAGCTGTTAGTAGATATTGAGCTCGGACAGCAGCAGGTTTAATGAAAATGCTATGGAAACCTAAATACATCAATATAGATGTTTGAGCAAGTAAGAAAGGAGTTTTAAAAGCATATGCAGGTGGTTAGGCTCTGGACAGGGCTATCTGTCAGAAAGGGCTTATGTGGAACAGGGAAGACTGTTGCAGTCATTCAGGCAAAAATTGTTCTGCTAATTGGGTTTAACGATAGATTTGTGTTCATACACCATTTTTTTTCCAAAAAGGTGGTACAGGAAAAGACTGCTAGATCCCCAAGGTTGTTTTCTTCTGCCCACATCCCGGTTTTATACATCCCATTAGCGAGCTCTTTCTGAGCAATATTTCTTCCATGGAGGCACTTCTCACATAACCCTGGGGCAAGTTCTTCCCTAAGTGTGTCATGTATCCTGCGATTGACCTTCTGAATTCAGGACAGTTTCAGAATGAGTCTGAGCCCTCACAGGCAGTCGCCAGCCCTCACCCTCCAGAAACATGAGGAAATTCCTGGGGATGTGCTGTCTATCCACCTCCCTGCTTATCAGGTTGCTCAAGGGTGCAGAGGTTCAGAGGGGCGTTTAATGTGGACCAGCATTCTTGGGACACTAGGGAACAAGAAGAGAATATTAATATCAGGAAACCCAATACTGATTTGCAGATTATCAGCTGCTGTGTACCTATGCATGAACTCACGTGATAGTATCTGTGATGCTAATCCTGAAAGCCACAGATACCTGACCTAATTTCCTAAGACCAGCCTTCATTACCACTGTCTGACTAAATCTCTGGAGAATGCTATAACCTTCAGGAAAACTAAACCACAAGGATGGAAAGGGGAATGGAAAAGGGAGAGTTGCTTCTGGTGAAAGATGAAATGGATGATGAAGAGACCTTCTCCACTGAACAGGCAGGATACAGCTGAGACAGGTCCTGATCAACCTAAGGGAACAAATGCAAATACACTCTATAGGCCATTGGAATAGGAGAATCCGCATCTATGTGCTGGCTTGCTGCACAAGAGGCTGAGAATAACTTTACAAGGAAGAGGGTGGCAGACTTCTCAGGTGAATAAAATATTATAATTTGGTAATCGTGTTTTAAAAGGATACACTGACTTATTAGGAAAATGAATATTGAAATGAAGAGTAAGATTTATTAACAATATCATGGTTGCTCTGTAATTGTCTGAGAGGAAAATGAGAGTCAAATTAGATAGCTAATACTTGTTACTGTCGATGCATTCTGCTTTGACAAATTTACTTTGAAATTACTGACACCTGTCCCCCCAGGTTTTTAAACGAGCAGAACTCAGGAGGGAAAATTTATGATCTTTATTACTAGAAAAGAACTTTTGTTTTGCTTTGTTAGTTTGTTAACTGTTAGCATTGCAGTAACCATGATGGTACAGGGATATGTGATAGGCTAAGTTCACAAGGAAAGATTCACAATTTCCTTGAGTATCTGGGAAAAAGAGGCAAGCTTTGTGGTTCACGTGCTTTTTCCAGTCTGTTCTCCAATAGTCAAGCTGGGCAAGGGTGGCTCAAGCACTCAGCTCACATCAATGCCCGAAGTTGCTAAGCAGAATTCGAGAGCCTGGTTGCTAGCAGTGCTGGCTCCCTCCACCTGCTGTTTGCTCTGTCTCCTGCAATGACAAGATAAGCCACCTCTGAAGCGTATATGCGCATGAACTGGGGGCAAATTTGAACAGAGGTCAATGCTTGTCTTTCACTGCTGAACACTTTCAAATCCGTGAAAGAAGATCACTAGGAAAGATGCTGGTATTTATTTTGTGGTATTACTAGTGCAGCAGCTGCTAGATGGTATGCAGCATCATTTGAAAGGTTCTCAGTGAAATTTCCTATTCACTGTAGGCAGTGATTGCTTGGATAAACCTTGTATGAAGTTGGTGTACGCAGTATGATCATGTGCAAAAATACTTGCCTTCTCAAAATTATCGTTAGTTTGAATACAGCTATAAAATATGTTTAAAATAGTTTCTTAGAGATTTCAGGCCTAGTATATTGGCCAGGCTGTGTGGCTTGAAATTAAACCAGAGTGAATAATAAATTTTGAATAACTTGAACATTACCTCTTTTTCTTCTTACAGGATTATCAAAGCATATCCCACTTTCCTCAGTTGCTTTTGAGAAGCGTTCAGACTTTCTGTGGTAAGTTTCAACTCTAAAATCTATGTGTGCATTTGGTATGCATTTCAGCATGTTTTTCATTGTTGATATTAGATGTCGTGGATTCATTCTCATTTTCAATTAAATTAGATATAAAAATGATATATTGCAAAAATTGTCAACACTAGCATGTTGAATATCAGTATTTTGTTACCAACTAATATTTATACTACTTCACCCTGACTTTGATATCCATGGATCATATGAACACGAACAAATTTTGTCTTGTGTGAATGGCTGCAGAGCAAAAATCAGTGAACTGCAGAGGTTTTTGTCTTAGCATTCAGTCTTTTATGCTGAATTGCTTGATGTGATCTTTGTCCATCGGTTTTGCAAAAAAAACAAAAAACAAAAAAAAAACCAACCCAAACACCTACAATATGTGTTCTGCGTGATAACGTATACTTGGTACCTGAAATTTAGATTACTGATTCTGTCCTGCCTTCCTTCTTCCAGCAATCTACTATGATGGTGACTATTCAGAAAGAACGTGCCCTAACTTTAAGTTAGAAGATTTTCTCAGTCAGTGTCTTCTGCAAGCTTTCGAATGATGGTCAGTTATCCCACAAGATATTTCATCCAAGTCCTCTGGAGTATCTATTCTCTTGTCTCATGTAGCTGCAAGCCTGTAAGATTGTGTGTATGGTTTATTTCTTATACATTTCCCTAGAGTGTGATCAGCTGAAGGAGAGGGGTAGCTGCTAAGGGTTATTACTGCAGAGCTGAGTAACCTGCACACAGATGGTACATACGAAGCACAGATTTCAAGATTTTCATATGGCTGAATGGGTCAGCATTTGCTTTTGGCTGTTTTTTACCCATTTACTATAATACACTTAGCAATTATAGCCCAATTCAGAAGGGAGCAGAAGTACACAAACTGTACATTGTACAAATTGAGGTGAAATAAGGTAAAATAATGTCACCTCTACTTTTAGTTGTTGTCCATGTTTAGTACCCATCGAGTGTTCCTTTGGCAAGGTGCTTTTCAGAATTGAAGACCTGAAAAGATGTGTTTGTTTCCTAAGTGTACTTTATAAGTTCAGTTTATGAATCTGCTTCAGGAACAGATTCATTTAAGAGCTGCAGTAGGCTCCCTTCTTTGCCTAGTATGGACATAATATTACTTTCTGAGCTCTCAGGCTAGGCACAGTCAACATGTATGAGGGCAGGAGCCTTGGGATCTGCTGGAGGTCACACTGTTGTCAGCTCAGAAATGCTAACCAAGGCTACAGTCTCTTCATCTTCCCAGTAAATCTGAGAGGACTTGGGGAAGGCTAGCTGACTTTAAAGGTACATTTTAATGCTGTTCGGTTCCAAAGCTGGCTTTAGGCAGGAGCCACTGCTGTAGATTTTAAAGTTTCTCTGTCAGTATTACAGCATCTGAGCATGTGGACATGTTCTAACAGTTAAACTATGGAAAAGAAATGTTGTGAGATAGCATACCTGGCTGGGAGAAAAAAGAGGTTAGGGATGTCAGGTCAGAAAAGTGACCTTCACAAGAGACGTACAAATATAACTATTGAACAAACTTTGCTAGGTTTTATTCCTACTCCCTGAAAGGATTTGGGGTTTCCGAACCCCTTATATTTGCCCAAAATTCCTGTGAAGACAATCAAATATAACCCAAATATCTGGAAGGGTGAGACAGTGGTAGATGTCGATCACTCATCAGACAAAATGTGTAAATCCCCTCTATTGCATGAGAGAACACTTTAGGCAATCATAAAAGCTTGCTGACTAACTTCTGCTTATTCATTCTGGCAGATGTATCTCTTCAGTTCCTACACAACCCAGAAGTGGAGGTAGCTCTCCTCTAGAGTGAAAAAACTAATCCTAAATAGGCTTTTCAGGGAAATTACAAGAAGAGCCTGGATTAGGCAGACAGCTTTCACTGGTATGTATTGTAACTCTATCCACTGTGAATTCATGATGTTAGATTTAGGCTTTGAAGGGAGGGTCTGTGTGCTTTTTTCAAAGGACATAATTTCCTTTGGTCGTGTGCTGATACAAGAAGTGGAGCTTTGCCTTTGCAGCCCTGCTCAAAGCATGACAGCAACTCCAGGAGCCCAAAGCGTTTGACCCTGAATTCAATAGGTGCTCTCTCAGCAGGAGGCTTGCTGTGCTGGGCTATTGCAGTCTATCTATGGGCCTTGTCATTAATTGCCACCCATACTAAAATGGAAAATATATTCTCACTCTCTGTTCTTAGAAGCCCAAATACAAGATGTATTGAATTTATGAAAGAGTTTCACCAATGCACATTCCCTGATTGATTTCATCAGGTTGGTCTGCAGCTAGGTAGAACATGCTGTTCTTCCTCAGGGGCACTGTTTTAAATGAGCCAACAACATCAAAACCTTGTGGGTAACAAGAGCCAGGCCTAATTAGCAACAGTTGCAACAACTTCCATTAAAAACGATAAGTCTTAAGACTCATTATTTTTAATAAATTTTTATTAACTTCATGTTAGAACCCTCTCTGAGTGTGCTCTTGGCCCTTAGAAATGTCACTACCTGACCCCTGTCCTTGGAACCCTATTTTGTGTCACCCCAGGCCTTCACTTCTACTGCTGTTGTGCAGTAGGGCCAATCTCCAGCTCAGTCGCAGCCATGCCTCTGCCCACTCACAGAGTCTGTTGGCCTGATCTCTGACCTGTGGGCTGACCTCATACCCACCTTGTTACTGTGGCCCTACCAGGTATCCCAGGGCTGTGTCACACTCATACTGCCTTCAGCAGATCTGACCCTGACATGTGGACTGACTCTCCAGATTGACCTTGGACCTGCCCAACCACCATGGCCGGGCTCATTAAGCAGCAAACCCAGATAAAGTTGCTCCACGTCTGTGGGGCTGGTACGGTCCCATAGCTGCTGGCCATCCTATTGTCCTCAGCTCCCACTATTTCCCCCTTTCCCCAGGTGGGGCTGAACTTCACTGCACCTTGGTGTTGCACTGAAGAATAGTTCTGAATAACCTGAATTACCTTTATTTATTTACTTACTTAAACTGAATGAAAAGGGTACCAAATTTGCAAGCATCAGACTAAAAGGATTTAGAATTAGTAGGATCAGCTCAAACTAGATTAGTTTCAGTAGAAGGAAGACCCCTCATGAAATGCAAATTTTCTTTGATGGTCATATTTTGTGTGAGGATATTAGTGGTGCTTCAGAGTGTTAGGACACCCAAACTAATGTGAATGCCCAAATCAGTGTAGCTGTGATGAGGTGCCTTTATAGATTAATTTGCTGTGCTTAGCACTAGTATGAAAATAGCTTAAACAACTTGCTGAAATGTCATAGTTGGTAAGTTGTGACATAAATAAGGCAAGAATTCACTATTCCAAGACACTGTTCATTTCTTACAGTTATTTTCTCACTTGCACAGACTCATTTATTTTGTGCTCTCCCACTTAGCAGTGAGTACAATGGAGGTGCTTCATATAAATTATTAAGGGCACAACTTCTGTTTATTCCTACAGGACAACTCATATTCTATTACATTATGTTGACGGCAATATATTTCTGTAGTCATATTCACTAGGATGCCCAATGAAATCTGATGTGCAACTGCTATACTTTTTGTACTTTGTGGTCTATATTAAACGAGAAATATAATGGAGTTTATTGCATGGGCTGTAGGTGATGTGTTCAAACGATTTAGAGGCTTTTTGTATATGCTTGCTCTACCTTTTGTCACTACCTACACCTGCTATCTCATCATCTTCCTATTCCTATTTTTATCTCAACTCTGCATAGGATTTTGTCTTCTCTCTGAAGCCTGTAGAGTAGTAGGAAAGAGGTTAGCACCAAACTCCATAGTGTTTTTCATTAGCTAGTAAGAGCCATTAAATTCTCAGCACAAACCTTGAGAGAATTTTTAGATATTTTTTTCTTCTGAAGACTAGAAGTGCTTTACTGGGAGTTTTATGGCTAGGAGATTTGACTGAATTACAACTTACAGTAAGATAATTTTGCCGATGGAAGCAGTATATGATTATCTGGCTCCTGGAGGATATTCTTGACAAGTTTTATGTGTATGCTTTGAAGTTTGGAGATGCTAGAGCTCATCACTGAAGAGTTTGGTACAGGAACAAAAGTTTTATTCTTTCCAAACACACTGAAAGAGCTTTTTTTTTTCAAATTGGAAGAAAGGTCAATGCTGACATAAAGAAAAGAAAACTAACCTGAATCATTTTATACAATAAAGTTATAAGAAACTTAAAATTGAAAATGGTGTCCTTTTAAATGAGATCAGGAAAGTTGGGGTGGGGACTTTTTTTAAGGGCACATAGCAACAGGACAAGGGGAAGTGGTTTTAAACTGGAAGAGGGTAGATTTAGACTAGATACTAGGAAGAAATTCTTCACTGTGAAAGTGGTGAGACACTGGAACAGGTTGACCAGAGATGTTGTGGATGCCACCTCCCTAGAAGGAGCATTCAAGGCCAGGTTGAATGGGACACTGAGCAAGCTGGACTAGTGGGAGATGTCCCTGCCTGTAGTAGGGGATTGGACCTAGATGATCTTAAAAGCCCCTTCCATCCCAGACCATTCTATGGGTCTATGACACTCTTGTCTCACTGTCTCAGTCCTCAACTTCTTTTATTTGATAAATATAACATTAAAAGAAATCCATCTTGGCACTGGAGCTGCATTAATAAATTTCTTCTAAACTTTTAATTCAGAGTTCCCAGTGGTTTAAAAATGCACAATGACTTCATTTATTTAGTTTCCTTTTGGATAGAAAACTGATAAAATGCATTCACAGTAGAGAGTAAGTAGTAAGATACAGACTAAAATGCTGTAGGATGCATAACATATTGCAAATTATACAGGCATTAAGTGGGAAAATACCAAACTTTTATATAATGTGTTCCGAGAAGAATAAAACTCATGAAGAAATAGATTAAAAGTATAATTGAGTTGACATAATACACTGAATACATTTACTAAATGGTATCATTTTCAGTAGAACGAAGAAAATATAACATGGTGGGTGCCAAGCATACTGAAAAGGTAAAAATCTTCATGAAAAGATATACATCTCCCTGAGCTAAGATAATAAGTCAATAAACAAATCAATTGAATGAAACTTGCAAAAAGCACGTGAAAAAGACTGAGCCTGAGGGCCACACAATAGATGAACTGTAGAGTCATAGAATTTGCTTTGCAATTTCTATGGGTAGCAACACATCAATGGAGGAACGGGTACAATGCAGAAGCAGAAATATACATACCAACACATGAATAGAGAAATACATTAAATTTCTTTGCCATAGAATGTAAAGAGATAGGAAGTCATAGTAGCGAAATTATATCATAACAGATATTCATTATTACATTTTAGTTTAACTGCTAAATATTTGTCCTTAATTACTTATAGATTTGTTTTTCTTTCATTTTGTAATGTATAAAATTAACGTATTTGAAAATAAATGCAATGGGATGTTACTGTGCAACATGTTTTGATGGAATTTACAGTGCTTTTGCTACTTTTGCTGACTCTTCTTGAAACTTTTCTTCGTTATCAGGAGGAAGCTATTATTTCTTTAGTGTGTAGTGATGTTGGGAACAATCTCACTTTATGTTAAGTTTTTAAACATCAGTCACCTGCTCTAAACAATGCTTCTGCTACAATCAGTAAGTCTTCTGTTCAATTTGATGATGACTATAGTAGCAGAAATGCTAAGTCATGTATTGAAAGAGTGATTGGGTACCTGGTGGGAAAGCAGGGCCACCTCAGGGGAGCTCAGGTGTATGCAATGCACCTGAGTGACTGGAAGGGGTGGAGCCAGGATCCATGCCTTTCCAGACTTCATTTAAGGACTGGCAGGGGAGGCAAGGATTTCTTGCTGGAGATCACTTTCATTCCGAGGTCTTCTGAAGGTAAGTGGCTTCTTTCTTTTATTTCTGCACCCATGTCTGTCATAGCTGAGTAAGTCCTCATATGCTGCAGCCTAGTTCCTTGCTGCTCTGCTGTCATTGCTGTAATTTCCATTGTGCTACTGTGTTACAACTGTAAATAGAAACTTTTAAAGATAGGTAAGAATCTTCTTAACAAATGAAATTAAGGTGAATCAATATACACGTCTCTTCAATTGAGAAATTAATGTAAAGATGCTTATGCATTGTAAATTCATGAACTAGCTCACTATGTAGTAATTTCTCTACATAAAAACTACAAATAGTACTAATGACTTCCTTGTGAGGTTAACGTAGTATATTCCTTCCAATGAATGTTCTTGTTCCCTTATAACTTGATGTCACAAGATGTAAGCAAGACAAAAGAGTGCAGTTAATTAACATTAAAACTTATTGATTCTTTTATTCAATGATTTCATAATCTGGGTAGTTAATTATCCCTTACTTAAATATTATTTAAGTGCAGTTTTGTTTCTTCTTTCCTCACAGTCTTCAGTCCTCTGTCACACTCTGTTATTCTGCTGCGGCAATAAAAAAAACATGGATTTTTGCTGCAGTTCTAGATGAGAATTCTTGCCAGCTAGAGTGGTGACAGTTGTTAAGAGGGATTTCTGTCCTAAACAATCCTGCCTCAGAGGAGTCTGAAGGGAGATGTGGATTGAGAGTTCACAGAACTTAAAAGTAATTCAATGTTCAGTATTTTTTTTAATATGTTATTACACTGTTGATCTTGCAGCAATTTGTTTTTGTTCTCTTTACCCTCAGGATTCTCCTTCTACCTGCAGCTTGATGACATTTTTACTCTGTGTATGCTATATTTGTCATTACAGCATTTTAAGAGAATATCTGACAGGAAAATTTCTGGTCAGGGCTGCTCTTTATTTCCTGAAGATGGTCAAACAATGTACATCTGTTATTTAAGCAGTGTATTTCCCATTCACTTTAGAGCTATTTTTACAATACTTGCTTTATCCCACAGTTCTGTGCCTTCCTTTCTGCACCTTTAAAGTAGGATAGAGCGTAAATTCACTGTCAATACTGTATAGCATACTATGTAGTGTTTTGGCATATAATCAGTATTGAAAGTAATCTGGTGGAAAGATTTTCAAACTTTAATCATTTCCCCTTATATCTTGGTGTGCAGTTTGACAAGGTTCAATCGTGAAAGATTTCTGGAACTTAAAACAATTATTTTTTTTTTCCTAAGGACAGTACACCACAATGTACACTCCAGGAAGAAAATTAAAAACTGCTGAAGTGACTCAGAATTAACATAGTATTTGAATCCTTATGGGAAGGGCAAGTATCAAAACCAGAACGCTCATCTAGCTGTGATCCATGGCTGTTCTCTTGTTTACTGTGGAAGAGAGAATGAGAAGGTTGGCTGAACAAGTGAGAAGTGCTTTTGCTACAGCTATACAGTTAAATTTTAGGTTGCAGGATATCATGATCCAGGATTTCTGGCACACTGTCTTACAGTCTTACAGTGTTGCTAAAACATTAACACCTCCAACCATGATCAGATTTCAGAGAGAAACCTTAGCTTAGCACTTCATTATGTTCTTGTTGTTGTGATAAAATTTTGAGTTTTCTCCTCACAATAACTTCATACCACCAAAAAAATTACTCAATCTTTAGGTATTTGCAGATAATATTATACATAAACAAACAGATATCCAAGAACTTGTCTCCTCATTTTTGTCAACTGTATTTGTAACGTAGTCCTTTCTCTTTAATGTTTAAACATTAGAGAATATTCCTCTTTGCTAGGATTCATGTTTGAAGTTGTTAATAAGTACATAAATGTTCATAACTTAGTAAGAACCACACACATGATTTTTCTTTTGTCCAATAATTAAAACTATTTGATAACTCCATATGACAGAGAGACTAAACAAAAAAAGACACTAAAAATTATTTCTCTACTTCTGTGAGGAGCTTGATATTAGAGTGCTTGCCGGGTTAAAAACCCTGGGTCTGGAGCAAGTCTGAATCAGACTAGATAGGGTGTCAAAGAGGAACAAAAACAAATACATTTGCTTCTTTGAAGAACTGTATCTCCTTAGCTGAAATTTGTGTAATTTCTAATGGAGTGTGTACAAGGAAACATTTTGTGAATATACAAAATATGCTAAGAAATTACTTATGATTGCTCATAACTGATCTCTTTTCTAACTGCAAAATGGGCGTATAGTATTCAGAAACCCATTTTTCAGAGTAGCATGCTCTTATTGATAGCTTTCTTGCTTTCTTATCCATTACTGCTTGCTTTCCATCTTTGTTAGTCATGTACTTGCAAGAGATCATCCACCGTGAAAGAAGAAACCTAGTCTTCCCTGTATCATCTTCTTGTAAACCACTAAATTATATACTTTAAAAGACTCAACTATCCCAAAGTCATACCTCTGGGAAGTTCTTGTTGTATAGGAGAATACTCTTGAAATGCTGCAGGAAACAAGAGTAAGATCACTCATCTTAGTTGGAATAAATAACTCTTCTTGTGAACAGAAGTGATTGACAACTAAATATTTTACAATTTATCAGCAATACTCTAAAATATGCTCTTAATAGCAAGAAATAAGTGGAATGCACATTTATGTACACCTAAGCATTTTTCTAGGGAGATAATGTTCCATCATGCTACTACTTAAATTGTGTTCCAGGCCCAAGGGTGTTCAAAGGAAAATGCAACAGATTTCAGACAATTCTTAGTTCTTCCTGGAATTTTATTAAATGTTCTCTTGAATTCCTCATGCTCTACGAAAAAAAAAAACCTGAGAAAAATGTATGTGAGGATTTTTCTAAGAATTCGGAATTCATGAGAGGGACAAGAAATACTTTCTAGAGGTTTTAAATAGTAATCTTGCAGAAGCTTAGTTTGTCATGCACAACGAATGAATAATGAGACAGCTCCTGTTGGTGGCTCAGGAAGATGAGATACCATTGCAAACAGATTTGTTTATGCTTTCTAAATATAATATCTAGAGAGAAGAAACATCCTAATTATCTATTAAACATTATTCATGTTCATTTGAGGTGGTTCTAATGTGTATAGTGGTTTGAACTGCAAAAAAAAAAAAAAAGCCACCCCATTTCCATGGGATGTCTATGCCTAACATAGTAAACACTAGCAAGAAATCTGTGTAGTATGCCATGATGTTAAACAGACATAATAAGATATTAAAAGCTATCAAGATAAAATTTGCTATTGATTGGGAAGCCCAAAGGTACTGTCACTTCCTGGAGAAGAAGCTGTATGAAACTTTCATGCAAAAAGGGTTTGTAATGATAGCGGCATTATAAGAAAGAGCCATAGAGTAATACAAATTCATCTTCAGGCAGATGTGGTTCCCTGTTGTGATGAAATACAGTCAGAGATATTTGTTATTATATTCACAGCTAATGTTCTCCTTGTTTAATCAGGATTCTAGCCGGCTGCCAAAATCCACTGGTTTTCTTTAACTACCATTTGATCTTTCCAGTGATTATCACATATGGATCAATAAAATGAGATCCTCGCAGCCTTTTTTTCTGAGAGGTTTAGAACTCTGAAAATTTGAGTTGTATGTAATTATGATGATTGTGATTAATAATTTCTGATAAACTTAATTAGGGGCAAATTAAGAAAAATAGCCAAGTAGATTGGTGTATTCAGCTTGTCTGACTGTAAACCCTGATATGACACTAAGTTATAGCACATGATGTCTTTTGTCCAGATCATCTAGAAGCTGTGTTCTATTTGAACTACAAAAAGTCTGGGAAAAAAAAAATTCTTTAGCAAGATAAACTCTGCAACAAGATTAAAAGAATTCTAAGAGCAAGATGTGAACTCTTCAGCCTGTGGAGTTTGTGGCATATATCTAAGATCAAGTGTTACAAATAAGTCTTTCTGTAATATCTTGTAAACATTAAAAAAAAAAAAAAAAAAAAAGATTAAAAATAATGACGTCTACATTATTCCTCTTCTCCAAACTTCCTGGAATCAGTGTTCTTAATAAGATACATTAATAACCGGTCAAAATTACTTCATAGTAGAAATTGAGATGATAAAATGAGCTATGTGAGTTTACTATCTTTTGGAGGAGGATCCATGTTTTCTAGCCTAACTGCTCAATCAGGATATGATTTTGAATCCATTTTTTTCCTCCAGAGCATTCATGTGGTAGTAGTAACTAAGACTACAAGCATATAGATCTCACAGCCAGAAGAGCAATAACTCATTATAGAATAATGTCACAGGACATCTTGCAGCAACTACTTTGTTACTTGTAACTATGGGTATACGGCTGTCAAAGATTTTAGATTATACTCATATCTTAAATAAGAGTGAAAAGGAAAGAAAAATTGTGGAGACTTCTACATTTTTACACAAGATCAAGAGAAATTAGGCCAAAAGTCACCCACGTATTCACCTTTACAAAGGATATTCTCTGTCAGCCCAACTAATTTGAAAATGTGCAAACACATGAAAAACACAATAATATAGTTTAAGCAGAAGAAACGACAAGTTTTAAAATTTGAATCATGTTTCCAATATTATCTTTGATGCCAGGTTGCTCAAATTCTCTACTTCAGCCTGTAGTCTTTCTGATTACTACAGGATTTTTAAGGAACCGCCAGGAGAGAACTATTTAATTATGGTAGTAACGGTAGAAAGTACTAATTTTACTAATCATAAGAAAGTCCTTTACAACATGAATGTTCAGCATCTGCAAATAAAATAGGAGAATATATATCAGCACAGATTAATCAACCAGAAAATGACGACACTTCATCTTTTTGTTGTGGCTGTAATGAAAGAGCAATCATAGTCCTGAGGTGCATCCAAAGAGGTGTTTTCTAGAAAAGATCAGATAGCTTGTGAATGCCTCTCTCTAGAAAATTGTATGCAGTTCTGTCTGCTCATATTCTGAATGCAGTTGTTCTAAAGGAATATGGAGCTAAAGGAGACCTATAATGGCAAGAAATGGAGATAGTGCTCTACAGAATGAGGAAAAAGAGTTTGTTTTGTTTACCTTAGCTAAGTGGAGCCTTCTGTTCTCTACATATGTGCTGAAGTGGTGCACTTAAACCAGAAGAAGTGAATAACTGTTAAACTTGTCATAACCAAACTTAGGTTGGAAGTTAGAATAAAGTTTCTAACCACCAAAGGTAGGAGACCTAAAAGAAGGTTCCAGTGGGAGGAATGTAGGTAGGCATCCTAAACGCTTTTTGATTCCTTCATGAAAAGGACTATATGACATGTAACAGTAAGAGATTGATAGGCTTTTATGTTGTCAAATACGTGAATTCTGCAATATAAATCTGCCAAAGTTTCAGTTATAAAAATGATTTTTTTTCTTTAGAGACAAGAATATTTGTGCTTGGGTAATGGAGAAAATTTTGAGGATGTGCATGGTTTTAAAAGGGAAAATATGCAGCTTGTTGCTGTTGTATGTTTTCAGTGAGGAAGGCAGTATGAAGCAGTGAAGTGGCTCAGGGCTGTAGTTATTCTAAGACCTGCAGAATATCTTGATGTGTAATTGGCTTAATTTGTAAGGACTGTCTTATCTAAGACTGTCTGGAACAGGATTTAAGGTAGCAGTGAATAAGTTCAATGCTCTTATTTGCTTGTATCATTTGAGAGTGATTGTGTCTGAAAACAAATTGTACACAACTATTAGCTAACAAGCTAGCATTCAGTCCAGTAAGTCTGAGGTAATCTTGATAACATATAAGAGGTAATTAGATATACGTAGAGATCATACTTGCTCCTCTTACTGGATATTTATTTTTTATAACTCATGTTTACAAACTACTGTAGTGTTGATGCCAGCTTGCTCTAAAATCACATTTTAGTGCTGCTAAGGAAAGCTGTTCGCTGTATTTGGCTCTCAAACTGCATCAATCTATTTTGAACATAAACCAGGTCACTGTAAGACATGCTATTTCCATTTTGACATTAGATTGTATGCATGCATTATGAGGGATTGAACTTTAAATCAATCCAGAAACTATATCCAATACAGAATGTAACGCCTGATACTAAAATACTGCATTTTGGCAGAATACAGGCCAAGCTGAATTCTCACAAACATGCATGCTGGATTCCAGGTGCAGCTGAAGATTTGAATAATTTTGCAAGGATGACCTAGAATCTATGATTTTTCAGAACCAGTTTTATATCCTGCCACAACTCTGGGTCAGCAGAAGCATTTGATTAAGAAATTAGGAGGAGAAATAAGTGATACCAAAAAATAAGAAATGTAACAACTGAAGACAAGGTTTTGGTTTTTTTTTTGTATTATTTTTAATAGAACTCCAGCTTTTAATAGATTGTTCCCTGTCTTGTTTTGTCTTTATATTGCCAAAACTTAATCTTGTTGTATGCTCAAGAGGCCATTAAGGGCCTCCTTACCCAGAGTGAGGGGGGGAAAAAAGTGAAACAGAAGAAGATGGCGCTTGTAAGAAAGGACATTGTTATTGGATTTGATGCTTATTGTAGAGTTGCTTTGTTGGAATGACTGTACAGATGAAACTCTTAAAGATTAGGATTAAAGACTGGGATACACTCTATCCTCTTACATTCTAGATTTTGCACTACTAAAGCATAGTAGGAGTTTGTGTTCACATCTAATATATAGCTGAATCCCTGAAGATGCCAACTATGTGCTTCTATTCTACATAAGACATCACTTCAGTCATGATTTCTTTTTCTTCAAGCTTCCAGGCATCTGTACTTGAAACACGTATTTATTACACTCAGGATATGAAAGATATGTACAAAAATCAAATGTCAAGGTTTCTTCTGTTTGTTTTTAATTCCAAAGAAAGGCTCTCATTCTCTCTTTTGTGGGGATTTTGAGGAAGATGACAAATAAATTACAAAGCTTGAGAAAATTGCTTCCAGACAACACTAGAAAAGAACAAAAAGCCACTGAAACCAGTTGACTCAGCCCTGATTCCTTCCAATGAAAAAGAAAAAAATCCATCTGGTCCCAGAAGAAGGACTAAACTTCAGAATGAACTGAGATTTTGATGAGTAAAATACAGGGTAAACTAGAAGTCTTTATATGTGTGCATGCATGTGAAAAATTGAGAACTTCTAGTATCTCCACTTTAGGAAGTAAAAAGATGTTAAATTTTTGTTTTTTTCTAATTTTTTTTTCCAGTCAGCTCTCTCATTTTTCTATATTTATTAATATTTATTAAAAAAAAAAATCATGATGGTACACTGCTCTGCATGTAGACAGCTTTGTTAATATCTCCTGCAATTGTCTCTTTGTATGGTGTGAGCAGACAGTTGTGCTGCAAAACATACAAAGTGCATTAGTACATCATTAGATCATGTAATTCATGAACCAAAACCAGCAATAGAGAAGGGGCTATGCATTTCCCTGTTGCATTACTATTCTTTGGTTTTTCTTTCTGTAGTCTAAAATACCAGGTGCCTTCAGTTAACAGTCTGCAAATATGGTGGGCCAACTGCTTCCAGCAGATATGAGTCAGAGCTCTCCAGAGATGCTCAGAAATGCACACTGTATTTGTAACACTCAGATCTGGTTGAGAGATGGTTGTGAGAGCCTCATACACTCTGCAACATGCACGAAATGTGGTAAAAGGTGATTGCAGCAAGGAATTACAGTATGTTTAGCATCTCAGTGGTAACCTCTTCAGAGAAACAATACCATCACTTAGTCACAAAAACATTGCTAAGTTTTAATGATAACAGCGCTGAACACAGGATGATAGAAAAGTGTATTTGTTGGATGGTGAATGCACAACAAAGCGGAAGCCAATCAATGGCAGTGATACCACCAGGAGTCCAACTGTGCAGTGCTGGTGTCTGGTGTCCTACTGAGTGAAATACTGGACTAATTGTAGATCTAAAATAAGTTCTAATCTATCACAATTAATGAAATTGTAAGAACCCGTCTTTCATGTTTGAGTTTATGAAAGCATTGATTTAGGTTGGGGGGATTTAACTGTGATTTTCAAGCATAAAATTCAAACTATTTTATATTTAGAATACATAAAGTCACAAACAAAAAAATACATGTTCTCTCCTTGCTAAGTTACAAAGGCAAGTGAAGAGTGGAAGCCTTTCCTTTTGTGTTCTCTCAAACCAGGATAAGGATAAGCAGTGGGGCTGACTCCTTCATAACCAAGCCCTGAGGCACAGCAGGAGCCTGGCGGCTCTGCCTTCAGCAGGGCCAGCTCAAGCAGGCTGGCCAGCATGCTGCTTGGCTGCGGACTGTGAGAATGCTGTTACCAGCTCAGTCCCCTTTCCTGATGTGGTGGAGGAAACATGCACCTTTGTACATGCATGCGTGTGCTGGCTCATATGCAGGAACTGACATAGTGTGCACACATGTTTTTGTCAATGTCTGCCAAGCTACCTATCTGCTTCTCTTACCTCTTATTTTTTCATAATTCAGCTGAGACAGACTGCTCTGAGCTGGAAATATCAATAACAGGAATTGCAGGAACAACATATGCCTGCTTTGTATGCACAGTTTGTGCTGCTGGGGAGCCACTCCTACCTCACAAGTTCCTCTCTCATTGTTATGCATTTTTGCTATCCTTCATCACTATCTGAAATAAACTGAGATTAGTTTTGGCAGTAAAAAAGAAGTTCAAATAAACCTATCTGAGCCTTCAAAAACATCTGATGCTGTAAGAGTGTTGTAGAGCTTACTTTGTATGGTATAAATATTCTACAAAATGGCAAAACTGCAGTAGCAAGGGCAGAGCTAAAAGATGCTGTGATGCTGTTACAATTCTCACCTAAGTCTATGATTATTTTTGCACTCTGATTTAGTCATAAATAGCCCTTAAATTCAGGTTATTTATCTGAATTTTCTGAATTGAACTGCTGTGACAGGGCACATAGGGCTTTGAGCAACCTGGTCCAGTGGGAAGTGTCCTTGGCTATAGCAGGGGGGTTGGAACTAGATGATTTGAATGGTCCCTTCCAACCCAAACCATTCTGTGAAACATGATCTCACATTTTTTATCCAACTTCTCGTTGCTTTCTGACCAAGAATTCTTAGGGGAAAATACTGAAGGTACAGATGAAGACCCAGATTCTGTTCGTGAGTAATGAAGTAAATTATCAAATGAAAGGCTCAGATTCTTCAGTACAGTAGACACTTGAACTGTGTGAGTTTGGTAATTGAGACTGTAAAATCTTCATGTTTCTGAAAACAAATACATGTGTTTCCTTAGATGGAAGATTCTTGCCTTCTCTCTTCAAGTTATTCTCCCTGTGCTTGTGTGGTCTCAACAGTGCATAATCCATCCCTTCATTAGTTTGACTGTCTCTAATCCATAAAAATGTTTATTTCATTTTGTGATTAAACTCCTGAAAGACAGCCAGTACAAAACTGATGCTGCTTGGCACTGTGTTGCTTTACCACTCCATTCATAATCTGCACCAGAGTAGCCATACTTGTATTCAAGGCTCAGTGCCATCACAGCCCACCAGCACATCTGCTACTGATATTTCACAGGTCTGATTGCATTGCTGTAGATATTAGTGATTGCATGACTGTTACATTATGTTTTGCAAGTAGAGCTAAGACTACAATTATAAGAAATATTTTTCTCTAAGATGTCAAAATTTAAAATTTTGAAGTTTAAATACTTTATCTTGAGACATGGATCTTGTAGGAATGATGAATTTTCTTTATAACTTTAAAAATACACTCGGAAAATTTTCTTAGGTAAAAAATTTGATATTTCAAAGGCAGCAAAAAAGATGAACTCTGACTACATTGGTTATAAAAGTTTTAATGAAAAATGTATGCGTGATGCATGTAAAATGAGAGGTCTGTGTGAATTAGGAACAAACCAGATTTGTAGACGGATTTTTGTAATGTTTCACTCCACTATAGAATGCAAGAAATGAAATTCAGAATTTCCTCTGAAGAAAAATCGTGGAAAATATTTGATTGATATAGTCATTTACTTTATCTAAAATTGAATTTTTTACTTTTCAGTTTTTGTGGTTTGATACAAATGACAAATATTGAAAACAAGAACTTGAATAGATTTATGAAAAGAACAAGCATTTTCTTTTTCTTCTTTTAGGATTCTTATCTTTGCATGAAACAACTTGTTTTTTCCATTGGCAAATGTTTCAGAAACATACTTGTAAGATTTCTAGTGAGCTCAAGATACTAAAAAATAGAAGTGAAGCTAGAAGTGAAATATCAAACTTTAAAAGATTGCTAACCTCCAGCTCAACTCTGCTTGACAAAGTAGGCAGCAGCAACTCGCCAGAGAACAGCAGCAACTAGCAGCAACTCGCCAGAGAACAGCAGCAACTTTATGAGCAAATTCTAGCTATAAACACAAGATAAAACTGATTTGATCAATAACGTGACACGGTATAATCACAACAACAGACCAGTGCTCTGAAATATCTGCCACTTCCTTAATGGGCTTGCAGGAAAGGAGTACTTTTCAGGTCTGTCAGTGTCACACAAGATTTTTTTGAGCTTTTAAATAACTGAATAAGATTTTTTACTGCATAACCTCACACTGAAATAATATGATACAATGCATTTGCTAGATAAAACATGGTGTGGACTAGTTTGTTCTCCAGATAGTTTTCTTAAGGTACATTGCAAGTCTTTTGGCTAAACATTTTCAGATAGTCAGGCATATAGTGGAAATATTTAATTATGGCTAGATTCTTGTAAATAGTGCAAAGTAAAACTGTTCTAGTTATTCCATAGTCATGAAACCATGAAAATGAAAGATTTGTTTATTTCTCTGGATGATTTCTGAGGTTCAAATGTGTAAAATCAAAGCAAATGACATTTTAGATATAGTGAAGAGCAATTGCAGTGGGACAAATAAAAGTGGTTTTGCTCTTTCATCTCTCTCATCTTGAACCTGAAGGTCTTGCAGCTTTGTATTTCACCAGAGATCCTAGTAAACTGTGATCCTCAATGATTGAATAAGACTGCTTCAAGAACTTTTTCTTGTTTTGAATAATCTGGATTTTGAAAGCACTGAATGTTTGGTGTAAAAATGAAATCAAATTTCTATGAGGGTTATTGTGAAAGAAAACTCTTGCCAATGCCGCCTACTTTTCTCATTAAGTTACTGAATTTGAGGTTTTTTAATCAGTGCTCTGGGCTGCCCCTAACCTGAATGGGGTCAAGTTATCAAAAATGAGTGGATACAGTTGTGTGGTGATGCCTACTGAGCAAGAAGCAATTAATGCTAGAGATCAAAATTAACAGCGTTTTAAATTTTATAGAAGAAAGAATGCAGCCAACAATATTTGGATTAAGAAATATCTACCAAGACTCTTTTTGAAGTATATGTCATTTTTAGAACAGACTTCAGCACTTAAAAGTCTAAGTTTTGCTGAAAGTTTATCATAAATTGATATATTTTATCTGTCAAATCAAAGGTGCTCCATAAGCCTCATCAAATGAAACATACAGAGTAACCATACACTTCTACTTTATTATTGTCTGTATAATGTGAACATATATTCACTTTATAATGAATTTTCATATAGTAGAGGCTTGAGTCAGACCCTGCTTTTGGCTTTGATACGTGGTCTTTGTCCCTCGTGGATTCATTTCCCTTGCATCATCTCAGCTACTCTGTGAAATCAAAATACTTTACCAGTGAAGCAAAACATTTTTCCAAAAGCTGCACCTTTTTGTATATTATTTTATTCATAGCTTTTGGGAGAGGGATGCTTTTTTAGTTATTCAATTTTATAATTCCTTTCCCCAGCTCTATAAAGCAAATTGAAGGTTTTTCTGAGCTCTTACCACATAGTACCTTTTGTGTCCTTGTTTCTTGTGTTACCTTGGGATTTCCATTCCAGTTTTTACTTTCACACTTCTATTGTGACCTTGTCAGTTTCTGCAGGTGGTTTCATAGTCTACTTCTCTTTCAATAAGCATCCTTTTGCCTTTGACATCCATTTTGCCCAACCTTGGATAAAATGTAGTAGAAAAGCTACATTTATTGGAAGTAACTTTTCCTTCTCTTCATTACTCATCCATATGCATTCACACTGTGTGTGATTCCATCCACATCATGTATTCACTAATTACCTAAAGGTGAAACTTCTGTTATTAGCTTCTTCTGAAAGACAGGATAGGAGGAGTGAAGTCATCACAGTCATTATGGTGTAGATTCAGAAGCTATATTTCTACGCAACAATAATGACAGAAAAGAGAAAGAGGAGTAAGATTCTATTCTTAGTAAAGTGGGAAAAAAAACAAACTTATAATGGTCTTAGATGAACTCCAGATATTCAAATTCTAACTGAACTTGAGACTTTTACCTTTTGCTTTTCTTAATTAAACTTTTATTTTCACTTGAAGCTTGTCTGGTGAAAAGACAATCTAGATAAAGCAGACTTTTCTGCAGAGTAACTACTTCAGACAAAAATGATTTATTTGTACATGCAACATTTAGTCCCTTCCAGAAGATGAGGTATGTGTTTTGCTAGGATTTTAGGACTAGCTTGAAAGTGCTATGAAAAAACACATAGGATTCCTTTATGACAGAATTTAGTAGAATATCTATCTGTGAACAAATTAGTCATCTTACAAGGATTTGTTCCTTTACTCTTATTAGAAGGAAACAATTTGCTAGGCTGAGGCTGCAAGTGATCTGACTGCTATTACCACTGAATTAAAAGTCAAGTTGAAGAGAAGGGATGAAATCTCTTTTCTCATAGGCTACTTCAGAAACCTGTAAATGCTCATTCTCGTCTGTTGCACAGTATCTTTGAGTTCACTTGGTAATGATGACCTAATGACTGAATTTGTCTACTTGATTGACATATACAAATTGATTGAAATTCAGCAAGTCATACTGAAAATTTTAGTGGCTTTGCCTATGGTTTCACTGGAACAAAAAAAAAAGGAGTATTTGTTGAAAATAAAAAAGAGCTAATAAAAGTTAATCAACTTTTTTTTTTTTTAACCTGAAGAAGCAAATACAAATTTGGCATCTTCTAAAATTTAGGCTGATAGTCCATTGGAATGGAATGCTTGTAAGCTTAATTGCTTGATCACACACAGATACTAAATATTAGATAACCAAATACTCTCGTGGAAAATATTCTATGTTCAAGAACTCTTTTGCATCAATCTTGAAATCATTAATGTTTGTATATTGTTAGTGCTCAAGAGTGGATCCTTGGCAGTACCTGTAGGGGTGTAGTTACAAACTACCATCTCCTCTAATATTATTATAATATGTTCAGTCTGTCTGGCTTTTCCCTTTGTAAATCTGCACACCTTAATAACGATATAGTTTTCCCACTGGGAAATGGGATGTCAAGATTTCTCACCTTTCTTTGTACTGGTTGTCCTTTTATTTTGCACCATTGTTTTCTGATCCCTAGAGTCTCTCCTGGAAAGTGAGGCTTGTTGTTCTTGCAGCTGGGCATGTATTATGCACTCATCTGTGCAGTTTCAAATGTGATATAGGTAAAGAGATATGACTTATCTCACATGGGGAAGTCTGTATTATTTACCTGTTCCTTTCATCCTTCATCCAGAAATGTCAAGCAAAAATTGAGATTGAAGTCCATGTATTCATCTCTATTAATTCTCATCCTTAGTTTTCAAGGTAGAAGAAAGCAAAGAATTCCATGCTCTTTGATAACAACTGTGGGGTCTAAACATGGAAGTATAATCCTCTGCTTTCCCAGATGCTGCCTTGGCAGTTACCACCAACTATTGTCCTGATGGGATAAATCAGCTTTTTATCCATTTCATTGTAATTAACTCATAGGGGAAAAAACATGTATTATTACTATTTCCAAGGTCCATCCAGCCACTATAACATTGCTATTTGTGACACTGAATGTCAAAAATGTCTTTCATCACTGTAGTGATGAATTAGTCCTAATTATTTCAGATTTCAAGCCTTTCAATGATAGGCAGTCTTAGTAGAGTCTATGATATGCATCATTTGATGCTGCAGCTCTATGAACTGCTTAGTGTCATTGTTTCCCATTCTTCTAATCCTTTTATCCTTATCACATGAAGAGCAGTTTAATAACAAATATGCTAGCAGAACACAGAGAATATATTGATACTGACATTCCTGACAGTGGTTGTTTGGTACTCATGTGCCTCTCTCCTGTCTTCACGCTGAATTTGTCAAAATCATGAAGCAGAATCACACTGCTGTCCTCCTTTCACACTTGCTTGTAAGCTATGAAAAACTCCAAACTCTAATGCTACCTGTTACTTGTTTGTACAAAAGCAAATGCAGTGGGACAAAATGACCTGGGACATCGGACTCGTGATATCAGAAATGCTGGATGAGAGAAGTCTGAAAGAAATCAATCCTAACCAATGTTTCTTGCAGAATGACTGTCCTTTCTCCAAAATCCTAGTAGATGGCAGTGACTTTGTGGGTTGAAATAAATGCTGAAGTCTTATCTGCATTCTTGGGAATGATTCTTCCCTTCTGTTTCCTCCAGATCTCAGTGTTGAGTCAGCACCATGCTGTAATGCAGGCAGATTGTTCCTTTCAGTTTTCCCAGGTTGTATCTCTCTCACTGCCTTTTTCCACTCTGCATTGAAAAAGTTGAGCTTGCCCTTGGAGAAAGGAACAATTCCCTACAAAACATGATAAGACATATACACTTGGAAATAAACTTGGAAAAAAAAATCTTTTTCTCCACAACATAAAAGGAGTAAAGTGCTCAAAAAGAAGGATCATTTAAACATCAATTTATATTTAAGAAGATTTTATCACATTATATGGAAGTTGAGTTTTGGCCACTATTTTTTCACTAGCTCTAGGAGAGTTTTGTTTGTGCTTTTTTGACACACAGGAGACCTGTTTTCTAATGTTAATGCTTTCCTCTTGGGTTTTACAATGGCCAGGGCTTACTGTCAAACAGAAGTCCTTTCATTTACATTCCCCATAGAACCGAAGGTCTTCATGATGGCGCTATGATTCATAGCAACTTATTTCATCTGAGTTGGGCTAAACTACTTTTCTGATGGAGGAACATCTCTGAACGAAGAACTGGGAAGAAAGCAAGTCTCTAAATCACTAGACTTTAAATCATTCTGCAAATTCAGACCTTGGGAAGAACATTTAAAAGCTAAATTTCACCATATGGAATCCTCAGAATTCACTCTTCAGGGCATTCTGTTTCAAAGACTCAAGAAGTGTAGGTCATCATAGCAGGTGGCAGATAATGATGTAATGTGGAATTATCACATTAGGGACACATCTCCCTCCTCGGGCATAGTATTTTGGAACTTCAGTAGTCCCAGTAAGAGAGTTCCTAGTAGCAATCAGGCAGCCCTCTGGAGTTCTGGATACAACTTCTTCTGGGACTGTTGCTCTTCCGTACCACAGGATGGGACAGCACACAGAAGAGCAATTCTTGTATCGCTGTTAGAGTCAATGGCTACAAGATTATCTCCTTCTCCTTCATAACATGATTATAGGGAGCCTTGAATCACCCAGAGGGTGAACAGTCTTTGTCATCTTGTGACAGAAAGAGAAATTACTGTATAGGTCTTAAAGTAATGCCTCCTATTTATTTCCATGGCAACTACAATAGATACAAAAAGCACAATAATACCATTTGACAGAGCAAATTCTCAGCTACAAAACACTATTTTTCAACATAGTCACCATTGCCAGAGGTGAACAAAAGCCTGCATGCTACACCTGTAACAATCTGCACCAGCAGAGGTGACCCACTGTTGCTGATGCCACGCACCACCCGCTGCCTCGCTGTACTCACATCCACTGTTTGGTCTCCATAAACAGTAAGCATCGGTGAATGTCAGTGGGTGCAACTCATTCCAACGACACTGTTGATTCACACATAGGCACTTCCATGTCAGATGCCAATTTGTCAGACTGCCCTTCTGCCTCTATCTGTCACACAGAAACAAAATGTAACGGGAAGGGAAGGTTCAACCTCTACTGCCATATCACCAAAAGCCTCTGATGTTGTGGGACTAACATCGTAAAATATGAGGCATTAGTTTTGGAACAACCCTCATAATACACCAACATAGGTTCTTTGAAAAGCTTTCCCAATGACTGTTAACTCATTTGCTTTTTTTTTTCTCTTTTTTTCTTTTTTCTTTTTTTCTTTTTTCCCATAAAGTCCTCAGAGACCTTTGTTTTTAACAAACAAACAATTTGTATGACTACTGGTGTTCCAGAGTGAAATCAGTGATCACAGAATCTCTTGTAGTGACAGTTTTATAGTCCCAAAATGCCAGCAATTCTTAGAACTAAATGCAAAATATATTTCTTCAAATTACTTTCCTTCGCTAAGTATTCTAGTCTTGATGTAACTATGAAACTGATGAGACAACATCTAGCTGTAGGTGTCCCTGCTCATTGCAGGGGAGTTGGACTAGATGACCTTTAAAAGTCCCTTCTAACTTAAACGATTCTATGATTCTATGATCGTGGTGGTAAAAATGAATATTTAACAAATGTACAAACATGTTTCACAGTATACAAACATGTCTGTGTCTTTCCATGTGAAATGTCAAACAAAAAAGAGAAATCCATGACTCGTGTCATTTACTTACGAAGCTGTGTTGAAATTACTAACAACGGTAGTTGTTAATATGTTAGGGCTTTTGTTATCAAAAAGGCAATGAAGTAGTATAATCTACAAAACTACATCCCCTTTTAAACAAATGTGAAAAATAGAGCTCTTTCAATACCTTGTTAATGCATACATCTGAGATGAACTAAGTAAAACTGAACCAGGCACGAGAACTTTGGGAAATTTGGTTTTATCTTGAATGCCATGATCATTCAATGTACCTGAGAATTATGGATAGGCAAGAAAATGTTTCAGCTAGACAACACAAGGTGCAGAATTTCTGCCTCCAGCAGCCCTATTTCTCTGCTTGATGGGTAAAGAAGAAGGCACGGTCATGATTCAGAGCTACAATTTCTCAGTGGACAGCTGGCTACTGCCCGTCAGCTGTTTACAGTTCCCACAAATGAAGCTGGAGCAGTGTACAGCCTCCAGCCAGTATTTTGTATTGGTGTGGGTTAGGTTAAGTCTGTTCTTAATCTTCAGAATCTTTTGTCTACTCCAATTCTATTGATTACCCAAATAACATGAGAGCACAAATAAATAAATATAAATAAATGAAAAATATCTTTACAGTTGTCTCAAACATTTCTCTAATTCTCCCAAATATGTTCCAGGAGGCAGTGGGGAGAGGATGGGTAGAGAGGAGGAAAGTGCAAAAAGCAATGACAGCAGAAAAAAAAAAAAAAAAAACCTGTACCTCTCTAATATTTCCAGTACATTTTACCAGAGAAATCTGTACACTTGTGGCACTGAAACTTGCAACTCCTTATTATATAAATGTACTTACATTGCTCTCCAAAATCAGCTCCTGGTCTCCCTAGCAACACAGACTGCAAAGAGCTCACCAGCCTGGTGTTCTGCTGTCTGTGCAAGTTTCCAAGTCAATTGGAAGATTTTTGGTTTAGAATTCAGAACTTCCCTTAAACCAGCTCAAATTACTGGGTAGGGAGATTCTTCTTTTGCAGAAGTCTCATAAAAGCTGCATTTAATTGGAATATATAAGCAAGGAAGCAATAGAAAAACATTATTTTCATATAGCTGAATGAAGACCTGACAATTTATTGCTTTCCTCCTTCCCTATCCTATGCCTTGTGATTATAGAAGAAGACATTTTTACACTGAAACTCATTTCTTTAACATAGCTTCCCTTAATAACTTATTCACAGAAGAATAGAAGAACAAAAGCAAGAATAATTCTCTCTCTCTCAAAACTTCTAGAAAGTAATGCATTTTTCTTGTATGGCAAGAAAGAAATGTGAGAAATGTTATTTATTATTTCACATGTCAATGCTTCTGAGGTGTTATCATGGGACAAATGATTTCACAAGCCTCTTTTCGCTGGCTTCAGCCATTGAGGTTTTAAATTGGTTCTGGAAATTAAAATTTCTTTTTCAAACATTCCTTCCATGGTCATTTCTAGTTAGATTGAGTGATTTTTGTCTTTGTTTTTGTTGTTCTTTCTTTTAAAACTTAATTTTCATGCTTGTTCTGTATGCACACAAAGTAACAGTAATTTTATCTAGATTTAAGACTGAGATAGTTTCCCTTCATCAGCTGCCACGGCATTCCACTGTGTGTCACAGAATCAAGGAGGAAATCACTAATGAAGGCAACGCCACATTTGTTAACAGTCAAATATTATGTTACCCGAAACATCTGCAGGTTTCTTGATTCATTTGCACAGTACTGAGAACCAAGGGAGAGAACAGAAGGTCAGTCAGCCTCTCGGGTGGCTCTAAGCCCCAGGATCCTACCCTGGAGTCCAAAATAGGCTAGTGGGAAAAGTGATACAGCAATGAGATCACTGTGTACTTCTGGACAGTTTCCTTTTTCCTATATGTTTAAATACACAGGGAAGAATCCCTCTATTAAAGCGAGGCCCACGACATGAAGACGGGCAGAGGTTCAGCTGAAGGGAAAGAAAAATATATTCTTGTACTGCTGGATTTTCCTGTCTGAATGAGTGGGAAACAGCTTTGTGGCTTGCTTGCTGGAAAGCTACAGGACCTGGAAGAAGGGATAGGCACATGTCAGGCAGATGTACTCAGATCAGGAACTTCCCTCAGTAAGGGAAGCCAGGATGGTTTTGTTTTCCTTCATGGGTTTAAATTATAGGAACAAACCGTAAAGGTCTTTGATGGAGACCTTTAAGCACGCATGCCACACTACCCAGCTGTGCTGCTAGCACTGGCTTAGACACGTACCCAGGCCCGGGTTCTGTGAACATGCTCTGTGTGTACGCTCTGTACTCTGATTTCTCTGCAGCAAAACATGGCTGTGTCTATTGCTGCTTTATTAGCATTTCTGCTCCAGAGCAATGCAAAACCACCAGCCCCAGAAAAAAAAAAAATCCATTTAATTACATTTTCCACCACATCTGCTTGGATCCAAGGGACTTGCTGAACACTGTGCTGCCTCCAGGTAACACAGGGAAAGGGCTTCTCCAGTCTGTACCAAACTCCTGCTGTCAGGGGTTTGTTCATGTTACTGAAACACTCTGTAAAATGAAATCTAGTCTGACAAAAAGCAGCTGCAAATGAACTACAACTCTGGTTTCTGATTAAAACTTGAATGACTAGATTGTGTCTAGGGTATGACTTTAAACAAAGGTATGCCTTTGTGCGTAGCTTGCGCCTAACCTCAGGTGTCTGATTGTAGAATGGCACATTTAATACATGTAAATGATTTAAAAAATAGATCTGATATCTGTGCCATCTACAGGATATGTATGACCTTGAGCTCAGCAGCATGTGTGCCATTTTTCATTGTTTATCCATAAATAAAGATTAATCAGACTACCTCAAACTGAAGCATGTAAGTTCTTTAATTCTCATTTTCCCTTCGTACCTCAGAATGAATTCAGAATAGGAGAAGAGGTTTCCAGATCCGTCATGCAAGCTAAATCAAAACCAGAACTAAGAAATAAAGGAAGACTTTCCCTTCTGTATACTGTTTGTTTTCCAGTCTCTTTTATCAGCCTTTTTTTCATAGCTGTTTCCAGAGAAAACCTGTATCAGTCAGAAACATGGAGAAATTTTCATATACAGTAAAAGTTTAATCAGTGCTGCTTTATTGCCAATTTTTTTTTGAAAGAGATAGCATGGTAGAGACATTCACTTGTTTTCTTTTAACCACTTATGTTTGTACAAATGTTTTTAATTCATCCTTCATTCACTGCAGGTAGACAGGTGGTTACACAATGAGACTTGTCCTGATTTAATTGCCCTTTGCTTATGCAAAATTCTATTTATAGATAGTTATTTGGCTTGGTAGTAAGTGGTGGCTAAATGTTTTATTCTACTAAATAATTTATTAATTAAAAATGAGACTATTCCAGCAATTCAGATTTGTGTTTTCAGTCTGCTTATGAATGAGTTTGTTTTGCATCTAATGTTTATGGATAGGCTGGTTTCAACAACAAAAAGCAAGCAAGCACCTTTGGGAGTTTAATGTAAAGAATAGATTCAGGCAAATTCCTGCATGTGGCTAACCAAACTGAAAGCTACCTGAATTGAAGAACATTTTCAAATTCTGTAGAATAAATAATTAGGTTTTCCCCCATATAATTAAAATCTGTCCTGAAAATGCATACATGCATGGGATTAGAGTCACATTTCCATTTGAAATTTTACCTCTGGCATTTCCTGACTTTGGGGTACTTAACCATACAGTGTTCTAGTTTTTACTTTCTTGAATTCAATGTTCATTTACTTTTGTAAAATTCAGTGTTTATTTGTGCTGGAGACAGATAATGATCAAACATCTGCCTGTGGATACACAGACCATGCCAACTGCTTGCAGGCTTCGCCAAGGAGGAACACCCAGTTTTGGGGTCTAGAAACACAGGCCCTTACTCACTGTCTTATTTTTTCATGAAAAGGCCAAATGTATTCCTTCCAGCAGAGGGCAGCGTAAGTTCCAGCAGTGTCTTAGTGTCATTTAAGAGAAAAAATTCAAATATTCTTTGAAAAAAAACTTGAAGTAGACGATAAACAAGAGAGCTCATTTGCATTGCCCTTCAGGCGAAACGTGATTTTACCTTGGCTTTATTCCATGAAGTACAGAGTAGACCTTTTGATTAACAGTGATGTGCCATTATGAAAAGAAAAGCTTATCCAGCTCTTAAGAATTAAAAAATTGTGAGTTTTTGATACATAAATAATGTATCCTGAAAGCCTTTTTTTTAAAAGCCTTATTTTTGTGTGGCTCAGTTTAAGGTGTACCTTTTTGACAAATACTTTTTCTCTTAAAAAAAAATAAGATTAGCATTTTACAGCAAGCAATTAAGATTTTGTCCACAGTAGTGTTTCTAATAACAAACTATACAGACACATAAGGTATCCATCTCTCTCAATACTCATTACAAGATAACGGCGCACTATTTCAGATTTCTGACCTTTGCAAAGATGAAAATGCCACCAAAATGGTGAGAGTGTGACAGGTTGGAAATCATATGGCTTGAGATTGCAATTGCATGGTTGCGATTTAGTAGCTCTCTTCTATAAGAAAGACTTAAAGCCTTTATTGATAGCTACAAATTATCCTTTTTCCTTGAATCCACTCCGCGAGTTTGATGCTCAGCGTCTGCAGTTTAGCAGCTTTGCTGGTATATGCCTAAAGCATGAGGCAAATGCTATATGAACATGATTTTTACTCTCATGTAGGATGAACTTCTGTTCTCTTAGGGCTTCCTCTAGTAATCTGATAAATGAAACTTCTCCTTCAGAAAGCTGCCTTCATTTACAGGGAAAGAAAGCAGAATGTTCATGTCAATGGGCAGCCACGTTCAAGCAAAGAAGTGCTAGAATCAGTTAACAATGTTGATGGGAATGGCCGAAGAGAAAATAAATATAATAAC
Source organism: Tragopan temminckii (assembly GCA_028571105.1). NCBI lineage: Eukaryota > Metazoa > Chordata > Aves > Galliformes > Phasianidae > Tragopan > Tragopan temminckii. The sequence goes on along the minus strand of JAOWBP010001760.1, from coordinate 46,330,173 downwards.
CATTTGTATCCTAATTTCCTGTTCTCATCTAGATTACAAGAGCTTGCTCTAGTGTTCAATTAACATGATTTTAAAAACTGGAATCTGCTTTTCTCAAACACTTTTTATTGACTAAATACAATCCAAAGAGTTTGTGCAGTAAAGTCTTCTAGGTAATACAATTGTTCTGAAAAGCTGAAGAAAAATAAGTGTGTGGGTAATGATATTTTATGACCTCTTCTTTTTTCCTTTGCATTTGTGTGAAAGATACATATGGCAATATATGGCCAGAACCGGGAGAAAATTATGAAATTAATTGTAGTGAATGTGAAATCCTAGATGCACATAAGCCAGGTTCTGAGTTAAACTCATGAAATGCTTTTCAGATTAGAGATATTACCGGTAAGCAGAGAATCAAATTTCCAATTCCAGCTATTTACTTCATATAAACATCCTGGCAGCAAACTAACCACAAAAATGTTGGACGAAATCATGTTCTTCATCTAAATCTACAATGAATATCTAGCCAAAAGAAGTATGTTGTTCTTTACCGGTACCTCTCAAAGTTCTCAGTGAGTTTTCTTTTTGATTTATTTTGCTTGCCTTATATTTTCATAAACATGAATCTTTGATATACACCAGCTTTTCCAGTAAAGTAGCTCTAGAGCAATAGATTGAGCCTCCTATTAAGTAAATAAATCTGCTCTTAACTTCCAAAATTAAAAGTAACACCAGGAATTTCAGGGCAACCTTGGGGATAAGCCAAGACTTAGCACAGCTGCTATGACCTTGCATGTCAGCAACTCAGCCTCTATCAGTGTTTGATTGTGTACAACATGGAGTTTCTTGAGTTTTACATTAATTTCCTTTAGCTACATAGTAAGGAAATAAAAAAGTATATAGAGAACATATTCAGTCTCTGTATGAGGTTTCCTAGG
>JAOWBP010001760.1:46297713-46317958 GCA_028571105.1 Tragopan temminckii | reverse complement strand
ACTTAAACAGCACTTTCAATTTTGTTCCTACACATATGACACACTTGTATCTTGATAGTCTAACATGGGAATTGCCACAGGAACACTTTTTTCTATTTCCTTTGACAAGTTATTGTATTTGGATGTTATCTTATACTCCTTTACAAGGATGGCCAGGTCTGACATAAGGTCATGTACATCCGAAGATACCAGTGTACGTTTACTTTGCAACAAAACATTATTTCATGAGAGACAGTCATGCACATTTCTTATGTGGAAAGACAAACTGTGGTGTATAAACCTGTCAGACTCCAATACAGGATTAGCATGGTTGTCAGGTGTAGAAAAGGTTGCTGAACTGCGTCAACACAAAAAGGGCATCAGTCCTCCTCCCCCCACATAATCAATATTCTCCCAGTACTCTCTTCCTTTTCTAATGGCCATTTAATCCAGCACTACCTGCTGAGCTACGATTCTGCTGCTTATCTTGGAACAAGGTGCACAAAATGATTTTCACTGGATAACTGAACTCTTATCTCAATGTAGAAATATAGAATCATAGAACCACAGAATGGCATAGGTTGGAAAAGATGTTGAAATCCACCCAACCCCTGCTGTGGGTAGGGTTGCCCCCTGCCAGCTCAGGCTGGCAGAATAAAGATGAAATTTCAGAAACTGGTGAGATGTAAAGGAATGTTCAGGAAAGGAAGAAGAATCATTTCCATTTAACTTCATTTCTGTTGCTGCTATGAGGATGTACAGAGGTGAATGATACAAGTGGGCAACTACTCATCCCGGTGCATCCATGTGCAGGAATTACTTAGACTAAAATATGTTCATTGGTCCAATGCCAAACTGGGCAGGAAAGCCATCAGTTAGCAAAGGGATGAAAAGATGGAGAGGAATGAGTATTAAGAATGGCGGGCAGCACAGAAGCAAAGAGGACAAAGCAGAACATTTGACTAGGTTAATGAACTGTTTATCTTGCAAATTAGTCCTTTTTATTAAATTTAAAAACAAGGAAGGAAGACTTCAAGATTAGTCACACCTCAGCTGTTAATGATATAACTGGGGGACTAACAAGGTTGGGCTCAGTGTCCTGATCAGCCTGATGAACTGGTTTGGACAGAGACAAAACTAGAGAATGAACCAGAACTGGATAAATATTAATCCCTTACTGACGAGCTGCTCAGATAAATCCAGTAAATAAGCTAGTTCTACTAAGCAGGGTGTTTAGAGATAAACCTATATCAGCATGCTACTGGTTTATTGTTTTTCCTATAAGTATATTGGTTTTCATTTTAGAAATGAACTGTATGTGAAAAGAGTGGAACACAGCAGGCATACCAGCTGAGCACAGCAAATGGGCAGATACTGTGGTCTCACATAGAGCTGTGTGAGAACTGCACCATCCCAGTCCCAGGAAAAGTCATAAGCCTCAGCATCAGAGAGCTTCTCTTAACACAACCAGCCAAAGGAATGAGGAAAAGCAAACCCTCTGACATTTGAACTAAAAGGATGAGCTCTATGGCTGCCACATTTTGAAAAGAATAATGTACCTCAATTTTATTTGAATCCAAAAATCAGCATGCCTTGTGGAAGGATTTGTTTCTGAAAACACTTTTACTCTCTACTGTTTGACTGGACTGTGAGTTCAACATAAAGGGTCACAGGATCACAGTAAATACTCTGTTCGAATGAAATTAGGATTCTCTGTGCTGCTTCAACTGGATGTGTTTTTCTTTATTCTTGATTTCATGGGTGCGTAGGTGGCAAGTAGTCTTTTTAGTACCATTAATTCAATATTTTTCTCTAATTCTACTTTAATTATATTTCCAAAACAAGTAAAGTATTTCCACATGTATGCAGTAATAGTGTTCTTTTTTTTTTTTTTTTTAAGTTTCTCTCAGAAAGTCTGGGACTTTGAATTTCTCTGACTATAATGAGAACTGTCCTTATTACAAGTCTTTTTTGACAGCAAGATTCTGAAGGAAGTATGACTGGACAATACTTTACCTTGTTAGGCATGCACAAATTTATTTGGTTGCTATGGCAAATGATCCAGGGCTACATGCAACACTGAGCTTTCATAGCACTGATGAGAGAGGGCAAGGTAGAATAAAATGAAGAAGGTGTTTACTGGTCTCCATTGGCTTTCCAAAGCAGCCTCTCCTCACTTTGCCCATTTTCTCCATGCTTGAGATTTCTTCGTCTGACTACTATGGAACAACACTGGAAAATGTCTAGTGTGTAATATAGGACGAGCCAATATAAATTTAAGTTAATGCATAAAACCAGGCGTACTGTCCTTTCTCTCCCCACAACCTGCTGCTTTTCCTTTCCAGTACTGTGGAGGAGGAATATTTTTTTGTACCTCATAGACAGATTTTGGACTATTCCCATTTCAAAGAAATGAGCGTATTTTTTCTAATAATCAAACATCAATTTGTACAGACAGTTAACCATTTTCTTATGCTCTAAGAAATTTCAGAAGAAGACTGAAGAACATACGTATTTCCATTCTCAGTAAGCACATGGTTGTTATACTAATAGAAGCTGGATTGAAAAGCCAGTAGCTTAATTTAGGAAGAAGGTGGCCTGTAACTGTAAATAAAAGCTGAGGAAAATTGACTTTCTAGGAGGTGATCAAAGTTAAGGATGCCGTAGAAATCCTTCACAGAGAACAGATATCCATAGCGCTTTTGTATAAAAATAGTGCTGAATAAAACAAACCAAAAAACCCACTAAGTTGTCAGGTCTAAAGGGCTCAAATGTTCCAAATCTTGCAGACCAAGTTGGCATTTGCTACTCAGAAGGTAACCCAAGAGTGGAATATCATATGGTGTTAACTGTCAGGACTGAAGTGCTTTGGTAGCAACGTGTGTGGGAGGCCTGCACAGAGCCTGCTTGCAATGTGCCTAACAACCAAAATTGCTTTGCATTACGTTCACCGCAAATTGAAAATATATGCAATATTTATTCTAGTATAGTTTTTGGCAAAGATTACACCTCTAACACTCTGAACAATTTAAGCAAGCCTGGGGATCTCATTGAGGGCAGTGAATTAGAACGCTTTGTTTGTAGAAAAAGGATTTATAGTCCACTGTAAAAGCCAAACCAAAGTTGAACTATGCCCTTTTAAAATAAAAAATAAAACCTTTTCATAAGATAAACCATCTCCATCTAAAAAAACATCAAATTCTGACCTTACTGACAAAAGTTGGACAATCTTGCCACAAAAAAATGTAATTTTCACTGCATCCCAATTTGTGTTTTTGTTCCCATTTTATTACTTAATATAAATATTCTAAATATTATATAAATATATAATGTAGACACTGCATTTCTATAGCATATACAAATTCTCACTGGTATTTGAACAAACAAAACAATCTCAGGAAAATTTTCTAATGATCTGAAGTTTTTCAAAACCTGCTTTTACAAAACCCAAATTCTGAAGTATGTTTGAACCTTTCTGTCCTTTAAAAATAACACATATATGATGGTATAAACTATATTTTAAACTGTGAAAATAAAAAAGATGTATGAACAAAACCTTCCTGCAGTTTTGGTGGTGAGGCTGCTTGAAACTATTGACAACAAGAACCCCAACAAGCTTTTGAAATCTTGAGTAAGGCTTTTAAAACAAGGAAATGAAGTACTACTTCTGAATATAATTAATCAAGTCCCTTTAATGCTATCACAGAAATATTTATTTACTAGATTCCTTTTTGCCCAAATAGCTGTCTCTCTTCTTTCTACTGCAATTTATAGTACCCCCACTCCTTGATGTGTGGAATTTTAGAAGACTTCTGTGAAGTATAACAATAATTTTATAATCTCATTGTAATGGAACAGAAGCTCTGTAGAGACAGGGCATTTGCTGAGGTTTTGCAACACATTTTGAAGTAGATCAGGAATTTGACTCAGCTTCAGCTAAATCCCAAATGGAGTGGATCAATCATTACACTTTTTAGGATTATTTAAGGAAAAGGCTCTGTTGTTTTGGAGGCATAAATAAAACATTTTCATTCAAAACCTTACTTGGCAAGAGTTACTGTGATTTTTTTGTAGTAAAACAAAAAATTAATGAACCAAAACAAGATAAAAAACTAACTTTCAGACATGAATCACCAGCTCTGTAGTATAAATTGGTAATCTGTAATGTTACAATTCAGAGCAAAAGCTAGGTATGCAGAATCTTGAGTGGATCCCAGAGCATATCAAATTGTCAGCATTTGTTCCTGGCAAAGAGGTCTTCTAAACTGGAAGCAGACACCCAACACAAGACATAGTCTTAAAGATTTTTATCCCGACCTAAGGCTGTGTTATACTCACATTCCATGAGAGGAATGGTTGAGTAATGCAAGAGAAAAACGTTGTCTTCATCTTCCATTTAAGGAAAAAGAGTCTGCTAGTATTTTAGTGTGGTTCCAGATAATAATATAAAGATCTATATGCTCTGCATTTTTTTCCTATTAAACAGCTGGTAATAGCCAGCAGCAGAAATTTAAGGATGGAAGTGCTCTCTGTTGCACCCAGCAAAAGCTTTCAATTTCTACAGCTGTTGCTGTGGGGAAAAAATATCTCAATCTTGTTTATTTGTCCTTTGTGTGTTTTCAGACATTTCTAAAACATTGTTTGTCTCTATGTTATTACTAAGGTTATTGTTATTAATTTCAAAGTACATAGTTAGGAGTGATGGAACTTTGGAAACTGTTAGAGTCTGTATCTGTCTGATGTGTTTTAAGATTTAGAACCAGTTGCAGTTCTAAATTGAGACAAGAGAGGTATCCACGCTAGCTGACTTGAGGTAGCTGAACACCAGCGGTAGCTCAGCTGAGGCACTGCAGTGTTTTGCATGGAAGAACTCATTGTTCTTGGCTGCTTTTTTCTTTGCTGTCTTCCAGTCTCTTCTGCAATAATCCAGATTTTGTTTCAATGTCCTTGCTAGTCATAATTATCCACCAAAGAATTTATACAAACAATTTTCAGCTTTTAGATAGCTTTTTCTATTCACTTACTTGAAATACAGAATCACTCACTGAGTCACATTATTGTTTTTGTCCTCTGAGTCATTACAACATTGCCACAAGAAAGAGTTAATAAATGATGGATAATAAGACAAAATGCAACCAGAGCTTATTTGCGTAAACTTCCGAATTAATTTTGAAACTCCCCACTCTTCTATGAATAAACTACCAAGCCTCAGAATAGAACTAAACTATAAATGGAAACAAATAAATAATTAATAAATAACACCAAAATGTTCTGTTTCAGTAAAACCTTGCCACTATCAAAGGTAAAACTCTCAATGATTTCACTGAGGTAAGGTTTTTAGTGTTATTTATGAACATTTCACTAGGAATTTGCCAACTTGGTGATTTGCTGTATTTTTCTGTTTGATGGTATAGTACAAAGACATTAGCTGTACTTTTAAAAATTTTAATTAAAATTAAGAGCATTCTGAGTATTTTTATTTCCAAAAAATCAGCTGTTAATAATAAATAGGACTGAATTCCCTGAAAGGTAATATGGAGCTGGTTCTTTCTATGTTTGTTTGCTTACTTAAAAATCTTTGATAAACAGTAATGACAAGATCTCAAGGTAAAGAAAGGTCTAACCTGAGATTGTTTTTGAACCCCCAACAAAGCCTTCAGGTCTTGCTCAGCTCTTTTGTTATATATTCTTGCAGATGTGCGTAGGACTGACACTACTAAACATTAGTTATCAGATCTAGAAAATCTCTCTTCTTTTGACATTTTAAAATGTTCTCATTTGAGCTGTAGAATCACAAGCCATAGTGATAGTAGAAATGTGTACAGTTCACAGTGGAGAAATGTGAAAGAAATTACCAAAGGGTTAGGCCCTAACTAACACTCAAGCTAAATCAAAATGCCAGGGATTTTATCCTACTAAGGCAAGGCCAAGATGGAATGGTGGCCCTTATTCAACAGGGATTCAACAGTTCTCTTCCATACTGTAGATGCTGGCAGTTCTGCTCTTTTCTATCATGCGGTTTGGAGATCCAGAGATTTGATATCAATCCCTCCGCAGAGAAAAACATTTCATAAAAAGGCAGGAGTCAATGTGCCCTTGCTCCCTAGCAGTAGGAGCTGGTTTTGACTTTGAATGTCCTGTTTCCATATAGTTAGTGAAGTCAGAAAGGATCACTGGTAACTGCATCACCACAGACTTCTAGGTGACAATATAGAAGAGGTGGCTACTTGATGAAGTATAATCCCCTTTACTTCTCAGTGCTCTGTCAGGAGGATGTCTAAAGAGTCAGGAGTTTAAACAGATACTCAGGAGTTCCAGATACTCAAACAGAGAAGGTCTTGTAGGTGAAGTGGTAACTGATGGCCATCTTGGCCATAGTGACCTTGAAGTAGTCAACTTTAACATCTTTGGTGATGCCACCCAAACTCTGTTTTTTCTCCAGAGGGCAGTGGGCAAGGAACAGGTTCCCCGGGGCAGTGATTATGGCCCCGTGCTGCCAGAGTTCAAGCTGCATCCAGGCACCTCTCTCAGACATAGTGTTTGAATTTGGGTTGGACTCAATGATCCTTGTGAGTTCCTTCCAACTCAGCATATTCTGTGATTCTATGATATTCCATTCAGGATGTATTTTGCACACCTGTCTGCAAAACAAAAGGTTTACACATAGTAGAAGAGGTCTCCGAAGCTACAGGTACATTTCTGAATGTTTAAATCCATCCTATTAGTGGTCTTTATCAGATGAATATAAGAAATAGCTCTATGCTTTGTAAGTTTGCAGGAGCTGAAACTAACCAAGTTTAGAGAACCACAGAATATAGCAAATTTTTTTCTCAATAGTAAATAAGGTTCATATACCTGCCTTTTTTAAATTATGGAAAAAATATCTAGATATAATCTATCTGTAGAAACTTTGTGTTCTGAGTACTAAGTTTCAATTGTATTAATTAAAATGGTGGGTTGTACGACAATGACTTTAATTCATTTTCTGTAGGTTATGGTTCTAGTAAAATTATTAGTGCTGCTGGTTTTAGTTAAAGTGGCTGGTAGAGTCTTTTCACTGATAAAATAAACTTACACAACTCAGGCGTGAGAAAGTCTTTGCAGTAGTTGTAGGTGAATTAAACACCTCGTCTGACACTTGCAGCAGCCAGCCTCCTAAGCACTGGGAAGCCAGCCTTGGAAATGAAGAAATGAATTCTCTTTTATCCACTTAAATGTATACTGAAGGACTGTAACATTTCTACTGGATCAGCACTCTGATTCCTACTGCAAACAGAAGCAGCCCAATTTCTGTGTACTAAGCCACAGTTAAAGGTGTAAGAGATCTGGATGCTGGTCTTTGAAATCTTTACCCACAGAGGGTAATCTCCAGGGGAACACTTTCACTCCTAGGCTCTGGGGTAGCTTGCCATTCCTTTAGAACTGCACTGTTATGCAGCCAGATTGAGAAAATTTGTGTCTGAGAGGGCAGCAACTGATGTTGAAGCCTCACAGGCAGCCCTGTGTTGAAGACTCACAGGCCGAGCACTAAGTCAGGAAGGAAAAGGCTCGGAATTCTGGTCCCTCCTGTACAACGTGAAGGACTGTCACAGCCATCACACGTCGTCAGCCGAATTCAGTCTAAGCCATGTTCTGAGCATATTTAGCAAACTGAATTCTCAGGACACTTGGGTAGTACGGTTCTTGGCTTTTGATTTACCAAAGATTTTTATTTTAAATTCTTAGCACCTACATTATTTTTTTGTAAATTGCTTATCTGTCTTCAGATGGGTAAAATGGTATTTTAGATTCTCACTTCACTCCAGGATCTGGCTCTGTTGTCTATTTTGATAATACAGCAGTGGATTCTCACATCTATGATTGCAATATACTTAACATGTTGGCTTGAAAACAGCTCAACAAGACATAACTTTTGTAAGAAGCTTGGGAGAAAAGAACTGAAAAAGCCCTTAGGCAGTTTGGCTTCAGCATAGCCCATTGATTACAATCAAATGAGGAAGACGTTAACTCATCATTAATGTAATAAAGTAGCAGATAAACAAGGAAGTTATACTCAGTTCGGGAATATTCTTGAAAAGAGTTTGGAAAAGGTTGAACACATTTCTTACGTCTTAATTGATGTTACAATTTAATCAGTTCTTATTAAAATATGCAAATTAAATGTTAAAATAATTATTTAAAATCACCTGTTAGGAACAGAAGGTAAAGCTGCAAACCAGATTTCATCTGCAAAACCTCTTCAGTGGGAGAACAATACCGCAGCAAAGCTTATTTACTGCCAAAAAACAGTTTGAGAGAAACAGACTGACAAGTGTGTGAAATAAAAATCTTCTGAAGTTAACTTAAGGCAAATCTACCAGACCAGTCTAGACCAAAACAAGGGCAGCACTAGTCTTCTCTTCAGCTCTATAGGCAACTCTGCAGAAAGCCTGGCTCCTGCCAAGTCTGTGGTGAAGAAATGACGCTCAGAGCTTGAAAATGCTTCCTAACCATTTCAAGACAGAAGTGCCTCAAGAGCCATTGTGACATTCAGAGTGAAGCATCCTGCCTGGGCACAAGTTTGGCTGCGTGAGCTGTGAGTCAGGCATAACCAGGTCTTAGTGTTATGGCCTACATGTTGCTCCAGGCACCTGAAAAAACCTGAAGCTCACACTATCCTGCAACTTGGGAAAGACTTTTTCATTTGTCTGAATTGTCAGCAATAAAGATAGCACAAATACATTTAATCTCAAAAAATATCTGGCAAGACATCATTTTAATGAGTAAATTTGAAAGAATGCTACCACATCTGAGGGCTGTGATCTATTCCACTTACACTACTAATAGACAGATGAAACGCAAAGAAGGTGAACATAGCTGCTGTGATTGCTAAAATGAAATAAATATTATTCAACATAAACTGTGAACTCACATCACTTAAAGTTCCTGTGATTTATTAGGTAACTTAGTCTATTCCCATATTCACTGCAGAATTCTCTTAACACTCATGTTTACCAGTACTTTGTCTGGTCCACTTTTCTTTAGCGTATGGTGACGTGCTATGACTTGAATGGTCCAGAATAAAATAAAATAGGTGTTATCATACCATCTTTCTTTAAACATAAACTTAATCTCTCCTTTTATCTCCGAACAACTCCTTTTATTGGCGGTGTCTGTGCCACACTATTGATTTTATTAATTAATACTTAACAAAGAATTGTCATTCAGTCTCATTATTTGCAGTAAGTTCTATATCTACTTTGATGTCTATACCTTTAGTTCCTACGTGCTTGTCATAGAAGACTTCATTTTTCTCTCAAAGTCTAGAAAGTTTTTGACTGCATCATTACCCAGGATAACTTCACTAACCTTACAGATAATCTAAATTCTCACCAAAGAGCAAACTAATCTGACATATGCAACTGTCATGAATGCTAGCAGAATTGCAGAGATGCATCAGGTACTGCACAGCTTTCCTCCTCATCTTCTCACATGTGCCACGAAATTTCTTTCCAGCATTTGCTTTTGTTCTTTGCTTGTAAAAGGTATATGATTTTTTTTTTCCCAAGAGGGAAGATGAGCTCTAGGCAAATGCACACATTTTCTTGCTTGGAATTTTGCTGGCTGGATAAGCAATTTGATTACCGTTTTTGTAATTGAACAAACTTGTAAGAAGAGAAAAGTGTTCGTTCATTTTTTAATAGCAAAAACATTCAGTGACTTTGTCCAGTTTTATCCCGTGTTAACCTAAGGCTTCTTTTAGATTACTGTACTGAAACACATGCTTTTCTGTTTTTTTCACCCCAAAGCTCAGTGAAATCAATAGACTTGTTCTAGATTTATGGCAGTATAACTGAGAACAGAGCTTGGATCTGAATCTAGTTCATTCAGTATTTCATTATAACTTTCAAGTTCATAAACAATCATTATTGCTCATATCCTCTCATTAATCTTCAGTGTTCTGTTTATTGAAGTATCCAGAACTACACTAAAAATTAATGGGTGGAATATTACTAATTTTGAATGCACTTACAGCAGTGCTTATGTGGACCAATGTGCTAGATTGTTTGGATTTGCATGCATGATTATTTTAAGGGAAAGTTGTCTATTCTCCATATTTATTGTAATGGAAATTTGACATACTTACCTTCTGTAGCACTGGATTCACTGACTTTGCAGTATAGTTGAACACACTGCTCAACACCTGAAGATGGAGATTTTTAAGAAGGCCAGTTTAACAGAGTCCTTCCACAACTCTACAATGTCTGTTCACTTATGATTCATAGCAGCACTATAATTGAAAGTCATATTGTCCTTGTTCACGTCCATCTCTGCATTAATTTTGTATGTGCTGTTCGTTACCATTCTCAACAGTTACTACATTTCATTTTGCTCCTTCTGTTCTATGAAGAAAATTGCTTTTTCTTCTCAAAATTGGATTGTGTTTTCTTCTTTGCATTCATGTATTTCTAATTACGGTGCCCGTTATGTTGTTTTCTGTCCTTGTAATAATCAAAGAATCTTTCAATTGGGTTTCTATTGTAAGGAATTTTACTTTATATGCTCTGTAACCAAAATCACTTTTGACTTATTTTTATGTTGATCTTATTTTAATGTCCCATATCCTTTTAGAATCATTGAATATCCCAAGTTGGAAGGGACCCACAAAGATCATCAAGTCCAAAGTAAGCAACTACTTCAACCAAAATAACTCTCTCATTTTCCAACTTTTTTTAAAATTGATTTCTACTTTTTAAAAAAATTATTTATTGTTCTTATTTGTTTATTTATTGTTAATTGTTTTTAAGCACCTCCTCATTGCACATGGTTCACACAGATTCTAACAGTCCTCAGAGCTTGTAGGAGATTCTCACATATGAGCCCCTTCACAAAGGGACAATTTGGTTGATAAGGCTCACAGACGTACTCAAGACAAACAGTTTATAAGACTGGAGCATTACAATAATGTCTTAATTTTCGTCTTTAAAGTACTGTAATTATTAATGACATTGAGAGTAAGGACTCTGAAGAGAGACAATAAACAGAAAGGTTAACCAGGACATGCATTTTTTTCTGTCTAGTTTTACCTCAAAGGCAAAAAAAAAAAAAAAAAAAAAAAAAAAGTTAGCATGTTACACATAAAAAATATTACTCTCATTGTACCTTCTGATTTCCAAGAACAGCCATTGCTATGCCTCCTTCCCAGAAGTGTTTACCAAATGTTTGGATGTGCAGACCAATATACAGTCCCTAGGAAATCCAGAGCAACTTCAACTTCTGTTTTCACTGTTAGAACAAAAAGATAGAAGCAGGGTCAGTGGCTCATTTTTGTGCTTATGGGAGCTGATACTGAAGGCAACAGAGTACAAGAAGAGAAAAAAGTGCTAAGGAAAAGAGCACTTCTTTCATCGGCAGGGAAGGGAGCCTGAACCTTGTACATCACATCACAGTGCTGACGGAATGGAAATGTTCTATTCTTTTATTACTATTATTGATGGCAATTTCCAGCTGTCTCTAACAGTATCTCAACAGAAAAGAGAGTAAACAGAAAAGGCTGGTCACATACACTTTTATAAAACACCTTTTCATAGACAGCTTTATAAGACACTTCTCCAAAAATCAGCAAAGAGGATCTAGAACTTGTCTTGGAGTACTATAGAATCTCAGCAAGGCAGGAAGAAGAATTAACCCAGTGATTAGAGGAGTGGAAAGACTAATTTAGGAAACAATGGGTCTGGCAAATCAACATCAGCCCCAGGCAAAACAGTGGAAAAGCTGATATGAAACTCAAAAGAAGCTTATACAAGTGTCAGCCAAAAGAAGTATCTGGACAAGAGAACTGAACAAATTACTTATTTCACTGAGCTCTCAAATTTAGTTCATAATGGTAATGTTGCTGATTATGTTATGTACTTAAGTTTCTGTGAAGCATTAGTCCTGATGTAGCATAGCACTTTTATCTAAAAGTAAAGATGACACAAAATTCATGTCTTATCTGCTAAATGCATTAAAACTGAGCTATAGGTGCATGTTAGGTGGGGTTGTAAAATCTTTTTCATGTACTAGATATAAAATCATATATGATTCAAAAAGCATGTGTGAATTTGTAAGGCCAAAGGACTTTGTTTGTCAGCACAGACATGTAGCCTCGAGTTTCTGCTTTTGATTATATGTCTACAACAGTACAATAGGCACTCTTCCAGTCAGATGTATGTCAGATATGTCCAAAACATACATTTAAACCCATACAGCTTTCTACAGGGGATAAAAAAGAAAGAACCATATTTTAGCTAATGCACACAAGGAATGCTGCAAAATAGTGTGGGCCAGTCCTAACTTTGCTCAACCTTGGGTTTTTCTGCTTCAGAGAAGGTGGCAGCTATATACATATACTGAAAATATCTGAGAATGGCCTTTTCCCTTAGTCCTCATGAACTTCTCTGCAATACTACCAAAGGCTGATGAACATACAACACAGTTTCAAGGAGATACAATTAAAATGTTAGAGACAGGTGTGAAGCAGAAAATTATCGTCATAATGGTTCGCTACTGTCAGTGGGTTCAACTTAGTGAAATGTTTTTTCCCCAGATCATAGCACAAAAAGGAAAAACTCCAGAGGGAAATTCCAACAACTACAAGGTAGGCAAAAACATATTTGGTCTTGGAAAGTTTGCAAATCATCTCTTTTCAATGAAAACAAAAGGCTGCAACTGGCTTTTAGCAGTAACAGAACTCACAATAGATAGCAGAAAATGCACTTAAGTACAGTTGTTTCTGTATTCCCTAATAAGAATTACTTGACTGTGTTTTCCACAGTATGCAAAAAGATTTACACATCATTCAGCACAGAATGCAGCAAATACTGATGTTTAGCCAGTGATGGTGGTGAAACCAAAGCTTATTCATGCCAGACTTCAGCCAAGTGCCTGGCTTTGCATTATCTGTGTTTGTGAAGCAATAAGACTATTCAAGCATCAATACATGGCAATTACAATAACTTTGTGTATCACATTACTACGTGTTTTACTTTTCATATAAATGCAGTTGCTTCCATTGGGTTGGGTTTGCTCTTTTTCATCCCTTAGAGCTCAGCCAATTCAGATCCTTGCTTTAGCTCACTCTTTAGTTTATTTTGCCTACAGAGATCTTCGCAGAACTCAGGTAGCTGTCTCACAATATATCACAGAATAGTGATGTCTAAAGTAATGGCTCATACCTGCTGCTAAGATAAACGTAGAAGAAAGCACCCAAGCCACAGTGATACTGCAACATCAATGAAATAAGGGATACCAGAGACAGAATGAAGACCATCTGAGCTCTTCTAGGAAACCTTCTTCTTGAGAGCCTTATTCAGTCTATCTTTACAATAAGGTATGATTGCTAATGAGGTTACTGTACATTTCTTATCATGAATGACCTGTCAAGCCTGAATCAGCAGCAAAAGTAGTTGTATTCCTACTACTTCCAAATGAAATAAGCAAGAATCAAAGTCTCTGCAAAAATGAATATTTACACATATTCAGATGAGGAGACCAGAACTGACTGTGGTTCTGTTGTGCCATGGACTTGGTTGACCAACAAGGATTATGTAGGAGTGAACATGCATGCACCAACATTTATCAGAAAAGAGCAGTTTTCATTTGTGTATAAATGAAATTATAGACCAACTTGAGAAAGATCGGCCTTTTTAACAGAAAACAAAGTCCTGCTTGTGTATATGGAAGGGTCATTAACACTGACACAAATTGCAGAGGTAAATAGTTAGCCTCTCTGTTCAAGAGTGGATGCTTTCCTGAAATATATTCTAATCAATGCAGTTGCTTGCCCTTATGAAAATGCGACCTCCTGAAGTGATACAGATAAAACCAACCTATGAAGTAGAAATCACACTAGAGACTTTAAGATGCATTAAATTATAAATACTAAAAATCAGTAACAACCCTAACGTGCATATTCATAGAATCATAGAACTGTTTGAGTTGGAAAGGACTCTTAAAGGCCGTCTAGTCCAGGGACACCTACAGCTCCATCAGGTTGCTCAGAGCCCTTTGCATGTTTCCAAGGATGGGTCATCCACCACATCTCTGGGTAACAATGACTATATTGCTGATATATTCCGAATAATAATATAACATATACTACAGACTGCCAGCTCTTACTTAAAGAATTATCAGATAAGGACTTCAAAATGCGGTTCCCTAGCCAGAAAAGCCCAAATTTGTGAAAAGTAGACAAGTTCAAATACAAATACATTATGCTATCCTGGACTGCTTAAGTTGAAAAATTCTCAGTTTACCCTCAGTGCATGCCTAGAGCCACTGAATATATTGACATGCCACCTAGACGTAACCAATCCACATTTTTATTAAGATAGAGAGGTTATAGTTATTCTATGCTCTGCTACCCAGACTTGCCTTTTCTCTGAAAGATTGGTCAGGAAAAGGAATTAAGGTGGAGAATTAAGCTGCTAAGACTGTGACAACTTTTCTTTTGGCCCACCTGAGCCAGATCCACACCTGACTGCTGAGCAGCTCCACATGCCATTCAAACCGGACTTCGTGTGGAGATTTTGCAGCAGCCAGCCTGTTGCGGCCCTGGCACAAGTGGATGGGAAGCGGTGCAGTACTCCCATCATGTCGGTCAGCCCATGGAGCTCCATTTTCAAGGCCAAGAGCAGACCCTGCAGCTACTGCCACTCTGGCTGCTCAGTCTTCTAACTGGGTGGCTGAGAGAGTTCACACCCCTCCAACTTTTTCTCTCTGAAGAATATAGGCAGGCATGACAACAGCAACATTTAGCACATTTTGAAAGCTGGGTCTTATTCATTTCGAAAAAATTAAAACATCACTACTACCAAAAGCACAGTTCCTTCACTTTTACTGTGTGTTGTAGAGAGCCTGTTCCAAGCTAGCAGTTCTCACAGTACATTGCATAAATCTGCACTTTCTATCTGTTCTTACATGCTTTTCTGTAACAGAATAGTTAACAGTACTGATATTTTAAAATAGTATTTACATGAGGTAACAGTCTTGCAATGAATGGGGCTGTTCACACTGTTCATGCCTCAGAGCATGGTTTGTTGTTTTTTTTTAATCTCTGAATATTCAAGAAATTAGTTATGTTGGATACACTTGGATCTCACTGTAAGTATTTAATTTGAAAACCTGAGAGCTAAAACTTATTCTTCATTAGTAAAAGCTGAGACAATAGAAAATAATGAAGAGGTTTATATATATAATCATTCTCTTTTTCACCCAACAGCCTTCCTTACCCCTTACGTGATGTATTGGGAAAATACCATGACTTGATAAAAGTCTGAAAATAGAAAAAAAAAGAAAAAAAAAAGAAAGAAAAAAAAAAGAAAAGAAAGAAATGAAATGGAACAAATTAAAATTATACATTTTGCTGACACAGAAATATCTTCATAAATGCCTGGAGTTCATCTGCAAATTGTTAACCAGTCATATTATGCATTAGATTTCTATCTATTAACTTAGCTACTAATTTCAAAATTCATCAGTTGCAGCTACAGTTCAGGGGAAGAGCAATCATATCTGCCAAATCAAAACAAAAGGATCAGTAAATTCTTACTCCAAGAAGAAATAAGAAGGTCTGATGCTCAGCCAAGTTATGTATATCAAGATTTTAACCAGCAGACAAGTAACAGAGGAATGTTCAAACGTAATCAAAGACATTTGCTAAAGTCATAAGTTTGCCTTAGTATGGTTCTTTTTGCTTTGAACTAACCAAGGTTAATTTCCAATTCAGAAAACATCAGAAATACTGAACAACACAGTTGTCAATACTTATAACATAGTTGCCAGATTCAAAGCAAAAAAAGTTAAAATCAAAACTGGGATAACTTCTGGTTATCTTGGAGATTTACAGTTATTAAGCAGTGACTGTAGAGCTTGACTTTCCTCTGGTAAATAAGTTTCTAGCATTATGATATGATGGGAGTAAAGGACTTAAATAGTATTATGTACTCAAAAAGTAGCCTTATTATTTCTTCTGTAAGACTGCATGTCTGGAATGTTAATATCTGAATATCCAAAACGAAGAAATATTCAAAACAAAGAATGAAGCAAGATAAGTGGCAAGTTTATAACTTCACAAAAGTGTAACAAAATCAGCCTACAGAAAATACAGAAAATTAAAAATTGTGGCAAACTAGCAGATTAGTTTAGTTTAAAGATAAATTAAGCGTACGTCTTAAGCAGTCTACCAATTCCCCCTGTATGCTCTTTGCTATAAACAGCTGCACACTCCTAATAGCCCTCAGAATAACAGGATATTCTCAGATACTGTGTTAAGTAATCTATTTATGTTCCATTTAGTTAAATGACGTTCAGAGGACATGCTTAGATTGAAAACGAAATTGAAATTACAGTTTTGCCTATACTGTGAATTACAATAAACTTCATCTTAAAGCAATGGTGTTTGAAACTAAACAGAATTATTCTGAAATATTTAGTAAAAATAAATTTCAGGCTAATAGAAAGTAGGGGGAAAATATACACAACATTTTTTAAAAATCTTGTTTAGTTTTATGCATTTTGTCACATTTTGTATGCAAATAGCAGGCATAATGAAAACATTTTTTTACTAAAAACAGCTGCTCTGGGTTAAAACAAAGGGCCATCCATCAAAACAATATTCTGGAATATAGTAAAGAGGAGCATGATGACTGATGCAGCAGAAACAGTAATTAAATTAGGCAGTGAGTCCGTAGATGTTAAGAGAGAAAAGTTGAGTGTCGCTTGAGCGCTTCTACACATTTTGTCCAGATGCAGCTGTTTCTTGAGTTTTTTTAAAACTCAAGCAGGACTACCTGGGCCTTGTGATTTGACAAAATACACATTAATAGTTCATTCATTTACTGAGTTTTCAATCTGTCAGATAATCTGATGTATTTGCCCTAAAGAGACTTCACAAAGTAGGAATTTTCTTAAGCTCCTCTACAGGGAACTCAGAAGCAGAAATTTAATTAACAAGGGTTTTTGTTATGGCTTCTTTATCTGTGAGCACTTTAAGAAGCTTTACAAAATGTACTTTTTATTAACTGTACAACTTTTCCAAGCTGTATTTCAAACTGCTTTTTGGCTTAATCTTCTCGCACTTCACCATAATACTGATACATGGTCTTTTCAAGAGATAGTATAGTGATCTGAAGATACTTGGATATTTATAAAACCATTGCTTAAATATCATACATTAATATATTCTATGCATTTCTTTTTATGTCATGCACTGTCAATAAGAGAAAGAAGTTTTTCAGGGCATATATCTGTTAATGTGAAAAAATTGGAAACACTTACTTAAGAACTCAATCTACTGATTCCTGATGCTAGAGAGAATGGTTACCATAGCTCTTCATGTTTTGTCTCTTCAAGCAAATGATAGTCAGATGAAAATAACATTAAATTCCAAGCTAAAACATTAGAACACTTATAGGCTTTCCAACTCCTACTAATCAGTGACTAACCAGGATGCATATTGTCAGACCTTGTGTCATACCATGGCTGTGGGCCACTAACAAGTACTGCAAACAAAAAAGCCAACAGAAAGACAGACTCCTCTTTCTTCTCTCTTTCCTTATTTATTTATTAAGAACAAAGCCTAGGCAGTTCCTCTCTCTTGGAACTTCTCTATTGTTGCTTTTTGCTGAACCAGAATGGGCCATCTCCTTTTAAGGTCCTTGCTATGGCCCAGTGAATTTCACTACTTCCACTAAAATTCCACTTTTGTGTGCAATGGAATGTTGCAGAAGGAGCACCACTGATGTTCCCTCAGACAGATGGAAAAAGAAAACAAGAAAAAAAAAAAAAAACAAAAACACCTAAAGAAACTTAAAAGATTGCCAGGATAATAATAATTAACTCTGCAATAAGAATTAAATACCAATCCTCTATTCATTTAAAAATATACAGAAACCTACAGCCTTACTCTTCAGTTTTGTCTTTTGTCCAAAGATAGACTCATTCAGTGGCTCTACGCGTTTGGAAAAATAAACTACTGGAAACGTATTAGATGCTTAACTTTAAAGAATGAAATTTCTTTCTAAAATTACATTTTGGTCGTGTCCTATAAAGGCCAATATCAAACATCATTTTGACAGCTATAAGTTCTTCCCAGCTGAATCTGGTAGAATGATAAGAGAAACACTCAAAGATTAGCATGATACAGAATGACGTAGACTATTCTAAATCTTCCTATTAAACCTACAATAAAATCATCACAGTTTGATCCTATCAGCCACAAGAGAAACTTTCATTTAATTTATATTTTACCAATTCGTACTATTACTTGTGTTGTTACAGAATGTATGACTACTACAGCAAGATGTGCTTGATGTCTATACCAGCTAATGGATCATGGCCTTGTTGATTCTACAAGCATATTGGTAGCCCAGGGGTCTTAATCTCAAATCAATAACTGATCATGCAAGTAATGAATTTAAAGATGTTTCCTCCGTAACAGAGAGACATTCTAGAGCCGTGTCATTGTTCCATGAAAAAGTGCTGCACAGTGGGGCAACGGAAGTTTAAGAAACACACTTCTTCTGCCTAAACTATGGTATTTCTTTGAGAAACCCATTTAGTATATATCTGAAGATCTCAGATGATAGAGAACCTTATAAATATCCAAATGCATTGATTCCACAACTAGATTGGAAGCTGAGTCTGAATAATCATTAAATTTAATATTCTCTGTAGTTTTTCAGGCATTTACCTTCAGAAATCTCTATCCTGTGAAGTTACTTACTGTAGCAAAAATGCCAAGTCATGGCCTGAATCAGTGACAGAGCACCTGGAAGGAAGGCAGGGCCAAACCAGGGGAACTCAACTGTATGCAATGCCCCTGGATGACTAGAAGGGGTGGAGCCAGAATCCACTTCTTCCTAGACCTCAGTTAAGGGTTAGCAATGGAGGTGAGAGTATTTTGCTGGGGATCCCTGCATGCCTGAGGTCTTCAGAAGGTAAATAGTTGCTTTCCTTTATTTCTGTGCTTGTAGCTGTTGTATGTGAGCATGTTTTTGCTGCAGCCTAGGATCTTGTTGCTCTACTGTTATTGCTGTGCTTTCTGTTATGTTACACTTACCATTTAAGAATAAATTGTCTTAAGCTTATTAATTTATTTAGGGAAAGGCTGGGCTTTTGAGCCATGATTTTCACACCTGGAAAAGTGCTTATAGAACAATTCAGAATTCTTTTCAACTGCTGAGCCTTAATTTCAGCTAAAGGCTGAAAGCTGTTGTATAATGCACAATAAAAAGACAATCCAAGGGATTAAATGTGTTGCCAGAAGATCTGTGTAAACCAAAATGGTTTGGATGATATATGCTACTCAAATCACTTCAAATAATTTGTATTTCTATTCATCTGCTGGTGAAATAGTTGAAGTTTGACTTCATTTGAATAAATTTTTCATTTGTCTCCCCACACATTCCTATTTAGCAAAGCATTTATGGGTAAGCCTTGTACTGAGATATTCTGTTTATTTGTTTGTTCATTTTTATGTACTGGTATGTTTTCTAAATAACCGTGTTTTGGTTTTGTATCACTATTTCATAGATTGATTTCTAGTTTTAGTGTTTCTTTGTAACATGTGGCATCACTTGATATCTGTATATGGCAAATAATGTAACTTCTTGGACAGAATATCTATCTGCATGTCTTACCATGCTCACTATTTTGGATAAACTGCTGTACCACTGTGTTTCTTTCCCAAAACATAAAACACGAGACAGAAAAATAGTATTATTATATATAAGTATCTCTGCATTAAAATAGGCACTACATAAAAGCTAAATATAATGTAATAAAAGCACTAGGGAAAAAACACAGAAGTATTTAAAAACATGGATTTAAAACAGAACTATGGTAGTCAAAATACCACAGCATTCCTCGGATTTAGGGATGATCTATAAACATCCTAATTGAACTTGTTTTCTTTCTGTAATGAATTTGAAACTGGCACTTCTTACATTAAGAATCCATTCTTATTGTAATTATTTCTCTAATGTTAGTTGTTTTTCCCTGGGAGCTTTGCTGATATAATGACAATGGATTAACTAATTATTTCTCATTGTGAAGATCAGCTCAGTTTATCATCTGTTAAATCTAATTTATGCATGAGTGCATGTCTCGGCATCAGGAACTTTAACCTGATGAATTTCAGGCTGAGTAGATGTCTTGGGCTACGAGACAAAGGAAAGAAGAATTTCCCTCTTGATTTTCCTCAGAGACAGGATAAAAACACACGGTTTGCAGCTGGATTCCACAA
>JAOWBP010001760.1:46276175-46291486 GCA_028571105.1 Tragopan temminckii | reverse complement strand
AAGTCTCTTGGGCTTTTCATGTTTGGGCACAAGAAGGTTTCTCAGGAATTTTCTAGTGCTTCTGCCTCCAGTCACAGCGGAAAATCTTTCTCATGACTTTTCAGTCCCAACAAATAATAAATATGAGATTACTGTTGCTTCACATTGTGACTAAAATGTAAGGCCTTGAGTTCAAATTCCTATTTTCATATCAACTCAATCTCACTTTTCCTTCTGATGCAGCTGAGTTAATCTCTGAACAGCATTTTTTAACTCAATTCATTCTGTGTGGCAGTGCAGGCCATGTGCTTGCTTTTGCACTTAATCTGGATCACATTTAGCCTGTTTACAAATGTCACGTGTGAGATATTTTTCCTTTAGGATTAATAGGCAGACTGTGAAAATTTAGATCTATGCAAAAATAACTCTCTTAATGCTTATCCTTTCTAACATTGCCTCACTTTGCCACTCATTTTTGCTTTTTAGTTAGGTGTTTCCCTTATTAAAGGTTCATTTGTTTCACTCTACTTACTGGTCTTAGTCGTAACAGAAAAAATCTCACTCAGAAAAAAATCTTAGATGAAGGGCAGCTACACTAAGTTCTCCTGGCTTGGGTTCTTCAAGCATTGCAGTTCCAGTCCCTATCATTTTGATTCCACATTTTTACTTACCTGCACAATAACTTGTATTACTTGTATTAAATTGCAAAGAAGAGGATATGTAGCAATACCTCATTATTGCACAGAACCGAAAATGCTTTAAATAATCTTAATTTAGCTCCTCTTTCACTGTGCATTTTTTAATCTTTAGGGGTGGATTCAATTCCCTAGTATGGTTTCACCTTGATCCCTAGTGGGTTATTCCTCAGTTATAATCAAAACAGTGTATTTCCATGTCTTTGGCAGACTTTGAAGATGAAATTCTGACAGTACACTAAAAGACGAAGAAAGCTACTCTATACATACCTTGGTTTTGCAAGGATCTGGGAAGGGGACTACATATTAAAGTGTAAAGTAGGGATACCAAGCATCTGTTTTGTAGCTGAATCTGAGGAGCTCACAGGGAAAGTGTTCAGCTCACAAAGCAAAAATGTTTGTGCGGGAGGAGGGTAGATCAGAAGAAGTAACAAGGAGTATTGATTGAGGTCCTATCTGAATTCCACCTAAATCATTGTAAAATAGAACTTTCTCCATCAGACTCAAGAAGGCCTTAGTAGTTATGTCCTATTTTTATTGTAGTTCAGTGACTGGGTACCATAGTAACTTCATAATTATTGCTGTGCTAAGCAATACCTCTGATGCTAATTAACAGAAATACTGTCAGATTTGATGTTACTGTAGCAGTAGTTTTTTGTTTGGGACCATATTTGTTTCACTAGAGTTTCGCAATGAAAGCATAATATACTGCGTATAATTCCGAAGAAGGTATACTAAATTAAGCTCTTTCTTACATCTAATGCTATATACTGCTGTATTTAAATTATTGGAGTTTTCTTTTCAAACTTCATACTAAATTTATCCAGTGATAACATTTCTGCAGGAAAAAAATGGAAAAGCGGACTCCTAAGTTTTAGGGAAATCTATAGGAAAGGAACCAACTTCTCAAATTGTAGTTTACATTTGTGTTTTCAAGACTGGAATATATGTATAGATCAGATAGAATTAAATGTAAATAAAAATAAGCATTAGTTAATTAGTTCCTACAAAAAAAAAAAAAAACAAAAAAAAAAACAGTGGCACTAAAACTAGTACTTCTACAATGGCTGCTCCAAAAGTAATGCCTCCTATTTTATTCTCTTGGTCTGTGATGTCAGAGGTGGATGTTGGTGGTATGGCAGTAGAGGTTGAATCTTTCCACCAATATTTCATTACATTTTGTTGCCACGAAGCAGATGTCAGCAGAGGAGCAGTCTGACAAATACCGTGGAAGTGCACATGAAGCAAAGATGTGATTACAATCGAGGTACGAGCAATTGAATTCCTCCACGTGCAAAAAAAAAAAAATAGCACCTGTTTTCACCAGTGCTTGTTGATGGAGATCAAACAGTGGATGTAGCACAGTGAGGTGGTGGGTGGTGCATTTCAGCAGTGGCAACAGTGACAGTGGTCATGTCCACTGGTGCAGATCGTTATGAGCATGGCATGCAGCTCTTGTTCATTACTGGTGGAAATGTATACCTAATGGTGGTGAGTGTGATGAAAAATAGTGTTTTGTAACTTAGAATTTGCTCTATCAAATAGTGTTATTGTACTCCATGTATCCATTTTATTTTCCATGGAAATAAATAGGAGGCATTACTTTTAGAGTGACTGTATGGGAACTGCTGATTCACAGCCTGAACCTCTGATTAACCACCTGAGGCAAGCAATGAGTCAGCCATGGGAGCACAGGTGAAGGTAATTCACCTGTGCTACCAGAAGGGATGGAGCCAGGCTCCACCTCTCCTAGATCCCATTTAAGTGCTGACTGCTGCTGTGGAAGGATCTCTTCTCGAGATCACTCCTTGTGGAGAATATTGTGAGCCTACAACATCGGTAAGCATTTTTCACTTGTTATCTTTCTATTGTGATAATCTTGCTTAGTCTAAAACTTTGTACACTGATTGATTTTACACCTCTGTACACTTATTGATTGTATAGTGACCTATGGAATATCACCTGCAGTGTTCAGTGAACTCCTTAAGTCTGAAAATACTTACTGCTGATTCGTTTATAACAGCATCATAAATTTCATCTTAACTATATTCAAATGTTTCAAGGTTGTGAGAAACCTTTTGTATTAAGCTATTCACATACGATCTATGATAGGTTGTACAGACTATTGCACTCCTCCTATTAGGTTTCTCATACATACAACACTTCTTACATTTTTTTTTCCTACTGTAAGACATTTGGAACATACTACATCAGAGATAGCAATCTGAGGAGTCTATGTATTAAACTTATGAAAGTTATGAGACTGAGAAAAGTCAGCTTGGCTGTGTTTCTTTGTTGAATATTAATTTACACAGGTCTATGAATTTATCTGTGGGTCAAGAGCTTGTAGCATCAGATAACACTGTATTATTAGAAGAGAGAAAAGCAAAATACTTCTCAAAAGGATAGTTGAACTGTTATTGAAAACAATTTTATTTTTCTAAATAATATAGGATTCCAGGGTGCAGGATGGTAGGTGTCAGTAAAGGTGTTGCACTGCATTAATCAGTCAAAAGATGCCTCTAAGAAAAGGTGGGTGATGAAAATTCCCTTAGTAGGTTCCTAAGTTAACTTTTTGTGATGCAATAGCTGATGAAACATGATTTGAGAAAGGGTGGTAAGAGGTTTCTCTTCTTCCATAGCATTTTCTCTTCCAGTTTCCTAGGTTTGACTTTTAAATCAACGTAGTGTTTTGATGCACAGAATAGGTGAAAATTGTCCATTTGATGAGAGGGTGTTCCTGGAGGATGCTGTTGTCACATCAAGAACAACTGAATTATGCATGAAGAAGCTCTAAAAAGTTCAGCAGCACAAACAAGGCATCCTCCAGGCAATAGGTTAGGGTGAGGAGCTAAGGGACTTATTACTTCCATCATCTCGCTGCTGCTGCTGTAATGCTTAAAGGAAACTTTGGTCCTGGCTACAGACTGTGAAGATATGGATGAGAGTTGTTTGGAATTAGAATTGAAGAAGGAAGAAGCCAGCTGAAGTAATAGTTTGTCTCCTGACAGTGGACAGACCAAAGCAAGTTCCCCCAAATGTTAATGTATTCTGTAATTTTCAAAATTGCAGATGCTTGGCACAACATTGAAGCAACCTGTTCTTATCCTGGTTCTGCCTTCACAGGAAGAACAGAATATGTCCCTTTTTTATGTGTCACTTAACATCTTTGTCTGTTCGTGAAGATTGCAAATTTATGTAAAGAAAATCCAGGTGTTAAGAATGATTGAAGCATCTCTACACTGTTAACACATTATATTTTCCATCATATGTTCTAGCAGGTATAATGCATTAGGGTGAATGGTGAGCTCCCAATGACCTCAGTTCAACAAAGATATTGCCCGTTACATATCTGCAGTACCTTTTGACTGTTTTCAACACTCTTCCCTGCCTGACACAGCATTAACATCTTTAACATTTAAACAACTTACAGCAATTTCAACTACGTCTTTTAAAAAGTTATAATTATGCTGCTTTTACAGTTTCAAATAGTTTGTGCAGAAAAAACTGATACAAATCACTACTTTTCTTTTACCAACCTGTTACTGCAGAAATGTTATTGATTCTATATTGCTATATCTGCTTTAACTTTGCAGGTTGTTTTGGGTGTGATGGAAGAGTAATTAGGGATGTTTTTGTCTAAGATGCTAAGGAAATGGAATTTTGTGACCCCAACAATGCTCTTCCTTTTCTGTGAAAAGCAATTGTTTTGGCTTGCATTTCGGACAGAACAGCACTGAGATTTGCAGACCAAAAGACATTAACATCGAGATCTTAGATTTGTTGAGAATTTGTGACACTTTTATGTGTTTTAAGAGAGAATTTGTCCCTGCTTCTTGACTTGGGAGTGTCAGCTGTCAGTACTTTTTCCACTACATTTGGGTTAATGAAACCCACTACAATTTCAATTAATGAAAAGAAAAAACTTTTTTGGAGAATTTGCTGAGGAAAACATTTGTGTTTATCTTGGTAACACTATATTTAAAATACTGGGGGAGAGGGGGTAGCTTGACATGGAAGACAACATGTTTTTTCTGGCCCTCCTTACATGCTGGCATGTAAGGCATTCAACAGAACAAAGAAGGATTCAATTTTTCTTGCAATACTGTTTAATTTCTGCAGTTTCACAGGTACGTTCACTTTTCTGACTCAGCTTTTAACCCTGCAGTGCAGAATTTCATCCAGTTTGTTTTCTGTTGCTTCAACCTTCTTTATGGTGTAGAAAATTACTGACTTCTGTTTCTCTCTTTTTAACTGGTCTAAACAGCAGGAACCACATTAAAGAATTCACTTGCGAAAAAGGAGATAAGTTTTTTAAAAAATGCTTGTAAATATCAGGGGTGAGTAAATTTGGGGACATATCAGCAACAGCAGTGTTTTGAAAGTTAGTTTTATGGATACACTGTGCCAATTTTAAGACTAAGATTTTTTTCTGCATGTTCAGATTTGAGAGGGAATTAGTGCCACTCACTTGTAGGTGAGCACAATGAAGACTAAAGTAGTCACCATTGGTGAAAATAAAAGAAAGTTACCTTTCAGGTAAGGAAATGCAGAAAACCTTTCGGCCTTCTGTTTTAAAATTTCCTGGATTTGAAATCAAATAGTTTACTAGGAAGAAGACTAACGCTTTGCTTACAATCTGGTCATAAAAAATAAAAATGAGTCATTTGGAAATTTGGTTTCTCACCCTCCTTTTTTGATGCCTGGGAATTCCACATCAACTTTTTAGTTCTAGATAGTGATGCTCTTCATACCTAAATACAGCAACCACAGCAACAGTACAAACCACACTTCTGACAATGTGTCTGTGCTCAGACTTCAGGGGATTTACCACTGCTGTGCATGTTACTGGTCAGGAAGCCTACTGCTACAGGAAGAAGAGCATGTTAGTGGCAGCTGGTAATCCAATCGACACCTTTTAAGATTAATGTAAATGTTGCAAAACAGAAACCAGGCAATGACTAAGCCCTATTTTTTCCTCATAATACTCATGTATGCTGTTATTTTTTTAATGTAACTTAGAAGTCATGTCTGCTGAAAATCAAGGTCAATGGTACATTGTAGATCAGTACTACAAGTTAATGGAAATTTGAAACTCTCTACCTGATGATTTCATCCTGCATGTATGGTACTTGTTGAGCTTATTCAATGCTGTTTATGTGTACTATCTAATCCATAAAGAAATTATTTCTATAGCTTTGCAATAGTATAAAATTCCATTTTATCAGGGATCTTTCCCATCAATAGAATCTATGGATAATATTTTGAAGTAAGTTTTCTAAAAACTAAGTCTCACTGGGTAGCTCCAAATGTTCTTGGGTTAAACCAAGAGAAATTGAAGTTCTGGAACTTCACTCCTTTTCTACAGATTTTAATATACTGGCCAATCAATATTTTATAGAGCAGAATGTGATCTGAAAATTTACAAACCATGCAAGTAGCCTTTTATTCATCCCTGATTTAAAAAAAAAAAAAAAAAAAATACAACCAATCATACACAGTCATACCTAATTTACCTACTGTTAAGTACTATCATATCACTGTATCAGAAAGCATTCTCTACCTTACCTGCTGTGTAAATTTCCTTCTTTCTTCAGTATACCACTAACCTAAATCCTGAAGATAACTATGCATGGACTCCTGAAGATCTGTACGTGCGTATTTGTACTGTTCTCCCCTTTGAAATAGCAGGCTATTATCAAATCCATAGTGCTGACCATCTGCCCAAATGCCCTTGTGTTCTCCCTTCCAGGGAAATATTTGAGGTCAGCCCAAACTGTCTTGGAATCCACTACAATAACTGGGTTCACATCACAACAGTTTTTAACCACTACCAAACTGAGTTTTTAAAACTGTCCTTGAGCTGCAGCAGATGTTTTAAGAGAGGAACCTTTCTCCCTTGCAAATGGCTTTGCACTATCCAGCAAATAAGAAGCTAACAGAAACAAAGTAATAAATAGATTTTCTCTTTTTTAATTCAGCATTTTGGATTAGAGGGGAAAAGTAATGGAAAGGAGATTGGGAGCTCTGGCATGGGAGATAGTTAGAGGGAAGTTATTTGTCAGAAACAGCTGAATTTCTAATGTTGGAAAAGATATCCTACCAACCTATTGTCAGATCAAGGCTAGAAAGTCAGAATAATGTCTACTTAAGTCTGTGGAAGCTGCAGACCATTCCCTTGCCCTTCAAATGCAGGAGCAGTGTCATCCTAGTTACAACAGCACTCAGATTAAGTCAAGCCCCAGTAGTATAAGCTGTGTACCAACATGCTAACTTATTGAGTCAGATAAATGAATCCTACAGTCATATCATCCCAATGCAAGGACACAAATTGCTGGCCTTGCTCAGGACATCATGCTGCCACCTATCTCCATACTTCTCTGAGACACAGTGCCCTCTGCATCCTGCCTGGGTCATTACAGACACCCCTAAACTTCAGCTGATCACCAGCCTACATCATCTTCGGACCTTTCACGAAGGCAGGCTGCAGATTCACTGAAAATATTGTACAGATCCAAGTGAAGAGGGGAATTGTATGGGAGTCTGATCCACAGATGGTGCACAAAGGATGTTCGCAACCATTCTCTGCATCTGTAACAAGACTAAAAATCTAGCTGAGGGTACTTATTTGTATGTAGGCAACCACTGGATGTCTGCTTCCAGTCACTATCCAGCCGTTCCATGTGATTCAGCATGAAGAAGTCTGTCTTCAAATTTTCCGAATGGCAATATACCCAGTATAACTTAGAAACTAACCTGCAAGTGTAATGTCTTTCTAGGGTGGGATATATAAAAATCTATTTTACACTACACTTTCACTGAGGTTGTCCACCTTCTTCTCCTTTTATTTTCGTGACTACAGCAGACTGTGTCTCTTCCAGTTTTTCATCATTATTGTGGCTAAATAACAGCTACAGATCTAACTAAGGATGTGTTTGATCATAGTGTTCTTCAGCATCCTCAGGCTTACTTGTTAAGACCTTAAGGAAAAGAACAAATACCTTTGGGAGTTAGTGTATCATCTACCAGCTTGCAACTCAGAGAAATTTCTGGGGGAGCTGAGGCATGTGAAAGAAATGTGAGATATGAACTCTCTCAGCCATGGCAGCAGGTTACTAGGGATGTTGCTTCTTCCCCTCCTTATTCCCACATTCTAAAAATGTTTTATTCCTTCATATGTTATTGATAGCTGTAAAAAGTAATGCACTGTCCCATGCTTGAGCCCTTCCTAAAGATGGCCAAGGTAGAATTTAAGAAGAAGGAAAGAAAGTCGGGGGAAGAAAGATGGGATTGAGTGCACCCTCAGGTAGATTGCAGACAACTCCAAGCTGGGAGGGAGTATTGATCTGCCTGACAAGAGAAAGGCAGTACAGAGGGACCTGGACAGACTGGATCGATGGGCTGAGGTTAACTGTATGAGTTTCAATAGTGCTAAGTGCTAATAGGAAAGCTGCCGAATGGAAAGGGACCTTGGTGTACTGATTGACAGTCGGCTGAATATGAGCCAGCAGTGTGCCCAGGTGGCCAAGAAGGCCAATGGCATCCTGGCTTGTATCAGGAATGGTGTGGTGAGCAGGACTAGAAAAGTCATCCTGCCCCTACACTCAGCATTGTTGAGGCCTTGCCTCAAGTACTGTGTTCATTTTTGGGCACCTCAATACAGAAGGGACATTGAGGTGCTGGAGCAGGTTCAAAGAAGGGCAACAAGGTTTGTGAAGGGCTTGGAGAATGTGCCCTACGAGGAGAGACTGAAGGAACTAGGGCTGCTTAGTCTGGGAAAAAGGAGGCTGAGGGGAGACCTTATTGCTCTCTTCCAGTATGTGAAAGGTGCTTACAGCAAGAGCCGGGTTGGTCTCTTCTCACTGGTGACAGGTGACAGGACAAGGAGAAATGGCCTTAAGTTGTGCCAGGGTAAATTTAGGGACGATATCAGGAAGCACTTCTTTACAGAAAGGGTTGTTAAGCACTGGCATAGGCTCCCCAGGGAGGTGGTTGAGTCACCATCCCTGAATGTGTTTAAAAACATTCAGGTGTTTTTAACACACGTGGTGCTCAGGGATGTGATTTGGCAGAGGGTTGTTAGTTAGGGTAGTATGGTTAGGTCGTGGTTGGACTCGATGATCTTTAAGGTCTTTTCCAACCTGAGCAATTCTATGATTAATTCTAAGTGGAAAGTATCTTAGGAAGAAGACACTTTGGTCCATGACCTGTGCCTGTCATTATATAATGCACAAATCAGTTTTTTACTGGGACTTGGATATGTTTTTTTTGGTTTCATACAGAATGAGCATAAAGAGCATGTTCTGGTTGAGAGAGATTAAGCAGTCTCTCTAATATCCAAGTTCCTTTCTAAAGACTACAGTGAATGGAAGAGATAGACTGTTGGGGGCTTACGAAGAGGAATGCCATCCCATGATAGAAGACAGCATGTCTCGGTGTGCCACCAATGCTTAGAAGAGAGAATCAATGAAGACTCGTCAGAGTGCCAGCAGTGCTAAGTCATGGCTAGAAAAGGAAGAAATTACTTAGTTGAGCAGGATTGCTTAGAAAGATAGGCTCATAAATTTGGGGGATTCCCTGAACACTTATTCTGGAGAGAATTAACCAAGGTGTCCATGCCTAGTTCAGCTCTTTTCAGAGAGCTGCATGATCAAAATCTCCCTTTGTGGCCAAATCATCTGCTTCAAACAATCCTGTTAATTGCTATGAAAGAGTTATCCACTTGAGATTTCTGGATCTGCAGCAGATCACCTAACAATGCCCATTTTCTTTTTTGTATTATCCATCATACGTTCAGTACGTGTTTCCTGACACATTCTGAGCATATGAGAGAGATACATGGCATAATCTCCTTCACCCTTTTCCCTCCTGTTGTTCCTGAACAAGATGTGCTCTTCGGTATTAGTATTCTAGTCACATATTCACATGACTGTACCCTATCAAGTTTCTGTTATGTCAATTAAGTTGTAATTTTAATCTTGCATTAAAGTTTCCAGCTCCTTCTCTTCACATGAATATATTTTGCATTTGTGCATATGTTGGTTTGCTTTCTTCTTCTTTCTTCTACAACCCTTCATAAATAATCATTAACTTTTCATCTTTCCAGACTTTTTTTCTAGGCTCCTTCTGTTTCCCATCTTTGCATACATGTACTCATTTGCTCTTGTCTTTCTCTAAGTAGAAACTGCAACATTATGTGCTTCCAGGCCACTCCATCATTTAACCCAGGAAGTATCTCCATCACAAAAACCACAAAGTCTACTTCTTGTCAGAGGGCCACATGATTTCCAGAGACTGAGTGGCCTCAGGGATAGTATCTAAGACTTTGCATAGACTTAAAATGTACCAGCACCCTCGCTCATAAAACACAGTGCAATATTAATAATATCAATACTAAAGTATAGAAAATGGAAGAAAAAAAATGGGATTAAATAGACATTTATAAATCCCCTAGTGTCTGTTTTCCAAAGTAGCACCTATATTGTAACTGCTCGTGAATGATGTTTGTCTAACCCTACTTTTAAAAATAGCCAGTAATAGGACACTCTGGACTATCACTGCCAAGCTATTTCAGTATTTCACTCTCCTACCTTTAGTTTCTCTCACGTCCGATAACTTACCTTTGCTTCAATTTACTTGTTCTAACCACAGTGAATGTGGAGAGAATATACTCCTCTCCTCATTGCCAGTTACCTACTTCTGCACAGAGCCAGAACATGTCTGGACAGAGGACCCTGATTGCCTATAAGGTCACATTCCTAATGTGGGTCCTCATAGATGGTAGGGACTCTCCTAAGAAATGCCCAGCAGAGTTTGAGACAAGTCACAGTTATATAAATGTTGCTATGAAGCCTCTAAAAGATTTTAGAGGCCGAATAATGTGTCCAGTACAAAGAATTAACTCTAGTAGTGTTTAGGTTTGGAGTTTTGCTCTGTCATTTTTTGTTTTGAATAAATGTACACTTTAAACAGTTAATAACAGTTAACAACGCTCCTTTTTTCAGTTGAGGTAGAGTTGATTTCCATCATACCACTTGGTATGATTCTGTGTTTTGGAGAAAAACATTGTTGATAACGCACCAGCTGAAACCAGGACAGAACTAAACAATATGAGATCATTCAGATCTGATCATTCTCATTGGAGAACTATATTGTTTTCAGCTGATGTTCCCTAAACTGGTCCCTGAAGAGGAATTCCCAACGTGCAGTACTTGGCTATGCCCTTACTAATGCTGAGTGAAGATGAATGTGATAATTTTCTTTGTATTAGAGATAATACGGCTATTTATATGTTCCAGATTGCTTCATACAGTTTTCTAAGCACAGTCAGATGAAGATAATGAGCTCTAATTGATTTTGTAAATCACTAACTTACTTAATATATTTTTAACATGTTATTCCGGCACTTACAACACCACAACCCTTTGTATTTCTTGCTGAAGATGGTTATGTTAGCAGTAACAACACAGGCAGAGTTTTATGTGAAAAAAAAATCATTAATCATAAGTATTTTGGCCTTTCCAGAACAATTTGTGATAGCATCAATTGATTGTCATGGGTGTATTCTCCTGGAGAAACTCCCACTACACTTTTTTTTTTTTTTTTTACCTGTTCTGTGGGTCACTGAGAGTTGTCAGTCTATCCACTTCCAAAAGCATTTATATGAATTTTAAAATTAATTGTTAGACTGTTCGGAGTTGTTAGGAGAGAGCCATGCATAGTAAACCGATCTCTTTGCAAGGAACCCCTGGAAGAGCAAATCAATAAAATTAAAATGATGAAGACAGTTAAACATTAATTGTTACCAGCTGACCTCCTATCAGCTATCTTGTGCTGGTGTGGCCTCTCTTGCCTGTGCTAATTGACCTTGACATATGCTACTTGTTTTTTCCTTCTGCTTCAGCTGCATAGCATCCCTTCTGCCAATGATGCAGCAACACAAGAAGTCAGCCTCTTGCCTTCTGACACAGACTTTGGTATGAAATAAAACCCTCATGGCAGTCCATGGCAGAGTTGTAAGGAGAACACAGCTGGGCTGCGACTGGCTGATGGAATGGATGTTTGCCCAGAGCAGCAGATCTTAAGCAGACCATAATGTAATAATGAAAGGAGTTTGCTAATTTGCAGTATAGCTTGTGCTCACTGATAAAGGGATGTGTACAGTAGCTCGGTCTTATCTCTTTTGCCAGGTTTACACTGGTGTAGCAGCACTGAATTCAGAGAAGCAATTCCTGATTTCCTTCAGGGCAAGGGCAGAATCAGGTCTGATTTTGCACCGCAACCCAAACAGATAACAGCTGTCTCTGAGAAATATCTTAGGAATATTTAAGAATTCTACTCTATATATGTGCATATTTATAGCTATCTCCATATTGTGTGGATATTTTGGATCTTTCTAATACCTCTCATTATAAAGTATTTCTAAGCTAAATCCAGGACAGAAAAATTATGCCTCTGGCTTCTTCTAGTAAGGTAGCCTGCTTAAATCACTGCCACATTCTTCCCATAGTAGTCGCTTAAAATTAATAGCACATGCAGAGGAAAGACTAAACCCTTTGACGTCACTCCTGAAATGAGGAAACATAAACAGAAAAGGCTTCACTCCAGCGAGCTGACAGTGCCGAAGCGGATTGGTCTGCTTTCCCTTGCCTGTGGCAGTTGACAGCACCTCCCAGCCGTGCACGGCCTTCTGCTTGCTAACACAGACAGGCTGACTGCAGCAAGCTCAGCTCTACCCCAGTCCGTACACTGGCAGAAAAGTGCACTCTCTTTCCGATTTTTTTTGCTTCTTAAGGTGGTTTATTGGCTGGGTTGGGGGTCTCGGGGAGGTTTTCTTTTCCTTTTTTTTTTTTCTTTCCTTTTTTTTTTTCTTTCTTTTTTTCCTTTTTTTTTTTTTTTTTTTTTTTTTTTGGTTGTTGTTGTTGCTGCTGCTGCTGCTGCTGTTATTTACTTGTATTCCTAATCCTGGATGCAGTTACTGGATTCTGCAGTACAAGTCTTCATGAACAAGCTGCACCGCTTACAGATTTCACAGCATTCAAAGGTCACAGAACTGCCACTATGGTTAAATGTCTTGTTTAATGGTTGAGGTATGTACAGCAAATCTAAAAGAGCCAGCATGATGATTTCTGAAGGGGAACTAAAACTGTGAGGGGGAGAGGGAGATAATACTATTATTTATTGGGAAAGATCTTTGCTGGTGATAGTTACTACAGCAACAAGATTTTGAATTTCCTCCCTTTTTCTCTTTATTCAAACTAGATGAGAATTCTAACTTATGTTGGTTTAACTCTGTGATGGCAGAAGGAGATTGCAGAAATAATCTGTTACTGTAGTCCTTTCTGATCTGCTAAGGGAAGTGTGATTGCTTTCTGTGTGTATTTTCTGACTGCTCTATGACAGGAGAGGATACCTGGTACTCTGTTGGCTTAGATGAAGGGAAAAGAAAACAAACTCATTTGTATCCTGGGGGTGAGTTCGTCTGAGAGTTAGAGCAGAGAAAGGAGCTGGAAATAAACAGATCAAGCAGAAGAGATTATCAGCTTCAATTTTAGGACTATATCTACCTTTTTTTTTTTTTTTACTTTGAGTTCATAAGTTTGAAATTAAGAAGCTTGTGTTTTGACTGATGAGCAGATCCACAGTGTGAAGGGAGTGAGCTGATAATCTTATATTAATGCCAGTTTTCAGATAGCTTTTGCTACTCACCCTGAGAAAAGTGGAAATTAATCGAAAGTTGAAGTAATGCAGCCTGATGCCAGTTTAAGAGCATATAGGCTCAATTCATATTTGAGCTAGTGATCTGCCTTGAATGAGTATTGCAGCAGCACAGTGGCCGGTGTGTGCTGCAGGAAGCGAAAGCAACTGCTAGCATAAAACTAACATTGTTTTCAGGAGCGTGATTCTAACATACAAGAGGAGGAGCCACTTGTAAGAGCTTGTGTGTATGTGGTCTTAAAAATAATTTCAGGCGATACAACCAGTGTCCTTTGTTAATTGGATTAAAATACAGGTATGCTTAGCAACTAGCAATCTTCACATTTTCCCAATCTGTGAAACAAGACAGCTCTCTTTGAGATGTTACTGTAGATATAAACCTTCTAGAATTCGAAAATCTTTTTGTTTAACTTTAAAATTTAAACCTAATGAAACTACCTACATGGCAAGGAAGAGAACATGAGCACACCTAACTTATGCAATGCACCTGAAAGGGTTACAAAAATTAACCATACTAGGCTCAAACATGCCTGCTTAAGGACTGCAAAAATATTAGCTCTGAAATGCAGAGGATGTGATATGTGCTGTGAATGGACAATTGCTATTCTGCAGTGCCTAGTGGGAAAACAAGGACTTTGTGTATTGCAAATGCATAACTGCAGCTCCTCCATTTCCTCTGCTGTGTCTTTACTGATGGCTGCAGAAACAAAGAGGCTTGTCACAGATAGACTCTTTAGTGCCACATCTGTTCTGAGGTACTTAAGAACAATTTTTTTCATGTCGTGCAACTACCTCAAGACAAGCTGTGGTGGTTGAGCTATTACTCCGTAATCCCTGTGCCATTCTGTCCTCCACAGCCCTTCCCAGAATCTTATGGGAGCTGCCAGCTGTTTCAAAAACTAAAGCGCTACTTCTTTAGGCCTAAGTTTAGAAAGATTAATGCAGTATTTGTTCAGTTATCCATTAGTAAATGTGACCAAGGGAAGCCTCAATCTAGAGGGGCTACACAGTCTGTTCTGCAAGGAACAACCTTATAGCTACACAAAAATAACCATGTTTCCAAATGGCAATCTGGAAGACATTGGTTTATGCTTGCTTCGTAGAGTTAAATTACTCACTTTTTAGATAAACAAAATCTTCTTTTGGTTTTTAAGCTCTGAAATCTGTATTTTGTAGCAGCTGCTACTGGTGATATGAATAGTAAATATGCTAAGTGTACTTCAGTTGAGGAAATGACACTGTTTTTCTACTCTACTAATGAAAGTTTTTCTGCAGTGCTTTCTCTGAACAGTCTCCATTCAGCATCAAGAACAAAATACAATTTAAGGTTGGCCTCTGCAGAGGATAAGAAGCTTCCTAGCATTTGGAGTCACATTGTTGTGTCAAAAGGAGTGTACTGCAGAAGCTTCCTATAATATAATGGCTGCTCCTTCAGAGGTTATTTCAGTGGGGGGGACATGAGCTGTCACCTGTGAAGTGATTCCAACAGAGTAATGCACACTCTACTGAACTTGATTCATTGTACTGCAGATCACTTTTAAATTGTGAAATCTTTAATTCTGTACCGTAGTATATAAATATAGCATGTAAGAGCAACTGTTTCCTCTCCTTCCTTTACATTTAAGTGCCTTTCCCTCCTGAAGCTCAGCTCTCGACTTGCCCTTACTAAATCCCTAGGTAGGTCATCAAAGCAGACTTATTTTCCAGTGTCTTCATTGCAATGATGAACTATAATTGAGGCATTCAGTCATACACCATTCTTTTTCACTCACCCAGTGGTGCTTCTATCAATAGTGAAGCATCTGTTAAGGACAAATAGCCTAAAAAGTTGATATTTTATGATGCATACATGGTTTTCTTGTTCTTTATTAGTCTCATTGGGGAAAAAAAAAAAAAAAAAAAAAAAAAAAAAAAAAAATT
>JAOWBP010001760.1:46265371-46276072 GCA_028571105.1 Tragopan temminckii | reverse complement strand
AATACCTAATCTGTCATGTGATCTTGTAAATATATGGCCGGAAGCTGTAGATGCAATGGGGCTAACAGAAAAGCAAGTCATTTGGGACAGCCAGGAAGACATCCCATTCAAATGAGCATTCTCAGCAACTCACTGTTCATCTTTTTTTCCATTTTAGTGCTTGAAATTCTTACAGCTCACCATGTGTCTGTCACAGGGTGAAAGTGAAAGGGACAGCTGGGGTCTTACCAGCTGCCAGAACAAAATTACGTGTTTTGTAATGAAATGATGGCTCAGTATTCTTCCTCCCACATCCATATTGGGTGGAAGATGGGTCTCTGTATGCTAGAATTATAGCATTCATTTTTCTTGTTCTTCAGCCAGAAAATAAGCATATTCCTGCAGGGACATCAGTTTTTATACTTCTAGTCAAACACTGGTTTTACGTGTAGTGTGAAAATGACACTTCTCAGCCACAAGCTTTGGGATGTGGAACTGATGTTATTTAGAGTTTATGCCCTGGGGTCACTGGGACACTCAGATTTTTCGTCTCCATATCCTAGAGCAGTTCAAAAGTTCCAATGCTTTTTATTTCCCTGGCCAATCTGAGGTGCATCCATGTAGGCAATGACAGCTGTAAAGCCAAGCACCACAAAGGCCCTTATATGCAGTTATGCAAGAGAGACTGGTAAGCTTTTCACAGTAAGTGGAAAAGCAAAGAACACGTCTTCTGATAGCAGTAGGTATTTGTCAAGTCTGAAGTGCTATCTTTGTGTACATACTATGGAGATAGGTTGTATTTGTTCTATTTAAGCAAATTCATTTAATTTACTGAAATTTAAAATGCAACATCCACTTCTGAAAGATTATTTAACAAAATAATTCTTCTGTCTTCCAGAAAATTGTTTAGAACTCTTATTAAGACTATTTTTACTACTACTCTTACTACAGCAGCATCTCAAGAAAATAGCATTAGAAAAACAGTATTTGGTCTTTTGAAGTTATCATTTCTGTTTTTCTGTATCAGACTGTGATGCGTATTGCTAGGGTTCACAGTGCTCAAAACTGGTCTTCTGTTTTAAAGCCTCCTGTTTTCAAATAGAAAATTGAGAAATCAGAGCCAGATCAGATAGAAGAGAGAGCAACTCAGAAACCAGACTTCAGTAGCAAATTTGTAAGCAAAAATTTTCATGCAGGGACAGTTCTCAGAAGGCAACAATTAAATGATTTAAGCACTTCTCTTACACACATTTAGTAGTGTGGTATCTGCCATCCAATGATGCTCTAATTTCGAGATACATATTTCACTTGTTCGTAGTGAAAAATTAGCTGTCATTTTATTATGTAAACAGTTTTGAACTATAGAAATTAAACTAATGAAAGGGCCCTACTGAGTTTGATTTTCTTACTCCTGTCTTCCTCCCAGTGGGAGCTGTGAGGATGGATGATAACTCAGTTTAGCTACTTATTTAAGCCACATAGTCTCATGGTGGTATATGATACGCCTCTGCTAGCTTGCTATCCAGCCAAATAAGATATCCAGGTTGCCTGGATAGATAAACATAGCTGATGACCTCTCCCTCTTAATAGGTGGGGGTGAGCAGTTAGGATTCTCCCAGTCACATAGAAAGACAAATTTGTTATAGTTTATCTAAAGGAGAATTGCATGCAAACACAAAAAGCAAGATTTATTTTTCTTTGAGTAGATTATATTAAAAATAAGAAACAAATATTTAGCAGAAGATATCTGCAGAGATTTCTTTCTGTAGCTGGTAGGTTTATACTAGTTACCCACAAAAATTCCTGGTATGAGAAAACACACCAACTAATCTTTCACTACAGCGTGTGTTAATGTTAGCAGTGTAAGATTTTTTAAAAGCACAGCACAGAATTTCCCATCAAATTAAATTTAGCTAATTGTCTTGGAGGCATAAAAACACACTTGTGGAGCAATTGCTGCCAGGACCTATGTACCGTTCTCTATGTGGTCATTCAGAGCAGTCGATGACTCTAACCCATCTGGATGTAGCAAAGAGGTTTTGGAAGGGAGCATTACCTTCCAAGAATAAAGTGGGAGGTAAGCATGTTTTTGACTGAATGTACAGCAACTAAGAGATGGCTCTGAGGAATGCACATCTTTAAGGTTGAAATCAAGAAACCTCAACTTTAACTAGAGAAATCCTGGAAGATCATATTGAGCTACTGCTACCATGTAATTGCTCATGCCCTCTGAAAAGCACACATTATTTGTTCTGAAAGAAAGGGTCTACGCTCTCATGCTCTTCTTCCCTTCCTCCCCAGTACTCAGCCTTTCTCCCACAGCTCAGTTTTTGCAGTGCTTGTGAAGGCAGGCTGAGCTCTGGGGTTTGACCATTTTACGTTCTCTAATATGGGGTGCCAATGCTGCCGCACCTTAGTGCAAGGGCTCATCCCTTAGAAAGAGCTGACAGTTCCTAGGTGGTTGCTGTGCTTTAGAAATGAACACCTATTGACATGAAATGCCTTTGTACTTTCCCAGGCACTCAGCTTTCAGCCAGGGGGTGTAGATATTTTCCACTTTGCATGTTGTGAGCCTATTATAGATTTGGGAGAGCTGCTTAAAGAGTCTCACAGGGCAGCATCTGCTTAATATTTCTTTAGAGGAGCGTCACTTTCCATCAGAAACTGAGGGTGTAGCATTGCTGTGAACTTTACCTATGTATGCAGCTGCACACAGAAATATACTAAATATGGGCAACGTCTGACTTCTGGTTTCACCTCTCACTCAGTCTGCCACTTATGCTTGGCCTTAACCTTGTGAGAAGGTTAAGCAAAAGGAGGACCTCCTGCATATTAGGCTGCTGGGGTGGATGAGGGTTGCTCACAGAGAGACCCAGGGAGAGATGAATGTGGATGCAGGACGTCTTAGTGGAGACAGGGCCACTTGGCATACTTCTGACTCTGCACTGAGTGATAGCCATGCTGAAACAGGCTACTGCTATGATTTGTTTCAAATGCTAGGATATGACCTGGGTCTAATTGACTTATTAATAGGCATTTCTGTTTCACACACTGCCACAATATCAGTCTTTTAATAGCAATGTTAAAGTGACATCAAAGCAGCCGTCATAAATTTAATTGGTCAGTGTATCTCCATTTTAGTCAATATTATCTTTAGAAGACTGTAAGACACCAGGAAAACAATTATTAGTCGTGATTAAGAAAGGAGAACTTGCATACATCAGCAAAGGAAAGGAGGGAGGTTTTCTTCTTCAAGGAGTATAGTGAGTTCATTTTTGCTG
Organism: Tragopan temminckii; assembly: GCA_028571105.1. Taxonomy (NCBI): domain Eukaryota; kingdom Metazoa; phylum Chordata; class Aves; order Galliformes; family Phasianidae; genus Tragopan; species Tragopan temminckii. The sequence goes on along the minus strand of JAOWBP010001760.1, from coordinate 46,272,812 downwards.
TGGAAGAAATGAGGACACAGTTATTAACAAGCTGTCAGTACACTGAAAATGCCCTTACAAAACTAGATGACATAGAAAATAATGTACTGTAGAAGGAGAATTATTATACTGAAAGTAGTATATTTTCCAAATTCTGTTATTCTGTTGTTTGGTGTTTTTTGTTTGTTTGTTTTAACAAAAGAATGGTCTTCAATTTTTCCAATGAACTAGAAGACCCAAGTGGAAATATAAAACAGGAATATATTTCTTTACCAAGCAAATTCCTCAGGTGCACAGTTGCTTTGTTTTTGTAGGGCTGCTTTGAAAAGCAGAACCACTGAAAGAGAAAAAGAAGACTCAAACTGGATCGGAGTGTGAAAGTGTAAAATGGCATGGTTCCACCGAGATTAATAGGTCTCCATCAATTTATATCTGTGAAAGATCAGATCCACTGAGCGTTTGGGACTTATAAGCACTCCTCTTCACCAGCTGAATCAAATATTAGGCTCGTTAGCCTTTAGCAGAACCTGTTTCACACCAATGTTTTCTACCATTCCCCCACAGTTGAGGTACTGTCAAGCTGCTTTCAGCAGCCCAAGAAACTGCAATGCATTCTTTTCCTTCCTCCCATCACCTTCTTTCTCTTGTTTCTCATGAAAAAAAAAAAAAAAAGTTTACCAGATTTTATCTGAAGTGACAATCTCACAGTTAATTTTTAGCTTCTGTACAGTCATCTGCAAAAGCATATAAATTTGTCATACAGACAGGGTAGATCTTGCTGTGTTCAGTATAGACCATGATCTGCTGCAATGGTACAGCTATGTAAGTAATAATTAAAAAAACTGATAAACAGTGGGAAAATGGCAATTTTGCTTAAGGACCAAAATGCATGTCACTGTTTCACAAGGTATTTTTCATGCAGCAAGGCTGTAACATCCTCCCTCTTTGAACCATGAAACTATGGCTGTTGTAATAATATTCACCACCAAAATATATCTTCTGTAACAGTATGGTAACAAAAAACAGCACAACATGAATATCTTGGCTGAATTTCATGGTATCAAAACATCATCAAAGCCTGAACCCACTTCAGTTTTTAAATGAAATAGCCACGTCTAAAAAGCTGCTTTGCACAAGAGCTTGTCTGGAAAGCATTTTTTGCCTTCTTCCTCAGAAAGAAGTAGACAATGACTTGTGCTTTGTGCTGGTAAGAGGGTAGAGGAGAGAAACATCCAAGCTCCCTCTCTGCTTATGCTGGTTCCCCAGTGTGGATGGCCACAGCAGTATTCCTGGGCACTGGGAGTCCTGGCAGGCGTGAGCTGGAGCCCACTGCTCCATGCAGAGACATGGCTTGAAATTGAGGCCTCTGGATTGCAATCGTTGAAGTGACAGACAAATCCTGTCCTGAACCAAAAAACCTTGGTGTTTTGTCCAAATAGGCACTTTTTCACTGGCTTTCATTACAGTAAGCTGTTGATTATTGGAGAAAAGCATGAGTGTAATTTGAGGAAAAACATCTCACCTCTGCTGAAGAACTCTGACCTTGCATGTGGTGACCGAGGGACACAGGGGCTTTTAAAACCCAGTTACTTGCCCCGTCCCTGGAGATGTTCAAGGCCAGGTTGGATGAAGCCATGGTCAGCCTGGTCTAGTATTAAATGTGGAGATTGGTGGCCCTGCCTGTGGCGGGGGGGGTTGGAGATTCATGATCCTTGAGGTCCCTTCCAACTCAGGCCATTCTGTGATTCTAAGCCTATTGAGAAGAGGTGATCAAAAACCTTGTTCCAATCATTTGATCTTTTGCAAAAGTCAAGTTATTGAGCGTGCATTAAAAGCTCTAATGTTCACCGAAGCCTTTAATTTCCTTATCCTTCAGTAATCCTTTTCTCACCTTCCTCCAATATGCCTAGTAGTACGTATTTTTTATTTTGAAAATAATTGAAAAATTAGCAGCACTTCATGCTTTATTTATTTAATAACTGGTGAGCTTATTTCTTCATGTTAAGATTTCCTTGTAGCAATTACCACTTTTCATCTTTAGAAAAAACTTGCTTTAAAAAGAGGCTTGAGCATGCACTACAGAAGCATTCCTTTTCTTCTCATCCTCCCCCTGCATGCAGCACTTCAGGGCTTCTGCAGCAGAGTAAAGGAGTGTGGGATTCTGTTTACTTTTTATTTTTTGCTTAAACACTGTAGCAAGCATTTGTGGTTTTTTTTTAATCCAATCATGAGCAAAGGAAGGATTATAATATTTAAACATGTCAGGTGATCTTGAGGGGCAGCCTCACATTCATCTCATCCACTTATCAAGCAACTGCAACTCAGTTCCACTGCATTTGAATTGTTAAATTAGTATTCATGGTTTAGTGTAAAGATATGTACAGCATCACTTGGTTAATCCTTTTTTTTTCCTTTCAATCATGTTTACTACTAATGTGAAAAAGCCTGAGCTGAGTTCTGTTGTTTTCCAAATATTAGTAGAAACTATTTAGTATTTCATTAAATAATAAAGTAAAAAGCAGTTAATGCCAATCTGTGTTTGCCATTGTAATTTTTTATGATAGCTGATGAAAACTAGTTTGCAAATAAAGGATTCTTTCTCTAGAAAGGTCTCTTAAGCTCCAGATGTTTAAAATGTAGAAAGCAACTGGCAGAGAGCTGTCAGTGCTTTCTAGCCACCCTTTAATTGTCAGCTGCTGACAGTATCTTGACAGTTGACCTTCTTCAACTCCAATTTTAGGAGGGCTTCAAAAGCCTCTGAGCTACTCAATTTCTAGAGATGTTTTCTGGGAGATAACATTAAAGGAGAATTTCATTTTTGACTCTATTATCCACATTTTCCGTAATAACACTTGTCTAAATCTTACCTTTTCAACACACTGATTTATAGGTTTTGGCACAGGAACTAATGCTGTTTCTCCTCATAGCAGACAGAAAATTAGTCACAATCTGATGTTAACATCTTCTCCATTACCTAAACCATTTTATACTTTGTTAAGTTCAACACATGCAAATCTAATGCCTTTGAACAAGCCATGGAGTTATTGTCCACGTTGCAAATAATCATAAATAATTTATGAAGACACTATTGTAAGTCAGCCTCTGGCAGACTGGAATCTGACCTCTCATACTATTGAATTCAACAGAGAAGTATCACTTGAGTGCAGCAGAGGGAAAACTTTGTTTTAGCTATTTTACAATAAAAAGTTAAGTATGAATAACCCTGTAGACATATTTGCTCTACTGTTTCCTATTGGGAGATGAGATTCATCAGTTTGCCTTCAGATTTGACATACTCCAGATCTTTCTGTAGTATCAACAAATAATCTACACTGTAGAGAGCAATAGGGTCATTCTGAGGTATAGGATAGATGTACATTTCAGCAATCAGGATGTCAGGAAAAGAATTGGTGAAGAGTCCACCACTAGAAATTTCTGCCAAAAGCAACAGTGGTGGTGTATTTATCTGCTTGTCACTTAAATTGCCCTCATTGCATTTCAGAGTCAAGTACCTGCATATCACAGGGTGATATAGTCCTATTCCTTTGCATCTTTCCCACGAATCTTAAGCACTCCTCCTGCAGTCCCTTACAGCTGGAATAGAAACTCTTTGGAAAGTCAGACATGTAAAAGGGATTGGCTTTAGTCTTAGCCAAGGCAGATGAGAAATTCAGTCAACCTAAACTTCCAGGTTTTTTTTTTATTTCACTACTTTTTTCTTCAGAGAGTACAAAACCAAACTCCAGCAAAATTGGCTTATCTCATTTCTTAATAATTTCTACATTTTAAACTAAAGATTTTTATTTCTACCTATTTTTTTTAAATGGAAATATAAAAGAAAATAAATTTTTTCTGTCTTCTTATTCTGGACTGTTACATCTACACTGTCCTTTTGAACTCTAAGCAGATAGTTACAGGAAGATGATGGTTCATCATAAGGCAGACTATAAGGCAGGCATAATGGGAAGGTATTTCCTAGGTTACCGTGAAATTTCAGAAACATTTCTGATTAAGATCGGTAACAGAGTGAAGGGGAGAAAGGCAAGTACAGATGATCTCAGAGACTTAAGATCCCAAATAGCAACATGATACAGTGTTCAGACTCGTACCAGATGAAATGCTAACCTTGGAAAAAATTGTATTGAGCTAAGAGATTATTTAAGGCTATTGCTCTATGATGCAAAGCTGTGTGGCAGTGTCAATGTAGTACAAAAATATTGCATGTAATATATTAGTAAGACTAGTAAGATTCCATTAGGTAAGATATTGTTTCCCACAAGAAGCTCAGCAAACATGAGTGTATTAAGAGTTACTTTTTCTTTAAATGGCTTCCATAACTGCATATAAATATCTTTTAAGAGTTGGAGGTTGAAGTTTTAGTCACTCCCAATTTTAAAGCTGTTAAATTAATTATTGTTTAAATATAAACAGTATTTATAGGTCTTCTATTCTCTGTGTATGAAAATGCAGAATAACCTAATATTTATATAAGCCATCTATTTTGACAATCTTTTATAATGGAAATTTGGCCATTTCTTAAAACAAATAGGTTGTTATGGAAAATTACACTGTATCCTAGGGATGCGGTGTTCTATCTACAAACTAGAGTCAGAAATACCTCAAACATTTTTTTTTTAACTAAAAAACTAAGTAAAAACTAAGGGTTCACTTCGTCTACCTTATGCACACAGAACACAAAGCACAACTCCAGTTTCAGCAGGTGAGGTGAAAACCTTGTATACTCTATGGGTTTGCTATAGCAACCCAAACAGCTGTGAGTTAGCTCTGATGGTAGTGCAGCTATCTTCAGAGTCACTTGACCCAGCAAGGCTGCATGGGTCCGTGTTACTTCAAGAAGAATTGCTCTCAGAGAGTTTGTCGTCTCTGCCCCCAAAAACCTCTTGACATGGCAGTGGCAGGGTATGTGCAGATAGTGAGCGAAAGGGTGGAGGAGGAAGAAATGGGAAAGAGTGGATACAGAGAAAGGGAAAAATTGCACTATGTCTTGTTATCTTTAATGTCTGTAATAATGCACCTTCCTCTGTCTAATACTGCATAGCAAATTGCTGATGCTGAGTGTACTTCATCTCTATTTCTCCTCATTTCTATTAAGCCTTAATCTTTTGATCTCCAGCATTTATATACTGGCTCCATGAGAAATAACTAGTCTGATCAACATCATGGTTATTAGGAGTTTGGGTCCAGGTTCTTAATAGGATTTCTTCACGATGCTTGACTTCGCCACTCTGTTGACGTAAAGTCTGTCTCCACTGTCAGGATAAGGATTGTTTGTATAGGAGACATCTCTGTAAAAACTCAAAATGAGATGATGAAAAAAAGGGTTATCATATCCCTCTACAATCCTCTTTCCAAATGCAAGATACGTCTTTCAATTTTTCAAGCAAATCATCACATTTTTAAAGAAGAATAAGTGAGAGAGCAAATCATAAGCTATAGTCCTCCTACCTTCTGCGACACTGAAGAATTTTCATCCTTGAGACCAAAGTGTAAAAGAGAAAAAATAAATCTGAGAAGACTGTAGGAAATGTAATGGTTTTTCTTTTAGAACAAGCAGTGACGAGGATTATTATTTATCCCCTCTTGGTCATTTATTAACCTCACTTATTCACCCTGTGATGTCTCATTATGTACAGATATTAGGACCATTAACACATACCTTGAGAATGTATTACTTCAGTTTTCTTTAATATGTGAAAAAAAAACAAACCATAATGGCAGTACCTGCAAACAGTGTGTTTCACAACAACAATAATATGATTATGTGTGGGTTTTGTTTTTTTTCAGTGGAAAATGGTGATTTAAAATGGTTTGGATTATTTAGTTCGTTAACAATGTGTTTAATCATGTGACTGGTTTAACATACAGGAGTGTTTGAATACTGAAGAAGTTCCTCTGTCTTTGTATGTCTTTACAATGCCAGCTTACTGCACTAGCAGTCAATTATTGTATTGCTCAATTATTTTAACAGTTTTAGAAATTCCATAAAATATTTATTCTGTGCTTGTTTTGGAAAGCTGAGACAAAATATTTGTGGATTTGAAATATTTTTATTGCTTTTTAAAAATTTTGTTATAGTACAAAATTTATAATTGTGAATCATTTATGAGTTATTTTATTAAATACAGTTTTAAGGGAAAATCAGAGGATCTAACAGAAAGCCACAAAATGAAAGAAGATCAGAATTACAGAATCACAGAATTGTGGGAGCTGGAAGGGATCTCTAGAGATCATCAAGTCCAGCCCCCCCCGCAAAGCAGGCCCCCTACAGCAGGCTGCACAGGTAGGTGTCCAGGTGGATCTTGAACATCTTCAGAGAAGGATAATCCACAACTTCACTGGGCAGCTTGTTGAGAACTATGACTGGATTTTCTTCCAGTCAAGTGTCATGAAAAAAAAAAAAAGCATAATGCAGGAAACATAGTAGATACAAGCTGAATTCTCTTAGCTTTGTCCTTATGTACCATGTATGAAAGAGGGTTGTGTACGTTCCATAAAGAAAGTAGTATGATTTCTAGTATTTCTATTCCATTTATATCTGAGTTTATAACAAGAAAAGTCTGACTTTTTTCTTCTATCAATCTGGCCTTTCTACTTTGTATATTTTCTGTAATTTGTGCATTAATACTCTGGTGACTAATGTCTATGTGTTTTATTTTATCTAACAGCTGAAGACTTTCTGGGATCTACTCTTTCTTAATTTCTTCTTAATTTCTTCCCCTGGTACCTTGCATTCTGATATAACAAGGTTAGTGCTGCGGTTTTGTAGGCTTCACCATATCTCCCAACATGTTTGATCACAAATAAAGGAGTACAGCAAAATTATCTTCCTGTTGCTAGCACATCAGCAAATCAGGCTACGCCTCTGTTTAGATTCCAGCTTCTTAACGATCCTGAGGATATCAGTACAATTTAAAATAAATTCCCTGGGAAACTGGCCTGCCTTGGTGGCATTTGGTACATGGGAATTCTAGAATAAGGAATAAACAAAGGTCACCCCACGTTTTACATCGTTCTCAGAAACATCAAACTAGATAGCTAATGTTTGACTACAGGCATTAAGCTTCTGGGCTTCACTGTCTATTCCTTATTTTCCCTGTAATCGTAACAACATTCATACAAACCACACTGAAATATTACCTATGCAATATTCTTGCAATATCATATCAGTCTATGTTAGAGGAAATCTTGATAAAAAGACATTTTAACATAACATAATTTCAGTGCTAGGAAACAAGCCAGACACTCAAAAAGATTTGTGTATTTGGGCTCTCAGACTTTTGTAGCCCTTCCTATTCTGAAATCTTAAGAGACTCATTTTCAGACTGGTAGTTATTCTCGCTATCTGTTCCAAAAGCATACAGAAACAGCCTTTCCCTTTCCCCCTCTCCTCTCCTCTCCTCTCCTCTCCTCTCCTCTCCTCTCCTCTCCTCTCCTCTCCTCT
>JAOWBP010001760.1:46252000-46265271 GCA_028571105.1 Tragopan temminckii | reverse complement strand
CTCCTCTCCTCTCTTCTCTTTCAGCAAAACTTGTCATTCCTCATAAATAGAAGTATCCTTTTCAATAAGCAACAAATATACAGAATAAACATATATGTGTATATATGTTGCTAAAAAACGAAAGCAACTTAGTTTCCACAATTTCATTTTCATAATTAAGTTCTTATTATATGTCTGCCCACTTGAAGTTTAGTCTACAAACCTGTTCAGCTGTGTCTTCTACAAAATCTGAAGGCTGTTTGTGAATCAAGTGTGCTCTCTGATTTGCCTGCCTTTATACCACTAATTGATGAAAAGTCTCCCTAACTATGCCACAAGGTGTATGGAACAAGCCTCCAAGCATGCCTGGTGCTATCAGTGTTGTTTTTTCTAACCGCTGCTGGCCAGTTAGTTCTACGGGAACTAGTGGTAACATCAATTCAGGCACTACTTACAGATCATTTTTGTACAAGCTCAGTGGGCTTTAATTAGTAGTCAGTCCTTTTATTTAATACTCAGATGCAGAAAATCAGGGATCACAATCTTCCCTTCTTGTATTTTAAATGAGAAAAAAAAAATACGTTCCTCTCATTTCACAACAGTGTCTGGAAATGATTTTTTTTTTAAAATTTGTATTAAATTATCTGTAAGAAGTAAACATTTAGAGCAAGGAAATTTTGATAAATTGCTGTAATTTAAATATATATATATTCACATTAATACTTAAATCTTTATGGATGGATCTGTAACTTACAGCAGAAAGGTAATTTAGAATGCAATTGGGAGATTTTTCATGAGTGAACTGAGCAGAACTTTTGTAGAAACTACTATTTCTGGGCAGAGGTTTAATGCTACAAGAAAAAAGCAAACAAACAACAAAAAAAAACCAACACTGATCCATAACATTCTTTTTTAATGCAACATTTGGGAAGCCTAAAGCGCTGATTTTCAAGCACAGAGTAAGAAAAGCTTACCAAGGCATTCTGAATATCTTATTACCTTCTTCTTATGTCTTCTGTATACAGCATAATCATGTCAAATTAGCATTTTCCATACCTATTCAGGAAGCCTGCTTCTGTTAAAACAAAAACAAATGTCAGATGGCTAGATCATAGTTTCTAGCAGCTTACTGCAAGAACAGTCTGCAGGAGTCATCTATTTCAAGGCTCGAATGCTTCCCTGTAGCATCTGGGTTCTATAGAGAACGTTTTTTTGTCTCGCTTTACTTGCTTCATTATCTTTAGGGTTAGGTAGTTCATCTTTCTGTGAACAGAGATTATTTTCTTTTTAACTTCTAAGTAAAGGATGGACTTGAGAACTAGAGGGAAACCATATAAATTCTAAGTAATTATCATCTGAAAGCAAATCTGCTACTGGAAATGATTTAGAAGGAAGCTCTAATATATTTGCAATATTTGAAAAGGTAAGGATAGTAAATGCACATTTGAAAGTACGTGTTCCACAAGATCAGAAATAAATTTTCCTTCGCCAAAACCAGCAAGTATGCGATCAAGCTATGAATAGATATTTCAGATGCTTTATATCGTTATCTAAATAAGTCAAAACTACCTATTTCTGGAAGAACAGTTATCTGATGTTTTTGATATCTGATACAGTTTTTCTCAATAAAAAGTTCTTTATTTGACAGCTTAATTGTAATATAGAGAAATATTTGCCAGATAAATTAATTCTACTTCTATATTCATCAATAAAAATCAAATAACAGAAATAATCTAATTTACACCTAAGTAATCAGTGAGCCTCACTATTGTGACAAAATATACTTTCAATTTTTTATACCATTTTTTCAAAGATAATTAATTTTCTTTTCAGGATATCATAATACAATCTGGCTTTCCTTTAAAATACAAAACTAAGCACAGACCTGCATGAATGACAAAGGAATCTTTCTTTTTATTGAACCTTTTGTCCTATGATTTTACTCCCTATATATTTACTTGCATTACAGTTGTGTGTGAGGGTTTCCCTCTGCCACCTCCAGTGTGCTACATGCTGTGTGATAAGGTGCCATGCAAACAGAGAAGGTCACAGTTGGGTCATTTTACACTGAGTGTATCAAACTAAATAGGAGAAACAATGTGAGCATATAAAAATAAGATTATATATTTGCACTGGTTAACTGCTGCATGAGTTGATATCTCCATGTTTGTATGTTAAAATGAGATGATGAACTCAAACTTGATGAGATGTCACAAATTTATCATTGATACAGAATTTAACCTTTATGCTTACTTCATAGGAAAAAATATTAGTGAAATTACCTCTCTTTCTGAGTTACTTTACATTCATTAGAAGTTACTGGTTTTTGTGCGTGCTTGCTTACTTAGATGAAGCTGTGAGCATATCTTTGAATCAAAATTTGAACTTGATTCAATTTAACAAAAACTTTGTAGGTGTTCTTACCTGACAGGTCCTAACAACTTTACTGAGATCTCTGGAGGTTAATGGTTTATTTAACAATCCATGGTATGAGGCTATATCTGCAATGCATTGAGTTTTGGGCTTCCAAGCATAAGAAAGACACGAAGTTACTGAAGTAAGACTAGTGAAGAACTGCAAGAGTGATTAAGGATTGTGAAGATGTGTCATATGGGGAGAATCTGAAAGAGATGAGACTGCTGTTCATGTTGGAAAACAGAAGACTAAGTGGAAATTTTATCAGTGTTTAAAAACAGATGATGGGAGTGTGTTTGGAAGACAGAGACAGGCTGAACTTGGCGATCTCCAGAGGTTTGTTGCAACCTCAGCCATGCTGTGACTCTCAGCAGTGGACAAGGCAGTCAGAAGATCAGCAGACTGCAAAGCCCCACAGATAAGATAGGACTACCAGCACATGTTAGCTATGAACATAAAATGGCAATAATATAATTTAGGGAGAGGACAGAAGAAACATCCCCCTATTAACAGATTTTCTGTAACAGGGAGTGTCAAGCTAGCAAATTACTTCAAGAAATAATAGAAATTCAAAGAATCAAAGAATCACAGAATGGCTGAGATAGGAAGGGAAACCATCTGGTCCAACTCCCCAGCTTAGGCAGGGCTGCCTAGAGCAAGTTGCCCATGTCCATGTCCAGGCAGCTTTTGAATATCTCCAAGGAGGAGACGTCACAACATTTCTGGGCAGTCTGTTCCAGTCATTGGTCACCCTCACTTATTAAAGGGCTTCACTATGTTCTGGTGGAGTGTCTTGCGTTCCACTTTTTGTATGTTATTTCTTGTTCTTTTTCTGGGCACCACTGAAAAGAGCCTAGCTATGTCATCTTTAAACCTGCCCTTGTTCTTTAGCAAAGCAGATAATTTAAACATTGCTTTCAGTATGCTTCAGAATATTTTGAGGATATCCTGCCATGGTTGTTGCTGCTTTTATTAGTTGGATCACATTCTTTCTGTTCCAGAGTATTTTATCTACTAATTCAAATTCACTAAGGTACCCTTTTGCTAGTGGGTATTCAAGGTTGTCTGAGCTTTGATATTTTTCTGGCACATCCATTAGTATATTATTAGTGTTCAAAAGGAATATATAGTCAATGTTTCAGATCTAATATATGCTTTCATTCAGTATTTATGCTTTCAGAAGATAAACAGAAATTCCACTCCTTATTATGTCCTAAATCATTTCTGCTACAGTTACTCTGAGGGCCTGGTTTTGTTTACGTATGTATGTATGTGCGTACATGCCCAGACATTACTACTTGTTTTTCTTCCAAAGACAGTGAAATCCAAAGGGAAGTCCCATTGTAAGTTGCACATTATTTACTTTCACAACTTCTACGTTGTTGAATGTCTGCTGTGTATTTTTGCTAGATTTACTCAAAATGGATAATATTTCTGAGCCTGCTGATTAGTAGCTTATATTAGAAAGCTGCACAGAAGAGGGATAGAGAAGCATCAGCTACAGGTGCTCGGCTTTAATAGACCACTGCTGCAAATTTTTATAACTAATAATGAATTATAGCCTATAATTCAGAGATGGCATACCTGCAGATTTCTAGAACTTTTGAAAAAAAAATTTCCTACAAGTGAGGCAAAAATCCTAAATAATTTTCAGTTTAGGAACAATGCTGGAAAACACAGTATGTTGACTCATTCAATATGGCTAAAGAAGAAAGCCTTCTTTTCTGAGGTAGTAAAATTATACATTTAAAGATGATAAGCAACATGTCATTCTGTAAAACTGACCTCACACATCTCATTCCAGGTCCCTTGCTACTGTTATCTTTAATTAATATTTTAATTGATGTGTACCAAATTAATGTAATGAGCTCAGTAGTACATCTCCTCTGAATGACAGAGCCAAAATTTGACAGTTACCCATGACGAACTAGCATAATAATAGGGAACAGAATTTCCCCAAATTAATGAAATCTTCTGACAGTTAAAGTCCTGTTTGATTAACACAACTGTCTTGATCAAGTCTTGATCAAGAAAGGTCAAGGGAATCTCTGGAGAAGTTTATTTTACACTCTGATAAAGAGAATCTCTGCCTCTATTATCACAGTGTATCTGAGTGGGATTTTTTGTACTTAGAAGATAAATTCATTTTTTTACTTAGTTTCTCTTTTCTAAGTTGATTCCTTTACTACAGTTAGGAATCTCTTCATTTGGCTTCGGGGGGAACAATGAGCCAAGAAACTTTCTACCAGTGTAAGAAGTTAAGGATCTGAGTGCAGCATTATAAATAGCCCTGTGGAAGCGGTCAAAATGAAGTATTCTGTTACTTCCTCATTGTAGCAAAGTCATTTTTGGTAGCGGTAAGCTGAAAATAAACCTGCACGAAGCATCTGAGAGAAATAATCTACCAAGGTGATGAACTGACTGCTTAACTTACTTCTTAAACTTCATTACAAGATGTGGATTAATTGCATTTGTCAATCCTTGGCCACCTGCTGGCAATAATTAACTTTGATTTGGTGCTGATTTTAAGGAACACATTTGTCTGTAACATTGTTAGGAGATGCAGCCAATAAGAAGCTGTAAACATGTTTCTTTTCTGTTTAGATATCAAAATTGGTTCAGCACTCAGTTTACTGAAAATGAGTATGTTTTGATTTATATGCTGTCTTTTTGTATATCATTTACTGAAATTTTAATTTAACACAGACATGCTTTGGAAATTTGCTGTGTTAACATCAGTTACAATCTAAATCTTATTACAAGATTACATGGCTTGCTTATGTTTTTCTGTCTAAATTCTTTTACTGTGCTTGTAGCAATAGAATATTTGTACCTTCCAACTGTAACTATATTTTCTAGTTAGAAAATAATTTGTAAATCATAGGACTTTGTTGTCAGTACAAGGTTCACTGTAAATAGTCTTTTCTGATATAGTTAATTGCAGCTTTTGTTAGTTTCAGTTTGACAAACTCATAATAATCTAAATGTGTTGATCAGTTCTCTCTCAGTACGCATGTGTGACAAGCTTCTTTTCTTTAATTTTTCTGATGCAAACATTTATTATTGTAATAATGCTTTATCAGTAGGCCTGTAGAAATACTAGGGCAAGTTGGGAAAAGAGAACTCAGTGAATATACAATATCAGTCTTGATGCTGACGATCATAGATTTGTTCGTTCTTAATGAGCCAGACTTCAATAATATAGTATAAAAAGTGTGTCATACTTTATGGACAAATAGCTGCTTTTGTCATATTGAAGGATCTTTAATTATATACTTGTAAACTCTGATGTGACTTTTGGTTATTTCACTGACCTACAGAAATTTGCTGTCTTGAATATACAGTGTAGTTATCTTTCTCCTTGTTTGGCAGAGGCAGAAGAATACTGTAAAGCCATAAAATAAACAAAATAATGCCCTAATAACAACACTTATTTTATAATTTTTCATGTTAAGTATTTGTAGTGCGTTATACTATGAAACATTCTTATGTCTTTAGGGTGAATTTCTAATTCTCAGCTGAGATGTTATATGTGATTTAAGGGCAGACTGAAAATACAAAATACAAGGGAAGCCTCCCTTCAACATCAGTAAACTTTGAATTAGTCCTCTTTCTGCTGAGCATTTATCACAGGTTCCTGACAGTAAAATAGTGCCTGCTCATTGTTTATATTACTTATTACTAATAATTGTCATTTGTAAATGGCATGTAAATATTGTCATTTACTGTATTTGCACAAACTAGTAATAACATTTTATGTTGGGCACACCCATTTCATTTGCCACGTGTGACTATGCTTACACTGACTGTTGCCACGTAACATTTTATATTTCCGTGTAAGAAGTGTAAAGAGTGCCTATGCAAGAAAGAATGGTCCATCTACCTATTGTTTGAGCCCTTAAGGTCTTTCTGGTTTTGTTTTACATTCTGACTTCTGCCACATTCCACTGTCATTGTATATTTGAAGTAAGACTTGTAGAGGGCAGACGGATCTCTCTTGCCCTATCATAAGGGTTTGGTCGTGTCTGAAGCTCTGTGTGCACGTTTGTATGCTCTGCCTTAAGTAGGAACATCTGTTAGGGGTTCATGGTCTCTCATTTACCACAGCTAGCTATTTCAGTCTCTCCTATTTCTGTTTTTCTCTGTGCTTCAGAGTTTTTTAAGAATATACATACTTTGTATACTTACCAGCTGATTCATGCCAATGAGGCATTAATATATGCATTTTATATATGCCCAGATACATTCAGCTGTAAGCTGCAAGTACTGTAGTTTCTTGTGTATAACAAATATTTCTGTGTGTCAATTAGAACGTGTTGGCTGCCTAAGACTCTGATTTTATGTCTTTTTACTAGCTATAACATTTAATAACTTTTCAGATTTCACAGAAGTATTCTCCCAGATTCTCAGTGATGCTTAAATCTGGTTGGGTTTTTTTGTTGGGTTGTTTTTTGTTGTTGTTGTTTTTTTTTCCCCTGTATTGTTATGATAGCATCTTGTTTGCAGGGCAAGCAAAATTCATTTGTCTTCTTAGTTTTCATTTTGAAACTGCTCTTCTCCTACTTCCTCTCACATTTTCTAGGTACATATGTATTCAGTTCTTGTTCATTTAACATGGGTTCAGTTCCAGAGTAAGCAGATCAGCTAATCAGTCATGTAACATTACTTGTAAAATGTGAATCAAAGCTGAATCCTTCCAGTGTTCAAGCAGCACAGTCTTCAGAGCTGAGAAACAACACATTCCTTAAATTCAAGTATACTCTATTAAGGTCTTGGGACTTAAATTTTCAAATTATTTGTTTTATGTAGATCTTTATATGTTAAAAAGCCAATTCCCTTTGATTTCAACTCTGGAAGAAAATATTTAGATTTTTTAAATGAGACCCCATCATTTGAATTTGGTCCCTGAGAAAGCAGTGAGCAAAACTATGTAATCAGCTTCTAAAACTGTGCTTAAGGCACTTGTAAAGCTAATGTGTATCTCATTTTGAAATCCCTGTTGATGCCTATTTGCTTCATTATGAACCAAGTAAAAATCTGTCCCTATATTACTCTGTATAACACATGAATTCTATGGGGGACAGAATCCTGGATTTACATGCTGGTTTGTGTGATAACTCGGACAGAAAAATAGACAGGTAATTGTGAGGTTAGATTTTTCTCAAAGTAATTATTCAGAGGAGAGTGTGGATTCTTTCACTTAAATGCTCGATATTATACTCTTATCAGAGAAAGGAAGACGGGTCAGCACAATTTTTAAAGAAACGAACTTAATATTGACATTTCCCGTCTGTTGTGGACATGAATCTGAAAGGCATCGCTCCAGGAAACAGAAGTCATTTTCCAAAGGATTGGAATATAAATATGTTCCTAGCAGGATCAAAAAAGGAATTCCATGAGGGGAACCTGAAAGTGGACACCTTCAGCTCATAATTCTAGTTTTACTAGCTGTAGCTCACAAAGCAACAGCTGCATCTACATTGCAAAATACCTCCCACACATACATACACACACAGTGTTTGCACACAATACTTATTTTTTTTTTCCCTTTAATGTGTGGGAATAAATTAGAATCTAGGTCTTACTGTAGAGAAAGAGTGTCTGCTTAGCTTAGAGGGGTAAAGATAATACAGCTCCTGTAATTTGATCATGCAAGTTGCAAATGGAAGAGGGACTCCTGCAAAAAGAACCATTCCAGCAAATCCAGGTAGAGTTTGACTGAAATCATGGGGTCTACATGATTCTCTTCATAAGATTATTTTCATGTGTTGCCCAGTGGTATCCATTAATTAGAAAAGAGACTGCATGATCATATTGGACACAATGAGTACAAATTTTTGTATAGTATCATAAACAAATTTTACACTAAGAAAAACAGAATCTGAAAATATTTGAAACTGAGTTTTGTTGTGAACTCAAAAGTATGGGATATCATTTGCTGTCTTTGCAGTCTGAAGGGTTGATCTAGAGATTTCTCAAAGGAATAGGATTTTCTAATAGTACCTGACTTTGTAATCTGGAAACTCTTTAAAAATGCATGCTGACATTTCTCTCATCAAAGTCATTAGTGAAATATTATTCCAAGAATGGCTCCAGTCTAATTCAGTTTTACTTGATAAGCTCACTGTTGCTATCTAAGCATGTAATGACTCTAGAAGGCTTTGGATTTTTCACTCTTTCTAACTGTGGTACTCATTACTGCAGTGGAGCTGGAAATCTAGCATAGAATCATATCTCACAGGCTACAGTATTTTTATTTCAATTGAAGAAAGTGTTCTTTTCCTCAACTCTGATCTTTTTTCCTTTTTTTTTTTTGTAGCTATGGTACAGAATATACACAATCTGCAATGCCTGTTGAATGAACTTTGTTAATAATATTTTATGAAAATAGCTTCAGTGCTAGTAGGATTCTCCCTAAAGGTCTTCCAGTATGACATTTCTGAAGAAATAAAGAAACCCTTTGAAAACAGGGTAGGCGGTGCTTCTTCAGATGGCAGGAAAAACATTTCCTTCTTGATTTTATTAGTACTGTACAGCTGTTTTAAGTAGCCTCTAAACAATGTCCATTGTGGATTTAGGATGAGTGCAGCCTTATGAACTCAATCAGTTCAAAGCAGCAGATCAGAGAAGGTTGCTATTGATTTGCAGGACCCTGGCAAGCATAAATGATTCATGTTCAGTGGTATTCGTTCTGCTGTAGATTGAACAAACAGAATGAAATGTACACCTTTTAAAAGGTATAAATTAATTCTTTTGGCAGTCTACTATGTCAATCAATGTGACTGGAAACCTTAAATATACATTAAAGGTACTTTACTCTTATCTGTTGAAGGAAATGTCACTTTCATCATGTGTGTCAGCCTGAAAAGACAGTACTTAGGACACAGGAATGAAAAGTCAGGTATTGCACTTTAAAGCACATCTCTAAGTGACAGAAAGAATCTGAGTAATGAGATACACTTAGCTCAAGAAAAGTTTCTGCTCTTTTAGGAGAAAGGAGTAAAACAGAACAAGGTGGCCTAATCTGAGAACACGTGCATTATTCATTGTTCTGCTGGAGACAAAGGCATCTTTTCCTTTAGAAATCAACCAGACAATTGGGAACAAATTCTTCTGCAAAGGACCTGACTTACATTCCACCATATTCTTAATCAGAAGGCAAATGTAACTGGAAGAGGTGCTGGAGAATGTTTCATCACAGAATCATAAAATATCCCGAGTTTGAAGAGTTCCCCAAGAATAACCACATCGAACCCCTGGCTCCACAGAGAACCACCCAAAATCCAAATCTGAGCTGAGAGTCTGAGAGTGTTGACTAGTCACTCCTTGAACTCTGCCAGTGTGGGGCTGTGACTGTTGCCCTGGGGAGCCTGTTCCATGCTCACTGCCCTCTGGTGAAGAGCCTCTTCTAAAGACCCACCTGACCCTCTCCTGACTCAGCTCTGTGCTGTTCACTTGATTCCAATTACTGGTCATTAGTGAGATCAGATTTTTGTTTCTTAATATCTTACAGTATAACACTTGCTACAACTGAGGTTGATTCAGTTCTGTCACCTTAGCCATGCTGAAGTTGATTGCCATTAACTATGCTGGATTGTGTCTATACAGTGACATAGCATCTGTGCTGCCCTACAGTGTAACCTCTATTGCTTTTGCCATTAGTAGGTACTCAACATTTTTTCTCTAAATGCTTGGAGGTCTTCACAATATCATGTAAGAAATACAATTCTCTTTTCACAATCAATCTGTTTGTTTAACTGCCCTGTTTTTCTCGATTTAGCCACTGAGGTCTTAATGCACTGTTTCAGGAGAACAGTCAGGCTATAGTCGAAATGAAATAATGTCCTACATGCCACTCAGTTCTTTCAGTGTAGAAGGAATTATAATATAGAATAATCTTTGTCTACTTTAAGACTGAAATGACATGGTGGGAAATTTGTTGTCACGAGGATCTTTAAGAGCTTATTTGTTCAACATAATTTTACATCTCTCATTTAGAAATAATCTGTGATTGAATAAGGCAGCAAAGATTTCACAATGCAAGTGAGTTAGTGGCTGAAATGTTGACTCCTTGTAGCATACAGGAGTTTTGCACTTGTATTTGGAACTGAAATAGCACTGATTGAATTAGAAGATGATTTTCTAACTATGATGAAAAATGAGTCTTTCCTAAACTGTTTTTACAGAAGTTCTAAATGCATTTGATAATGACCACTTTCTATATTGGAGAAGTTTCTTCTTTCCAAAATACCTTTAGATTCATACAATAATTTCTTCTGTGAGGAGCATTAATATGTAAAGTTATTTAATGTCCACTTTGTCATACTTTCTGTTCAGCATGTATTGAGGTCATGAAGGGGAGTGTTTGAAAAATGTAGTGAAAATGTAGTCTAAAATGTGATGTGTGAGCAATATTCAGCACTGTATTTATCCAATTTATATCTTAACTACTTAGCATGGTGCTTAAGGTCTTCATGAAAACTTGTTGACTGAAGCACGGCTCATTGAGATTGAAGTGATGTTGGTGAAGGATATGGAGGAGAGAATCAGCTCATAAGATGAAGCTAACATTTTCTGACTCAGGCAGTGCATTTGTTATAATATGTCCATAAATCAGTGGAATTGAGTCCTTGCTTACTGAAATGGATTGAAAGTAATCTTTTGTCATCTGTGAAAGACCAGGTATTTATAACTGCCTCTCTCAATACGTTGATCTAATCCCTATGACTGGTATTTTGTCACTTCAGTGCTGCACTCTAAGGCCAGTTTAAATACTTAATGAATTGCCCAAGCAGTGACCATGGGAGAAGATTTTGTGGCTGATGTGTGCTCTGTCCTGGCACCCCAGTCTATTCTGATTTTTATTTGGATTCTGCTACTAAATTCTGTCTTGAATATTGACCAGCTTTGTGGTGTTGTTGCTTGAGAACTGCTTCTGCTTCTTTATGGCTTTCTAAGAGTCTCCAACACTCTTGCTCCCAAACAGGCAGCCTGCTAAAATGAAATAGCTCAGTTATTGTGAGATTCAGTATACAATGAGCCAAATATTTCTCCTGAAGGTTGCTTCAGATGTGGAGTTGCAACAGAAATTTAAATTCAGAGGTTTCAAGGCTCTTGTTTTCTGATGGAAAACTTACTTCTTGCTAGAAATACATAGAATTATGAATCAATATTCAATTTAATTTGTTTAACAACTAATTATCTCTTTAGGACATATAGAGATACTGCTTACTAGGTTTTGTGTATACAGTGAAAACAAAATGTTGATGTTCATTTAGTTTTTGCTTGGTAAGGAGAAAAATGATCACAAAAGAAGAAGTCCAGTAGGACTAGATTAAAAAGAGAAATTAAAAATTACAAAACAGCTAGCAGGATAAAGCAGGTAGCTAATTCTTTACATAAAGACAAAAAAAAAAAAATTAAATTAGCCAAGCAGAAAAGGTCTCATATCATGTGATCTATGATTATTAGCTAATGGATTTTAACTAGACTACAAACAGTGAAAATCCTGGCCTTAGTTTTTCTTTTACAGATTCTTAAGGAAGCACAATGTGATTTAGGTTTCAGCCAGTCAAATTTTCTGAGAAATGCAGGGAGTTCTTCTCTTAATTCCAATTCTCTACTAACAACTAGCTGTAACAACTAGCTGTTCTTTTTATTCTTTTCATTCTAAATTCATTTAGAATTTATGATGACTCTGCAGCAGCCTCAAACTTGTGCACGTTCTTGTTTCCCCTTTTTCTGTGTCAAATACCAGCCTTCTCTGCTTTGTTACAGTCAGCATATGTTCTCGTGCCTGCATCAGTTCTTTTGTTATAATAGTATCCTCAGTATTTTCTTTCTCATCGTTTTCTGTGTTCTACATTTTGTACTCTGCATCAGTAAGATGATATTGTCTTATTACACTGCAAAATACATGAACAATGTTGTATGTTTGAAGCCAAATGTGGGGCATTTATTCACTGTCTGCTACTCTTGCACGTTTTGCCACTTCTGGTATCACAGCTGAAAGTTCTTAAAAATAGGCTTATGGTAGCCTGTCTCTCAACACTTGGAAGTGCTAGGATTTGTTCCAGGAAAATATTTAGTTTCCGCATCCACGTGCACTTTAGTGTTAGTTCCTTTTAAGTTGATGAGAGAGACAGTTGATAATAATTCAGACCAGTTTTTGTGTAACCAAAAAGAAATGGCTTCGAGATTTGTACTTCTTGACAATGTCACCCTCTTTTCTGAGAACATGTGTTTCAGAAACATCAGTAATATAAATGAAGCATAGACTGGAGCAGAGAATGTACTTAGAAAGTTGGTTGCACCTTTTCATATTGGCCTGGCTTAGTGATTAATACACTTCTCTCAAGAGACTCAGAAGTAGTCCATATTTTGTCTGCCTTCCATTCTGTTTCAGTAGTGTGTTGACGTGGGGGGTGAAAGTTCTCTAAATAAACCATTTTTATGGTGCACTTGTGTAGCTAATGCCGGAAATGTCATGTAAATCCAGAGGCTAATATTGCTTACAGAAGATCAATTCAGGCCTATATGAATGAAATGCCATAGTAATTTCTAACAGTCAAAGCTAAAGCTGTGGTTTACCAGGAAGACTTATTCCCTAGATTAAAAGGGAAGAGACTCTCCTTCCCTCAGACACCAAATAAGGAGTAGATTAGGAGTTTGTAGGATCATGCATATTGAGAGGTATTATTAAAGTACAACAGATAATGAAATTTGACTTTTTTTTTTTAAGAGACTGTCCCCTTTGTATTTGATTTTAGTAACATGATAAAGAAAGGGAGGGAAATATTACTCTTGACTTCCCCTATCTATTGTAGTGTAAAAATAAATTTGAAGTCATTTTCAAGGACCAAAGTGTGCTCCACCCT
>JAOWBP010001760.1:46235147-46247451 GCA_028571105.1 Tragopan temminckii | reverse complement strand
GCCATTTCCTCTAGCCCTATCACTAGTTACATGGGAGAAGAGGCTGACACCCTCCCACTGCCCCCACTACACCCCACCCTCCCTTCAAGTTGTTGCAGAGCAATAAAGTCTTCCCTGACCCTCCTCTTCTCTAGAGTAAGCTATCCCAGTTCCCTCAGCTGTTCCCCATAAGACTTGTGCTCCACAGCCCTCACCAGCTTTGTTGCCCTTTTCTGAATGTGCTCCAGGGCATCAATATCTTTATTGTAGTGAAGGGCCCAAAACTGAACACAGTATTTAAGGTGCATCCTCACCAGAGCTGAGTACAGGGGAACAATTGCTTCCCTGCTCCTGCTGGCAGTGCTATTTCTGATACAAGCCAGGATGCCATTGGTCGTCTTGGCCACTTAGGGAGATGTTCTGAAAATCAAGTTGTTAGGTATCACTGCAAATCTTAATAGTTAAGAGAATTTTCTTTAAATCTTGTTCCCGGATTTCAGTGCCTCAAAAAGATCTTTAATTAGGGACGATTTGGAAAGTGAATCTTTATTGTAGGATCACTAGTCAGTATTGGTACTTCCATTTTAAAGAAATGTGGTAGAAGATTAGATATGCTGCAAGAATTAAGTTCACAGCCACATTCTCTGCAACATTCTGATGATTTCATTTACAAAGCATTACACTGACAGCTTAGTCAGTTGGTAAGGAAATGTGATTCTCCTAATTGGGACAGATCCTGAAAGAAGGAATCTGGAGGTACCGCTAGAGATAGAACACAAGTATCAGATGTACAGAGCATGATGTTTTATCTGATGTGGCTTACTTAAAGGTATCACAAGTATGTTACCTTCACAGTGATAAAGTAAATGTTTATCATATAACTTTGACTAATAATCTCAGTAGTTATTTGAAGATGTTGTATCCAGAAAGCAAATTTTCTTACAAGATATAAACAAGGCAGAGAAGTATACAGCACAGACATACTCTCGAGGGTTCTGGAGTGGTGTCATGGGCCTCATGCTGCAGTGTGAAACCTAGTTTGGAGATCAGTGATAACACCATAGCAGCTGTGGAGATTGGTTTGTTTTAGCTGATGATAACATACATCTCACTGAGATGCACTTCAGAGGACAGGAGTGCTTCTTGTGATTCACTAAAATTATGCCTATCTTTCAAGAAAAAATTCTTCCTTAATCATTGTGATTTCACTTCTGTTCTTCAAATTCCATAAGATCAATAGTGAACTGAAATCTGAAATGTTCTCAGAAATGTGTGATTTCAATAAAAATCATCGCCTTCATTATTTCTTTACCTTTTTCCAACTTTCATTTTGACTTTTGTATCTTCAAGTTCACGTGATCTTTGGTCCTGACAGGAAACAGGAAGAGGATCTGTGTTGAGGTCCAATGTCTTCATCTTTTTTTTTTTAATCTGTAGGTATAAGTTAGATATGTGGCAGCAGCTATAAATTCATATGTAGAAGAAAAATTATTCAGTACCTCAAGTAGTATGTAGATTGTATTATTCCCTGTTGTAAAGAGCTGCCTGCAAAATAGTCTAGACAGCAGCAACAGTACATAATAGTCTGGAAAAAATAAAAATCCTCAAGATTTACAGCTTGTAAAATTAGATCCATAGCCTTGTCACCTTTTTAATCACATCATGTGTATTGTCTCCTTGGTTGAGCCAATATGGTACACATTTCCTCTAAATACTGTTGCAGTAAACAATCAGAAAATTGAATCCCTGATGATGAATCAAATATTGGTGTCTTTTTGAATCTATGAAATATCTTCCACCTGAAAAAGTGTTCCACCTGCAAAGTGTTTGCATATCAATAAATAAGACTGAGAATATTTGTGTTATGTTCTGATCATATATATAATAAGTTGCAGTACTGTAGCTCCAATTAACATTGCCATCAACAGAGTCCAGAAGCAAAACAGACATCTGTATTTCTACATGTATTTTTGACGTGCATACTGCTGCTGTGATTTTAAACTGCCCTGCGTGTCATGAGATCGTTTCTTAACTATGTTAAGAGGCATTTAAGTTGTAAAGGCAAAGATTCAAACTTGATGTTGATGACAAACTTGACAAGCCTGAAAGCAATGACATTTCCTTTAAAAAAAATAGCAAGGTTTAAGGTTACCTTAATGCCACTCCATCATGGAATTTTATTAAACAGGCTTTAATGGCATTACATAGTTTCTGACATTTTTTTAAGCAGAAATTCTTATGTACCTCATCTTTTTCAGCTTTTATAAAAGAAACAAAAATTCAAACAGAAATTAAAATCTGTATCATCTGCCTGCAGGGCTGGAACCCATACCAGGTTCTGTCATTTAATGGGATTACTGGTAACCCTAGAGAACTTAAGGTCATTTATGCAAAAAAAAAAAAAGTTATAGATTTATGAAATATTTTGTCAAAGATTTCACAGCTATTTTGCATCCATTTTAAGGATAGATTTAAAGTCAGTGCTTCAAAGTTATATGTGTTCTCAAACTTCCAAGGTTGCCTCTCATTTCTTGACCTACTCTTTTTCCTATCTGTATAAAACAAAAAAAATTATTACCTTTTGTCTTCCCTCTGTTTGTCTTATCCTTTTTCCTTTATTATGAAACAAATCGTATGGCTTCTTCCTTGTCCTCTACAGTATGTTCATTTCACCTGGATGATCTCTTTATGGGGTAGCTGTATGAACAGATTACACCTGAGCTTGTGGGATTTTCCCCGTTGGGAAAGGAAAAGCGCTTTTACTAAACAAGGAGGAAAATTTATCTGTTCAAAAAAATACAATGTGTCCTTGAGATTAACACCTCTTTCACTGTTTTTAAGAGCATCATAAAAAACCATGGGAAGAAACTTCATCAGCATGAGTCTGGTGAGATGATATCACTGTGGGATTTCTGAGAACTTTATGTTCCAATAAACAAATTGTGGTGCCAGTTGTCACAGGATTAGTTTTTTTTCTAAAAGCCATTAACGTAATTAGGTCATGTAACTACTATTCCATTTCTAGGCTTTGATGCTTAAGAGCGGATGAGAAGAGCACAGAAAAAGTTTCTTCCAGATGAGAAATATTTTTATAGCTTCGGTGGTTAACAAGTGTTGAGATGGAAGCACTGATCATAGCTAGGTTTTGATTTTTGGGAAAACTTCACTGGTGACCATATGCAACTTGCTTAGAACTCAGCATCTTCTACTTAACTGTTACTTATTTATGTTCATTTTTCTTGACCAGTAAATCCGGTCAACTGTCATGGCGAGAATAAGAAAATTTTACAATGAAAATGGAATTGTTAACTATGACTGCAAAAAAAAAAAAGTGGTAGCAGCTTGCAAAGAGTTTGTGGTTTATCCTGACAACATAACTCCCTTATGTTTATTGGCATATCTCCAAACTTCCAAGATGCTGTTGGCAGCTAACAAAAGTACAGTACATCTTTGTTTTGTAGAGCATCTGCCATTCAAACATTTCCTCACATGCTTTATCAAGTAACACATACACAGTATGGAAAATGCAAGTAAAACAGTATTTAGCAATAACACCTTAGTTTTATCAAAGAGAATTCCTTACAGTATCTTTCCAGAGAATGAGTTGAATTGACCAACAGAATCAGCTGCTGAATACTTCAAAATAGCAGCATTCATCATTAACCTACAGTAATTCTTTACAAAATGGTTTTCGTAAATGTTGTGTTGCTTATAGGAACTGAGTGCCCGTGTATTGTGCAACAGTTCTTTCCCATGATTAATAAGCAAACATTCAGGGTTTTTATATTCTAGTGACCTCTTTTTTTTTTGTTTCCCTCTAAATTGTGTCTGCCCCACCAAACTCTTCCTTAAACCAACTCCCCAAATGTGGCAGCTTAAAAGCTGCTAATTGCTAATAAGTCTCTGCTGCTCATAGATCTAATAACTACTTCTACCTTCTCTTTACCTTAAATAATAACTTCGCATCTGAATCTTCCCAGAATATGTACTTATTAGCAGAAAAGTGTTTCAACTTATTTCCATATGCTAGCGATAACAACTGATTCTCTTTGCACAGTTTTTTCTAAACTTACATAAACTGAGACATGGCACTTCCAGATAGCAAGTAGGATATGTAATATAAAAAATGTGTTAAATGCCACCCTTTTCATAGACTAATGTCTACTCACCTCTGTCCAAGGGTCACAACGTGATCCCCTTGTTAGTTGAATCTATCTCTGTTGAGAAACAGAATAGCAGTATTTCTGTAGGAACAGTGGAAGACATGATAAGAACATTGCTTTTGAACTGTGAATAATGGTATCTGATACACTAAGAGCCTACCACTAAGAGCAGTGGTTCAGCATGTGGCAGGCTGATGCCTTTTACCTTCCCAGTCACCAGACCATTGACTGTTTGAAGTATGAATAGGCCTTTCAGGGCATGTGAGGGAGTGTCACTTGAACTGAAAAGGATATGAAGTATGAGATGAAATAGAGCTTTTCTGGAGGTGATTCCATCTAGTCCAGTAAGACCTTCAGCTAAAGTCACAGCTGGCTTGTGAGCAAGCTCTAAAAATTTAGTTTCAGTATTTCATCCTTCATTGCAACTTCCATCTTTAAAACTGGCTCATCAGATAATTCCTCCTTCCTTTCCATGTTAAGACCTAGAAAACTCCTCTCCTTTGAGGAGGATCCAAGGTCATGTCAGGTTGAAGTGCATTTGTCAGCATACCCTTGGAAGCAGGTAACACTTGGCTTACCAAGGTAAGTATCCCCAAAAGTGCATCTTTAAGTAGAGAGGGAAAGTTGCTGTCAAAAAAAAAAAAAATTATGAAGTTAGGCAGGGGTTTTGATGATAGTGCATTCTAATGCCTAAATGTCAACTGTTATGCCTTGGGAACTTCTGTGCTTTTGTGATGTGCTGCAGCTTCCTCAAATTGTAAATGGTTCTTCCTTTTTAAAAGGTAAATCATTCAGAGAAACCTCTTAGGTTTGCCTCCAACTGGAAGCTGTAAGGTATTAGTGGAAAGTGTCGTCTTGGCTAAGTCTGCATGAAGTCTGTTCTTAAACTACTCCAGTGAAATGCCAGAGCTTAAACAGTGAGCAACATCCTCAGTTCTAAGTTGTGCCTGGAGCCTTAGTCACACCTTCGCTAGCTTTCATGCCACTGCTGAGCTCTGCATATACCACACTGCTTTTGAACAGCAAAGCTGTGGTCTCTGTTCAGCCTGAGATGCCACGCGCTTCCTTCCCCTCAACTGTGATTCACGAAGGACATTGCCTGCATTCTCCAACAGTGAAAATTGAACATATAAAGTAAGAACTCAGAAAAGGAACTTACTCATCTTTTTGTCCATGTGCACGTTCACAATACATTATTTATTTCATTTCCTCACCAATCCATACTCTTCTGGGACAATTAGCATTCAAAGGAAGCAAGGGGCAGCGTTGAAGGCTGGTGCACTGCATTATCTGCAAATTAACTGTAGTTTTCTCTTTGCATATTTTGAATTATTTGTATTTATAAGCAATAGTTACATAATGTGCTTATAGAGGACATACCTCAAAGGAGAGCAGTTTTGGGCAGGTAACTTTCTCTGTTATTGTATTTTTATTAACAGCAGACTACTGTCATGATATACTATTTCTGTAACATGTGGTTGTATCTTTGTTGTGTACAAACTACAAATATTGGTTAATTGCACAAAAGCTTTCATGAAGAGTCTTTCATCTTAACTTTTAAAAATAGTGATATCTGTATTTAGTAAAAATGAGTATTCAAATGATGATTTTTTAGGGTATAAGTGGAGTGTACGTGACAGGTGAGATAATTAACACCATTAAGGAAAAAGGAAGTTGGAGTTTGCAGCAAGTTTTATGGACAGTATTCACAGAATCAAACTGAAATAATACTAGTGTAATTCTCTTGTTTAAGTGATGTGAATTTAACTTCTTTTTTTTTCCCCTGCTAGCTGTCATCTACAGCTGGCACCATCCTAAACTGTCAGAGGAGTTATAAATCATTCTGTTTTGCGGCACTTGGCTTCTCCTCATTTACACTTGCTGTAACCCTCAGTGTAACTCTATATTGTCTTCCACCTTGAAGGATGGCTAGGGGGTACCACTTTTTGACCAGCTGAAACCACTGCGACTTGCACCACTCTGCCAATGTAAATGATACAGAACTGACAGCATTTTGTAAATGCTTAAATGCCAGCAACAGGTTAGCTTATTCAAGGACTGGTAGAGTCTAATGGCCTAAGTGTGAGATATGCAGAGATTAAAACTATGTGTCTACTCATACTCTCAGGATTCAAAAGCTAGAGACCAGCTCTCTGCACTTCCAGCTCTTTTAATGCAGGTTAGCCTATGTATAGAAGTTGAAATGGAGCTTTCAAGTGTATAGTATGATTTTCTGGAGGGAATGTTAAGGTATCTGAATTTTTGTCTCCCAGCTCTCACTGCTCTCCAGGGCTCGCTGCATCTTAAAAGGCACAGATTTTTCTTGCTGGCCTCTTTCAAAGCTGTCAGGCAGAAGTGTGCAGTCAGTGGACCATAATGTCCCTCTAAGGCTTCCTCTCAAATGTCTGTAACAGTAGCAATATTGTGCCCTGGTAAACAGCTACCATTCATGTTAGATGCCTGGGCTCTCCCCTGCTGTTGTGAGCTCATGGTGAATTCCTCTGCACACATGCAGAAGTATCACTGTAATAATCACCAGTAAGGATTTTGACAACTCAGATAGGCATTATTTATTTTAACAGCACTGTTTTCACATATATTTCTTAAGCAGTCTCCTTGGGAACTAAAACTGTCCAAAGGTGGCAGTGGGCTGAAAATTCACAGCACTGTTTGTGTGTACAAACGTAGTGTCTATACCAGGACACAGCATGGAACAGAAACAGCAGTAACTCATAAGCTATCTGTAAACAGTAGTCTTAAACAAGGGTACTCAGCACAGTTTATACTGTGAAATTAATTAATTGCAAGGCTGAGTTCTCTAAATGTCTGCAGTCATAGTGCAAATACTGCTGGAGGAGTGAACAAGGCAGGAACCCAAAGCCTGATCGCCTGTTTGGTCTCCATGTCTGTGTCTGGCTCCCTTCCTACTTTTCATGTGCCACGCAGTGCTCTGCAAACAGTACTTAGCAAACATTTTGTAGGTGGGCCTCACGACATCTCTGTGAGGTAATTAAATACACAAGCCTCACGTTGCAAATGGGGAAGTTGGCTTTCTTGCCAGGCTTGTAGATAGAAGCAGTCGCCCAGTATTTCAGACAGTTTCAGGCACTGTTTTTTCATTTAGCAGAGGTGAGGGCTTGATTTGATGCACAGTTATAAACCTTTAAGTGGGCTTGGTCTCACCCTGTTTATCACTGTGATCTGCTTTTAACTGTCAAGAGTTTTTTTTTTTTTAACGGACACTCTCAGGGTGGTCGGTTTTGTCCCTAAATGGGATCCTGAGGTATGCACTACACATGAAATTGCCATCAGCTGTGATAAAGGCAGGCTGCAGTAACCACTCAGCTGCAGGCACCTATGGTTTGGTCAGAGAAGTCCTGCTCTTTGGTTATGTCTATACCGATAAATGAAATAGCCCCAGGAAAAATCACTGGGATTTGTCACCTGTATTCTTATGTCTTTAACAATGACTGGTTGCAGTTTTGGCCAGGGCTAGCCAACCCTTTTCCAAAGAATTCACACACTCCCTGATGCCTTTAATTCATTAGCATAGAAAAAGTTTTTCACTATGAACTGGAAAGTTCTGAAGACAGTGATATTTTACTATAGTTTGTGCGTAGAGCAATTTTCTTAATACTTTGTCTCAGATGAAAGCACTGATTGACTCCTAGAACCCAATGTAAAGACTGTATACTGAAGAATTTATTGTTTGTGAATGTTAGAGGTTCGAATGTACTTTCTACAAAAGCATGAATGTAAATTCCTGTTTTAGGTCCTTAGGCTTATTCTAAATCCTTTCTGAAGACTGAATCTAATCTGCTGTTCTCCACTTCTTCTGTATGGCAGAGCTGGTGCCATCAATTACTTGATTTATTCTTCAAAAGGATGTTTACATGTTATGAACTGAATAATGGAGGCTATAGTTTGATCAGACATTCAGATGTATCTTTGCGAGTTCTTTGCGAGCATCTTGTGCACTGGGTAAAACATTTTAATTTCAGTTTGAATCACATGTATTTTCAAACCTCATTCAAATAAGTTAGCACTTCCTAATTTGGATGAAGGTCTATATGCCTGATGATTTAACAGTACTGGAACCATAGCCCATTGATATGAAATGGTCAATGGGAAATATTTCTTCTAAGACTTGCTGACTCTCTTTTCTCTGAGAGTAAGAATTTTCTGGCAGCCTTTAAAATATCAGTGTTTTGGTACAAGGCTTATCAGTGTTCCTTGTTAGTTTCCTCTGCAGGAGGTGAATTAAGATAGTTCATTTCTTTTTGCCAAGTGATAGATCTTTGTTCTTGAGAGCCCCAGGTGTCAAATATAAGATGCAGGTTGCCAGAATTCAAAACTTTGGACAAAACTTTCCTAGGTATAAAAGTCTTGAGAGAGATACTTTTGAGACTGCTGTACTGTGGCTTGCTCACTCCTGATTTTTTTTTTTTTGCTTAAAAAAATGCTACATTAATCCTTTATGTGTCTGTCTGGTGGGTGGAGGCATGCACGTCCTGGACGCTTGTGGTGAAGGTCAACAGAACAGACAAGGTTGTGTTACCTTGTGTTTGTTTCATGGAAATGTTCAGGAACAAAATTATAAAATATTTATTTTACGTATTGTTTCAACTATTATGCAAAACCAATAAAAGTAAGTTGAAAGAAAACATCAGCATTTCTGATTTAAAATATCAAAGGACAGGAAATTCTTCATCCTCTATTTCCCATTGGGATTACAGCAATTTACTGTTCTGAAATTCCCTGCTTCAGTATGATATAACGTGTGAGGGAAAAGTAGGATGACATTGAGTTTAAGCTTTGTTTGATTCAAGTCAGACCTCTCATAGTTATAACACCATTGTAAGGTGACATCCGTGGACTTCCGAAGATATCACAGCCTAAACACTTTTTGATACTGGATTAACATCCTTTCCATGGGAAAGATACATTTTTAATCTTTTTCCAAACTTCTGTGTTATTACGGTAGGCTTTTTTAATCCCTTCTGTATAGTCTTCAGATAAAAATAAACATGCAGTCAAGCAGGATCAACATGTTGAGAAGGAAGGAGACTTAAGGTAGAACTTTTTCCTCATTGAGAAAAACGATATGTATCATACTAACCAGGCAGGTCTGTATCTTACTTAAAGACAATGCTGTTAGTGAATACTGCCAGAGCACTTAAATAATAGCTAAGCAACTAATGCCTAGTAGAGGTGAACAGCCTTAAAAGAGAGGCTATGTCATCATAGTTATGTTGAATCTCAGTAAGGTGTGAGAACGTTCATTTTTCAGGGGATGTTTATTGGTGATGTTTTACTGGTTATTTAACTTGTTTGCATTTAAAGCAATAAAAGACAGTAGTTTCATTTAATGATGATGATTTAAGAGTAGTGAGGAAAATCACTGTTCTTCCCTTTAGGAAGCCAGGGTTGAGCCTAACTTAAGTTCTATGCTGATGGCTATGACCTGATCTATCTGCATTTGAGCAGTGCTGAGTGTTGTCTGTATCAGCTCTTTTGGCAATTACTGACCATGGAAGCTAGAGCTTCTAAGCAACATTAGTTCACTGTCATTGGGCGTCCTAGTTCAGATGCAGTACCATTCCCAGTGGCCAAAGAAGGCTGTCTGTCATCTGCAGATTAATTTTACAATGCCTGGAAACTGAGCTACTCAAAGAGTTGATTTCTTTTGTTACTTGAGTTAGAGTCTTTTTTTTTTTTCATTTACAGAATCTAATATTGCAATGAATGTTTCCCAGTGGACTGAGAAAGGATGCCATCAGTTGGGAAATACCACACTGCACACAACAAAAACACTGAGAAATCCACACAATAGCTCTGTTATCCTTTTCTTGGATGATTTAATCATTGAGATTTTTTTTTTAACTTAAGAGATTTTAATTTGGTGATTATTTTTAAAATTAAAAACCTTTTGGGTTTTTTGATTTATTTTTTTTTAAGCCAGTTCTGATTATTTAGAAACTGACATTTTAGTATGGTGAAACACTTCCATGTTTCCCCTTGAATGGAATTACTGAGAAAGCAACTTCATCTCTATACTCTTTCATGCTTTCCTACAAATCCAGATGGCATCGCTTAACATGAATGTGTCAATATCAAAAACAGAACTGACCACTTGATATGCAATACACACCCTCTTCATAGAATCACAGAATGGCCTGGGTTGAGAAGGACCTCGAAGATTATCTAGTTTCACCCCCCTCCCCCCCCCCTGCAGTGGGTAGGGTTTCCAACCACTAGACTAGGCTGCCCACAGCCGCATGTATTTACATGTGTCCTTACAGCTCCTGTTGTTGTCACCATGTGGTGCTTGTTGATACTCCAGGGATTTATCCAGAAGCTTCCAGATGGGGAGGGAGAAGTGGGGAATGATGAAGTGGTGATCCAGCTTTAGCTGAAGAACCGCTTTTGCATCAACCAGGATTTTTACACCCTCCATATGTTGGAAACAAACAGGCTCTTATACTCATCAATACACTGCATGTATGAGTTGAATTGACTTACGTACAGGTTCAAAAGGGAAAACTAGATGGCCAACAAGCACGGAGCTGATTTAGTAATTGTACTGTTAAGTCAATGTACTGTATGGTCCTTCTCATCTACTGTGAAATGTTTTCAAAATCTCTCTCTTCAGAGCTGAGTATTCAACACTGAGTTGACTCAGGTGAGAGTGCTCATCAGATTGCATGGCATGATTAGTTCCTGTATTTACTCATCCATTACTCAACAAGATAAGTGTAGTCATAATGTAAAGAATAGTATACAGAATTAGAGGCAATGGGAATGTTAATCTCTTTGAATTGGTGACCTTTAACAAGTTTGTGTAATCAGTCCTTTCCTCTGTTTCCCACCTGCATCTAACTACATCTAACTGTAAAACTTAGCCTGCCTCACAAGGATTGCTAATTAATGTAGTAAAAATTAATTAACATTAAAAATGAAGTGAAAAATAAAAACAAAATTCACAGACACAAAACATGTGCCATTTGCAGGAAACTGTTAAAACTCACAGTTTGTATCTGTCTGAGGATGAGATATTGGTGATGGGTGGACAGTTGGACTGGATGGTCTTTGAGGTCTTTTCCAACCTTGGTGATTCTATGATTCTGTGATGTTCTGCCAGCAGGTTAGCACTGTATGACCAGTATTCAAAAAATAGAAATGCATCTGCGGGCACAGTACAAATGTTTTGAACCGCAAGAGTTTAGATCCAAATGCAGATTACCTTGTGTTTTCATATAAACAGGAGGTACTTTAAAACACTTTTTGATTGGAACCCTGCACATTTCTACTGAAAACCTTGCTTCCACAGAATATCATTTTCACTTAGGCTATTAATTAGCATTGTGTGGTATAAAATGAATAGTACATTTTAGTAAAATAAAGTCAGCCATGATAATTAAATACAACCTTGTTATTTATGTATTATGCAAAATGTCTTTCAAAAGAAACTGTGGAAACTGCTTGGAAAGTCATTTAAACAAAGTTTCTCATTTCTACTCTAAAAAACTCATTGTGGACGCTCTTTCTTCCTAAAATGAGAAGAATGTACCATTTGCAATATATGCAGTTTTATCAGATTAACGTGGCTCAGTTATATTGCAATATATTGGAAACCGTGACTCATTTGTGAAGAATGACAAATGTCTTATGTAAATATGACAGACATAATAATGTATTGGTGTTTTTAAAAGCGAACACTCACTAAGCAGTGCATTCAGATTCAGACATTGAAAGTGCGTCTGCTCTTTTCTCTGATCACTGCACTTCACAGTTCTTATAGGTACTACTGCTCTCCATGAAGTAGAGCTCACTCAGCAGCCTTTATCCCCCTACAGATTATAACTGTCATTTTATACTTCATTGTAATTTCTATACAAAAGTACATAACAAAGTAAAGCGTGAAAAGTGGAAACGTTATTTTCCCTACTGCTTTATCATTTCTTTAAAGCTGTGAGGAAATAACAGAGTTTAACTTCAGGAAAAAGGTATTCTGTTTATGTTGGGGAATCTGGCATATTATGCTTGTGTTCTTGTGTTGTTTTCAATTTACATTGTACTCTTCATGACTGGTCAAATAGCCATAATAGCTATGACCAAAGCTGTATTAGAAACATATTTTTCATTCCTTCACAAAAATTCTC
>JAOWBP010001760.1:46194585-46232237 GCA_028571105.1 Tragopan temminckii | reverse complement strand
CAGACATGTTACCCGGGGGACAATATGCTTTTGGCATGGGTTGTTCTTAGCATCTGTCGATCTTTACAAAATCAAGTCCTGCGAAGTGTGAAACAATGCATGCCAGTGTTCTGGGGAACCAAGACAGCACAGCTCTTGAGAAACATGGCACCATTCACAAGCATTCAGGAAGACAGTCTTACTTAAGTGTTAGGTGGGAGGAACATGATACCCATGTTGGGTTACCATTTCTGAGACTTTGCTTTTATGTAGCGTGCAGTGGGCATGTGCAAATAAGCAGATGCAAAATTTATTCTGTGTTGCTGTGAATAAGCTGAGGAGAAACTTTGAGCAGTTCATTCTCTCACAAACATTTGAATTGCTTCTTGGAAAGAGTGGTTTGTCGGTCAGTATTTCTGAGTCTTTGACCCTTCCTTTCATCCAACAGATCGGTGGGAAAAAATATGAGAAATACATGTGGAATTGAAGAAATCTAATTCCATATTTTCTTCCCGTTAAATAGTTCAGTAGAAAGTGAAAGCTGAAGTGGCAGTGACCATAAAAAGCAGCTAGAAGACAAGTCTGGCTCTGCAATTTGTAGGAGAAGGAAAGGTAATTATGTGGTCCAGAAAATGTTTAGAAATAGAGAACTTTGATGTTTCACATCAGAGCAACAATAAATAGAGACAACGAACTCACCTTTTCCCTAGTATTGTTATTTTCCACCTCATCTTCCCACACACTTAGAATGGTTTTTGTGGTGGGAGAATCTATTATGTAATCTACAGATGTTCTACGTTCTTTAAAACGTAAACTTAAAAATGAACAATAATACAGCATCATCTCATGAGGGCAAAAAATTAGTCTGTTCCTTAATGTTTCTTGGATGATGGCACCCCCCCCCTTTGAAGAGGCCTACAAGTTCTGCCTTGCCTGCTAATACACACTCAGCTGTGTCTTACTCCTCATTAAAACCCAGAATTGTTATTTGTTAATAATTCTGGATTTGGCTCACAATGGCCGTGTTATAAACATTTAGAAACGTGGATGGCACATTGAAACACTGACAGATTCTCAGGAGGGTCAGGGCTACTGGCGCCTCTATAATGAAGTCACACGCTGTTAAACACTTTTTCCCTGAATCGAAGAAGAAAACAAAGCAGTTAAACTGCTAGACCATTTTCCAGCAACATTAATCCATTTCAAACCACTCCTAACCATAGTAAATCACAGGTTTGTGAGAAAATGAACTGCCTAAAGGTTCACCTCAGGCTATTTAGCCCTCAAACAAGTTGCTGACTATTGGCAACAATGAGTAGTTGGGAATTACTGCTCAATTTAATTGTAATTACTTATTTTGCTCTGTCCTCTTTGCACTAATTGAGGGTCTACATCATGGCAAACTCCAGAACAAAATACATTACCAAGGTGCTGCTGGAGATTGACACTGAAGGTGTTGAAAGGTTATTTAAGCAATCTGTTTTACTTCCTGGAGGAAAGTGACTGAAACCTCTTTGGCTGGGAAAGACTGTGAAAGCATAGAAAGGGAAGAACTCTCTAAACAAGTTTGCTCTGGCATGGTCATTTTACTCTGTAGAAATTCATCCACATGTTGAAACATCCAGAATTTTCAGTTTAACTGTGCCTCAATTCTAATACAAAATAGGGGAGCTAGAACTTTACCCATGAAATACGGTATGTTAATAAGAGTAACGTGGCAATATGATGAATCCATAGGGCAGCAAATGTGCTATTCTGGCTGTTAATATGATTTGAAAGGTAATTGTCAGTATGCTGTGGTTACATCACACTTGTAAGTGTTCTTTCCCCAGTCTAATGTAACACTTGCTAAATTCAGGTCTACATTTCCAGATAAATTCAGAATTTCATCTGTAATCATTATGGGAACTGTTAATAAGCCCCAAACAGGTAATATGTAAACAACTATAATTGTTTTTATCAATAGGACAATTTAGTTGGCTAAAATGTTCTAGTGTTATTTGCTGCCAATATTAATGTTTACTCATGCAATTCTCTAGTTGTATTCATTATACACATTTTAATTGAAAAATTCAGAGGTGAAAATTCAAGATCATATGAACAAGGTCTATTTGTGCAATCATTCACTCCTGAGAAAATTGATAAAATGGGGGCCTGTTAAATTTAAAAAAAGGTATGGTGTACAGAAAACTAATTTTTGTCTCTCAACAAGAAAAAGCCATGACTTCACTTTTTGACTTAGGCCAAAAAAAGATAATGTTTAAGGATACAGCAAAATTCAGAAGTATTCAAGTATGTGTCAGGAACGTGCCGAGTACTGGTAAGGAATTTCCTTGTTTTACATAAACATTGGTTTAATCTCTACCAGATAGTATCACAAGGCTTTAATCTGTGGAGAGGTAACTGTGGAAAGGCTAAAGCAGGACAGATGTTAGCCTACTGTGGTATATCGTGTACTTTCTCTTGCCTCTGTCAGAGGGGGGACACTGAACTGAAAATACTGCAAGCTTAGTAAGACATTGGAATTCCTTCGCTTCCTACAGTGCATCAGCGCTCAAAGTGAATCCACCGTAGATCTCCCAGGCAGCCTGAAGCTGAAGAGCATGAGGCCTGACTCCTGATGACATATTGCCCTTAAATTTCAGCAACCAGACTTATGAAGTACTGTGGCTTTCCACACTAATAGATGTTCCATCTCTACATCGTTGGGTAGTAAGAGTGATTCTTTTGCATACTAGAGAAACTTATTCAAGTATTTTTTAAAGGTGAGGAGGAAAGGAATTTTTCTTCTTCTTTCCTCTGAGATAATCCAGCTTTTCACAGAAATACAGAAGCTGTTTGCCCTGTCTTATTTTTGTTAATCAGTTGTGTTTGTGTATTTTAATTCTGATTTCTAAAGAAATGAGGAATTATGCAAGGTATTCAGAAAAGGAAGAAAAAGTTATTTTACTAAGGAATGTTGTTATGTAGACTATTACTTCTACTGTTTGTAAGAACAAACCACATTAAGATTACTTTAAAAGCAAAGAAATCAAAGGGATTCTTGAAAGATATCGAGCTTGAAATCAATGTCCGATTAATATCTCTGTTATTGACAGATATAATAATCCCTGTCATTTGCAAAAAGATTACCCCCCCAATTACTGTCACGTTTAGCTGATGATGTATATTAAGTAGTTCACTTTATTACTGTAATATGGGATGAGAGACATATTGAATGCCTTACTCAAGACATGAAGAATAGAGTGGAGTAAAGAAGCCTATAAACGCTGTTCCTACTTGGATAACCTTTTAACTAACCAAGCTGGCTTTTCAAACCTTGGTTGTCTGTGGCTTAAAAATTTAAATCCTATTTTAAAGAGTGAAATCTTACAACTCAAGTAAGGTTCAAATACGGTCAGGACTATGAATCCATCCCCATCAGAGATTTCAAGAAATGAACTTCAGAGGCTGCTCTCCTGTTTGAGGTTATTCCTCTTCCCAAGTGGGTAACATATTTTGGTGTTAACAGCTCACTGTTGATACTCTTGCCTCTCCAAACTGGGTACAGAAAACCAGCCAATCTTTAGAGGGGATATCATGTTTCTCTCTGCTTCCCCTAACAGATATACATGATGATCTACACGCGTGCAGTAAGTCTGCTGTGTACAGCAGATACATCCAGAGTCATTCTTCCTTTATTTTATGTCTCATTGAAAATCGAAAGCAGAATAACTAGCATCTAAGGTCAAAGTCCCGCTCCTACCCTCTAGTGTAACCACTACTGATTCTGTAGAAAATTCAGAAACTTGCAGGAGAGAATGAGCAGCTGCTTTGGTCCCATTTGGAAATGGATATGAAGCATAGAAACTCTTGGCCTCATTGTCTCTTGTTACCACCCCCAGCAGCCAAGCAGGTGGAACAAATCCAACCCAGAAAGGGAAGAGAACTTGGCCAGGAAGAAGC
Source organism: Tragopan temminckii (assembly GCA_028571105.1). Taxonomy (NCBI): domain Eukaryota; kingdom Metazoa; phylum Chordata; class Aves; order Galliformes; family Phasianidae; genus Tragopan; species Tragopan temminckii. Next base: position 46,228,313 of record JAOWBP010001760.1, on the reverse strand, counting down.
TTAACCAGCCCTGGCAAGAATTCATAGTAGTGGTGACACAGTCTCAGTTTAATCCTGAAAATTAAATCCTGAAGTCATTCCTTACCTCTTGTTTATAGAAAACATTAGCTAACAACAAAAATGCCTGAACGACTATTACTTGAAAGACAAAACTGAGCCCCTACTGCAATTCTGTGCTACTTTACACATCTAGAATCCAACCAAATCTTTTTCGTATCTTCTGAGCAGTTCAGTAATAGCCTATTTTTCATCCTGTTTATACATTCCTAAGCAATCCCTGACATCAGAAATAAGAGGGTTGATCCAAAAGTAATGCCTCCAATGTGATTATGTTAGTTGACAACATCAGAGGCGGATGTTGATGGTATGGCAGTGGAGATTGGACCTTCCCACCAATGTTTGATTGCATGTTGTTGCTGTGTGATGGATGGCAGCGGGGGGGGCAGTCTGACAGAATGACATCGTACATGGAAATGTGTATGAGCATGCATGATCTTGTTCATCACTGGTGAAAATACATACTTAATGGTGGTGTCTATGTTGAAAAATAAAGTTTTGTAGCTGAGAATGTGCTCTGTCAAGCTGTGTTATTGTGCTCTTTTTGTATGTTGCAGTTTCCATGGAAATAAATAGGAGGCATTACCTTCAGGAAAACCTCTATAAAATTGCTGCAGAAGAAAAAGTTTAGATAGAGCTGCTGTGAACATGAAAAATCTCCTAGGGTGGCTGTTCTTCAGTCAGCTCTGTGGATTGCAGGGATTTTAGGGAAATCCAGATAAGCCTATGAACTTATGTATAGTTATCTGAATCTTACTTGCAAAATTTTCAGTTCATCCATTATCATAATGAATCCTGTGGGATGATAGCGGACTGTAAAACATTAGCTGCTTTCCCAGTTTCATAATGCTAAGGCTAATAAGTATTGTTAGATATTGTAACACACCATTTGCCTGCCTGAAATGTGATATTTATGTGAATGCATCTGAAACATACAATATGTCTGAGGAACTAAATCAAAACTAACCAGGAGTTTACAAAGAGCAGCTTAAATTCAGGGCTGAGTGGGGCAGTGAATTTTAAAGTGATTTCTTAAATTTGTATTTGTCTAAATATACTGATGGTCATGAAGAAGACAGTGGGAGATTTGTGTGAAAAGAAGCCCATGATTTAATATTCTTCCTTGAAGAATAAAAGGCAAATTTATTTTTTTCCTCAGAGAGAAATGATGTAAGAGCAATTGTAAAATTAACTTCAAAATACTGGATGCTGTTTCTCTTTTTACAGTCTTTCAAAAGTATGTGCTCCCACCTGGGAAGGTTAATACAGGCATCTGTTTACTCTTTTTAGAGATACTGATATATGAAGAGACTGTGCGTGGGAGATGGCTTTTGTTTATTTGTTTGTATTCATTTCAGTATGAAGGAGGTAAATTTTAAAAATAGTGAGTTCCAAATGTGTTATTCATTTATAAAACTGTTCATTTTCTCTGATGCTCTAAGATTTTTACTTACCTGATTCTTTGCAGTTTTTAAATGTTTGCTTTAAATTTCACTTCTTTTTTTTTTTTTTTTTTTTTTTTTTTTTTTTAAGAGAAAAAGAAAATGACAGGAGTAACCATTTTGGATTTTAACATAAAAGAGAAAGATGTAGGTGAAGAAAAAGAGAAACTGTATAAGAATTATAAGAGAGGAAGAAAGAGGAGGAGAAATTAATAGTTCTCAGTGATTTTCCCAGCCTTGCATGACGGTGCTTTTATTCCCACTTGATCACATACAGAAACAACAACAACAACAACAAAATGTAGATTATGAAGCATGGACCATTTTTACCTATTAAATATGAGGCTATCCTTAAAGGAGGGCCTCCTTACTGAGGGCTTCGAGTGTAGTAATTAAAAAAATGAATCTTTTTTGTAGTGCCTGAAGCAACCACTCCTGTAGTGAGTGGGATCTCTACACTGACTTTAATCAGAGCTGGATCAGACCCATGAGCCACACCAATTATGTTCCTACTGGCAGCTAAACTGACATGTCTGTCTGCATAAACGACTCAAATGATGCCTCATCCTTGAAAATAACCGAACACTATGTATCCGTATCTTAAGTCTAATGATGTTCTTTCATTGAATTAGTATAGTGACCGAACATCAGCCATTATAAATGAGGCAGTAAATGAGGCCTCTTGTATACTTGGGTCAAGTACTAACAAATAGCAACATGGATGAGGTAGTTGTTTAAGCCATAGGTATGGTAATAAATAGGGCATGGTGAATGCCCTGTAATATGTTGTTGACCTATCCTTGTAACATCTATTTTTCCTTTGGCTACTTGAAATTCTTCTGATTTTGACATTTTATCAACACTCATCTGAGCATTTCTAGTGCCAAACATAAACATAGAACAAGGGGATCAGAGATCCCCTGTAAGAGGATGAAGACAGGGATACTATCAGAGATGATTTAATTAAATGTAAATACATATTAACTAATTTTTGGTTTAATTTTTTTTCCAGAGGTGCGGAGAAATCTCATTTGATAGTCCTGACCAGAATGCCAAATGTGTTCGCATGCTAGGTAAGAGTCTTTTCCCCTTTTGGTAATAAGAATTCTGTGGAAGTAAGTTTAATTGGAGATTTCTTCTCAAAGGTACATGATAAGGACTGTGGTGATTCACACTGGCATTTATACAGCTCATCCGTATGTGGTCCTCATTAATTTATTCTTTACAGCGAATTTTCCATTACTTAAAGTACATATATTCCAGTAGTGCCCAACTATGGAGATTAAAATACAGCTGTACCAACACTGTAATTGTAACCTTTGATATGCTCAATTCCAGAACTCATAATTAAAAAGCTAAAAATCTCTGTAATTGAGCCAGATTTTTGAAATCACCCTGGGGAAAATGTGAACTTTTGTAGACTGCGTATCTTTAATATGAAGGACCGGTTATGTGCTTTGAAAAAGAGTATTAATTTCACAAATATTTATCCAAAGCCCCTAGGACAGGCCTTAAGCTGCATCAATCAGCAAAATTCTCACCATTGTGATTCTACAGATTTGCACTGGTGTAGCACTTTGCCCATCATTTGAAAAGAAAAAAAAAAAAGATAGTATTGGGCAGAGCAGAAGTGTCTATTCTTTGAAAACAATGCAGAAATGTTCTGCTATGCTTCATTAATTTCCATGACTAATTTTATTGTATTTGCTAGTTTCATCTACAATGCTAGCCAGTAGTATCACAGCAAAAATCAACAGTAAGTGTCTAAAAATCTAAAAGATACTTTTTGCTAAGAAAAAAAAAAAAAAGAATCATGAACATTTGCAAGATTAGGCTTTAAATTCTGAAGACCTCTTACCAGCCAGGGCTGAGATAAATATATGTGGTAAATTAAAGCATTGCATCTAAAAACGCGATGACTGAAATAGTCACAATTATAAAAACTGCAACTGGCAATGTCTAGGAATGTAATTCCCATCTGGGTGCATGGCTGTGTTCTGTAATAACAGATTATGTGGTTTGTTGTTTATATTCATTAAATCCTATTGTCACAATAGACTGTAATTGCTGCAGAGGAAATCTGTCATGCTTATAGTGCGCAGATCCCAATAGATGAACTGACACAATGGACCATAATGACCTGTTACAACAATGATCTGTGGTTAGAGGTTCTTAATGGCACAAGCTGACAGAAAAGATACTTTTGTGATCCCTTATCATACCAATTATAATATACCGCTTAAATACCGTGGAGTGCAGAATTTCTTCTAAGCAGGTTATATCCATGCAAATGTTATTAATCATTAGAAGGAAAAAAAAGAAGAAAAAAAGAGGAGATTAAGAAGCTGTGTTACCTAGAGATGAAAGTCTTCTGCATGAGTTTCTTGTCATTTGTTTTGGCATTTTTATAACAACACATATTGTAGTTAGGCATCATCCTTAGTGCAAATGATTCTTTCGGAGCTGCAAACAGAAGATATTGTTTCTGTTAGCTATATTCATATCTATGTTGACTAGTATGTGCACGTGCAAGAATTTATTGTATGCTGTAAAGAAACTACTAGGAATGTAAAAATGATCTACGGTGTCTTGTCAAAGGTGTGACTAGTCCAGGGACTTTCTCAGAGATGATATCTCTTGTGTTTTAAAGTCTCTCTCCTGTTATTAGTGTCCATCAGTGTCTCTAAGAAGTTAAGGACCTTAGTATCCTATATAATATAGGATATTATATTTCATCCCAAGATATCTCAAATCATGTACAGTGCTGAGGTTATTCTAAGTGCAAGGGTATACTCCACAACTGCCTTTGTAAGTGGTATGGGAAACAGAACTTTCATTGCATATTTGTTCTGAGGGCAGCTACTAGAGACTAACTTCACTGTCTTGATTTATCCATGAAACGCTTGTGTTTCTGCTAGGGCCACAGAGCCGTAAGACCACTCCATACTTGCAACTGTATGATATCAAGCAGTATGCTAGAATGATACTAGCTAATTTTGTCAGAAAAGATCTGTATCTGGGTTATGCTACTGGCTCTGGGTTTGCTTCAAATTTAAAGATTTTTGGAACAACACCTTGCTACTATGATTCCAAATTCTTTGAGATTATGGATTGATGTGGATTATGAGGATGAGGTTCTCTTTACTTAAAGTTTGAGAAAAAGAGATTTGCAGTGAAAATCTTATTCTATTCCTATCTTTCCCACTGCAAAACAGGTAACAATAGAAAAATGCTGAACTGTTCGCAATGGCTACAGTGAAAGTAGGTGATTCTACAATGAACTGACTTGATATTGCTTCACCTGAGATTAAGATCTGTTGATTCTTATCACTTTTTCTCCTCTTTTAGCTCTAGAGTGATGGATACTTCTTATCTATGTATGAAAAATCACTTGAACAAATAAATTAAATAGTTACTTTAATGTGCTTCCTGAGGATATAGTAGGTAATGGCTATTTTTCTGCCCAGGATATGCTTATTGTCAGTGCAACTTCATGTACTCCAGTTTTTACAGAATATGATGATCTTACATTTTATATTGCATTTGTTTATTTTCATTTTGTATGTTGCACTAGTTAAAGCAATACAACTTCTATAACTGTTGCAGAAGTTGGTCAGTGGCCCACATTAGCCTTTTGAAGACCAATATTCAAATCCTAAATCTGTCACAGATTACATAGGTTTCTTGCTTGTAACGTTGGCTGAATCTTTAAATGTCCCTGTATGTTCATTGTCCTTTGAAAAAAAGAAAAGTGCGTCCTTCAGTTGTGGAAGGGTAGCTGGGCACTAGAATAGGCTCTCCAGGACAATGATCACAGCATCAAACCTGGCAGAGTTCAAGAAGCATTTGGACAGTGCTCTCAGACATAGGGTTTGAAATTTTGGGTAGTTCTGTGTGGAGCTGGGATTTGGACTTAATGATTCTGATGCGTTCTTTCCAACTTGGGATATTCTGTGAAAATTTACGAATACAGTGAGAAGCTGAGGTACTGTAGTAATCCAGTTCATAAGAATATTGCACTGTCAGTACAACTGTGCTGTCAGAAATTTTTCTTGAAGCTCCAAGTCTATCTGAAGCCACTGGTAGCTCATCGGCATTTCTAATGCAAGGTAGAAAATCTACAGTATTCTGCCAAAATGGGAGCTGTTATCAAAGTTAGTGAGGGCATTCAACTATGACAAAATTGAGAGATAATAATGAACTGGATGTGAAAAATATTTGGCATTATGTTGCATTCTGGAAATGAGAACCCTGGCCTCTCCATGCCCTTTACTTATAATGACACTGATTTAAAAAAAAAAAATAAAAATAAAGAGGTAGTTAGCAAAAAAAACAAAAAAAAAAAAAAGTGAGAAAATAGCAGGATAGCAGGGTACTCTCCATGTGCTTATTATCTATGAATATGAAATGATAGAAGGGGACGGCCTCTTTAGTGGGATCTGTTGTGATAGGTCAAGGGGAAATGGTTTCGAACTAAAAGAGGGGAAATTTAGACTGGATATAAGGAAGAAGTTCTTTACAATAAGAGTGGTGAGGCACAGGAACGGTTGCCCAGAGAGGTGGTGGATGCCCCATCCTTGGAAACATTTAATGTCAGGCTGAAGGGGGCTCTGAGCAACCTGATTTAGCTGTAGGTGTCCCTGTACATCGCATGGGAGTTGGACTGGATGACTTTTAAAGGTCCCTTCCAACTCAAACAGTTCTATAATGATTCTGTGATTCTCTGGTGAGCAGAAAAAGAACTATTCTTCATCCTGGAGGGCCCACTGGTATTTTCAGTGGCACAACCTGTGGTTAGTTTTTCCATTATGTAGACGAACATACTCTGGACTCAGACACAATCCAATGTTGTATCATGCAGAGATAATTGGGTTAGTTTGTGAAAATTGCTGGTTGGATGCCTAAGCTTGGAAGAATCCAAAGTTAAGGCAATTTAACCAGTTCTTGCATCTTAACTAGCTCATCCAAAGTTAAATCAGTAACCTCTACATGACAGGGCACCCTGTTTTATGAATTCATCCTGGAAGGAATAACGTTCTTATTATCACTCCCTAGGATTGGTACAGAAAGTAACTGCTAGTTCTGAAATATTTAGAATGGTGAAACTTACAGTGCAGTGCCTATGTGAGACTTACAGTGCTCATAGTAATTTTGTGTTTTGCTCTGAGTCATGTTGTACGCTATCATTTATTGCTCTAATGCTGTACTTATTTTAATATGGTTTGAGAACATAGGAAACATAGCGTGTACTCCAGAAATGATCCTTGGGAAACATTATCTTAAAAGGGAAATTAGACATCTGAGAGATAGGTATTATTGTTAAGTTGCCTGGCTTTCTAACCTTGGGATTCACAGTCTACAGAAGTGGTCAGCTAATATATTTTCCTGTAAAGCGTAAAGGTTTTTTTTCTCCATCCATATATTATGGTAAAGAAATAAAAATGTTGATCATATGACCCTCCTAAAGCATAGCGGTCACCTCACTGGTGTCAATTTGTTGTTGATATATGGCATTACCTTGACCTAGTAATTTCTTTTACTACTCATATTTGCATTTTGCATAAATGTCTGCTGACTAGAAGAGAAACTTGAGTGTATAAGCAAATAGCAGCTTATATCAGATAGATACAGTTACCCTTATATTTGCAGTATAGAAAGTAAATAGGTGCACTCATAACACATGCAAAAATTTTATCATCTCATCAGTTTTAATCCATTCAGCCTTACTCATGATAATGGAGAGAAGAGGAAGGAGGATAAAAGCATAATGAGTATGCTACTCTAGTGAGCAGTCTCTCACTGTCAGATTTGGTCTTTACTCCTTACTGGGTAGATTTTGAAGAGGTTGTGTATCAGTTAACTCTACCGTCTGCAGCAGTTTTTCTGGGGGAAATGTGTATTTCTCTCTTAAGGAGCTAGGTATTAAGATGAAAACATAAGCCTACCAGACCTCTTAACTTCTCATGGCATATGTTGAGGTGTTTTCTTTTCATTATTGTAAATTCCATACAGACAGGAATAATGGGGGTGAGTTTGGTTTCCCTTTTGGTGTAGCCTTAATCCTTGCAGAAGTTAAAAGTGGAATCCTTGTTTGGAATAAAATTTCCACACAGACATTTAAAATTCATCCAAAAACAAACAAACAAAACAAATTAAAAAAAAAAAAGAAAAAAAGAGGGGATTGACACTTTTTTACTCTCAAGACTATTGAAACATAGCTTAGTTTCTTTGGTACCACAAATATTTTGTATTCCAGAGAGGTGCCTACCTCACCTCCAACAAATAATGGTTATGGTATGTGAAAAAATCAGAATTTGGCCATGAGGTGAGTTTGATGGATCCAGCTTCAGTGGTGGCGGCACTTTGTCCATAGCAGAAAACCACCACACGTTTGAACAGAGTTGGCAACTACAGCTTAAGAGAGAGACATTACTGGAACAACAACAGTGTTGAAAGCCAGAAATGAGGGGTACTGGCAAGGCTCTGGCTGATTGGCCTCTGGCTTACGTAACCACTGAGCTCACCTTCACTGAAAAATAATCACATCTATTTAAATTTGCTTTGAGAAACTTAATCAGGTAAATAACCATATAATAAGTGGGGAGAAATAAATATTAATGAATATTAGCGTCAGTTTGCACTGAAAAGGAAGGAGGAAGAGAAACAAGGCAGCTAATGGAATAGTTCTGCAGTGGTGAAAGTCTATAGCTTTGAAAGCTCTTCAGCCCTTACTGACATGGTGTGAAATGTGACCCTATATCTCTTGTATGCACAAGACTTCTGCATGAGCAATGCGGTTCTAAATAGCCAAATATACCAACTATTTATAACCCAGTCATTCAAAGACTTACACATACACTTGACCTTATGCAGACTACATATGCTATCTATGCAAATGACTTGGGAATAAACACGTAAATTAATCTTTGTAAAATTTCACTATGTTATCAGGAAAACGCCTAAATCTTCACCAATTAACAAGAAATCTTTACTTGTTGCTATGCTGCCTATTGGGATTATTCAGAACTTTACAGTGGAGTATGGAAACTTAAGCGCTGTGCTCCAAAGGTTTCAATTCCATAAGCAGCTTGCAACACAGCTATCTATTTTTGATATCTTGTTAATGATGAGAAATTCAAATCTAAACACAGAAGCCCATGCTAAGAGCTTTACACACACATTTTATACAGTAACTGACATAGTCTCTCTACCAGCAGTTTATTAGGATGAAAACAGTACGGTGTAGGTAAGCTCTCTGGAACAGCAGTTCTTCTTCAGTTGAGTAGACAGAAGGTAGAAATTTTCAAATATTGTTACAATATATGAACACATTTTACAAATAAGACAGCTAATGATCTTGCAGTTATGCTTGTAAACGCGTTCAGAGAGGGTACCTCTGTGACCTTATGACCATCAAAATGGAGGCTAGTTGCTCCCCCATGCCACTTAAGGCCCTCTCCTTCGGTTAATTGTCCATTCCAAAAGCGCAGCACGTACTGTATCTCACCTGCTCTCTTCAGGAGCACTCAGTATTTGTTCAGTATAATGATACAGAGGAGGCCAGAGGCCCCATGCATCAGCCCATGCTTTCTCTGGAAGGCCCCAGTCGAGATGCCAGGCTGCCTACGTTTGTAGCTTGGAGACACAAAGTGGCAAATGGGTGGGCATGAGGCTGCAACAGAGACTCCTTTGTCAAGGAGTTGACAGTGCACACATGCCATCATTGTGCTGCTTCATCACTGTGTTGTGGTTTCATGCTAAACAAGTAGGAACTCTTTGTCTCTGTTGTCATGAGATTTATTCCCCAAACCACAAAGAACATAAATATCATGCCTATTAAAAAATATCACAAATAAAATAAGCTGAAAATCCAGATATCTTTAACATACTTTTAGAAGGTTTTCTAGTACCAACTTATTATTTCAGTAATTTTGACTTAATTATTATGCTAGGTAATTATGCAGCCTCGTTGCTGAGTGACAGTGACCACCTGTTTATCCTATTCTGTCCTGTAAATCAGATCAGGCTTAAACCACTTGTCCTGACAGTATTACAGCTTTCACAAGGGTACTGAAGGAGACAAAAACTGGCACTAGCATTTTGTGTAGGCATAGAAAACTCTTTTCTATGTTTAATATTTTTTTCCTATCACTCTAATCACTCTAATCTATCAAATTCTATCTTGAGATATATGCACTTTTATTCTATGTCTCAGCTTGAGGGGTGACAGGGGACCTGATGGGAACACAATTATAAGGAAATCACGTATTAGGATTGACACTGATTATACTATGTAAACATATCATTATGGCCATCTGCAGAATGGATAGTATCGAAAGAACTCATTCATTGGGGCCACAGGATTCAGTTGAGATGCTAAAGATTCAAGAGACGATTACAAAACCTTACTCCCCTCCAACTAATAACACTCCAAATCTCTGACCCTTAAGCTTCTCTTGCTGTCAAAAAGACTGAGAATCACTTGGCTGAGAATCTCATCAGCTATCACGTTGGTAAACACATGGGTTTGTAAGCCTGGTTCAGCAGCTGCACTTCAAGCAAACATTAGCAAATTTAGAGCAGTATAAAGCCAAGCCATACATTGCTTTTCATCCAAAGCATGCTGCAGACAGAGGGATTGCATACTGCTTCCTGCTTATATAACAATGCAATGAAATGTAAGCTTTGAATTCTGGACTTTCATCTCTTTTAAGTGGCTAAAACCATTTTCTATCTTACCCACCAAGCTAAAGGCAGAACAGGCTGGGTTAAATACTGTCAGTTCCACTTACTGAACCAATTCAGGGAAAAATTACGAGTATAGCTCCAGGAGGACAGGTAATAGGCCTATGACCTGCATTCTACCTAGGAAAGTACATATGTGTAACGCAAAATAAATCCCAAATTTTGTTTCCGAGACTTCCCTTTTTTTCTTTTTAACTAAGCATTACTTAGAGAAAGTGGAGGAACAGTTGCTTGACTAATTTACTGAAGATGATCTCATATCATATTTCATGGTATTTGTCACGTGAGTTATTGCTGATCCCCTGTTGGAAAAAAGATTTCAAGTGCCTATTCAGTCTGCTGCCTCACAGTTTGCTTTTTCTCGTGCCTAATCTCATCCCTAAACATGGACTGCGTTCATGTATTTTCCCATCTTTTTTGTACAAACTCTTATGAGTGGGAGATGTGTTCACCCAAAGAACTTGCTGTCCAGAAAAGTGCCATGATTAATATTGCTGTATTAATGCTCTCTCACAAAATGGGAATGGGGGCAAGGAACAGTAAAGATTTTACCGAGTCCAGACTCACCCTCAGTTTTGCAACCAGCCATGCTATTACAGTTGAAGAGGTATAATAATATACCCAGATCTAGAATTTCCAGACTTTGATTTAAATTGTTCAAATTTATATTTTGTGGTTTGAGCTCATCTCTAGCAATTAATCTTCATTTATTTAATTATTACTTGGTAATACATTGTAATTTCGCAGTCTCTGCAATTTTCTGCAGATTACTATGTAGCTACCCTTAGTGATTTATGTCTGAGAAAACCATAAAGTTCCTGTGCTTGTAAACTGTCAGTACCTGGCTGTAAATGTTTCGAAACTTCTCAGCCTAAGAATACATTTTCCTCTATTCTTCCCTGTTCCATATTGTGAAATATGTCTCATCATCTTTTGGAATTAAAAAAAAAAAAAAAAAAAAAAGTTCTGAAATGTTGATAATTTCACCATTTTTGCTGAGAACTGGGAATATATGATTTATAGACTTTTTTTTTCACCTTTAATATGATAAAGAAGAAGCTACAAAATCAAACACCTAATGTTCTTTGACCTTGCTGTCTAGGTAGCTAGCTTTCCTTGATGGATTAAACTTCCTTTCTCTGTTTTATAAAATAATTTCTAATCTACATTTTACACGTCGTATTTCTCAAAGCACTAAGTTGATCTCTTAGATCATCCCTTGATCATCAAACTACTTAAGCACATATTTACTTACTCTCATTGAAGCCAAAATATGCATAGGCTGAAAAATGTTCCTGTGCCAGGATGGGTCACAGTGTGTAGCACCAATCTGATTCAAACACTTAAGGCTCTGGGCTCATGAAATCATGGAATGTGACTCTGAATATTATGAAAACTCCATTTAACAACAAGAAATGGAATTTCTGAACCTCAAATGCCTATGTTGAGAGATGACTCTCTTTCTTGCAGCAAAATTCAGAGAGGGTTCCTACTGTATTTCCCTTATAGGGCTTTCCTCTCAATACACATGAAAAAATACTGAAGATAGTTGCAAGCTGACAAATCTATTAAAATCCTTTAAAATTCTATGGTCAGGAAGAATGAGTAAGAGATACTTTTCTGTGCTTTCCTTCAGTACCTTAAGACTCAGCTTACTGCAAACCAAATGTCTAAAACTTGTTCAGTGAAACCTTTTGAGAAAGTGCCTGGTTATCCCCACTGTCTTCAAAGGAAGCTAAACTGTAGATGCATGAAGTTAGGGAAAATTAATCTTCCTCCTGAAGTACAAACTTTGTTTTTTCTAGTGTAGTGTTTATGAAATGTTTGGATTTGGAGATTAAATTCAGTCATTACTACAAAAAATATGTTGTTTTTTTAAACTTTCATACTGTTTTAAATACAAATGTTATTGCATGGTAACATTTTTAAGTATAGTACTTCATAGCCTCTCATTGTAGAGAGTGTGTCTACTTTAGAGTTTTAGATGGTATTCCAGTTTACTGCAGCCTTTGGTTTGCATCACAGAGCAGTTTCTGGATACACAAATTTGTTTCGTTTCACATGAATCAGAGCAAGCCACATGCTCTACAAGTGCGTCTGGTGCATTCTAGTTGCTACTAGACATTTAGTCCATGGAAATATGTTAGAAATAGTCCAAACTAAATCCTCCAAAGCATACACAGTGCAAACACTGTGTCCTCAACACCAGCTGTTGGACTCCACAGGCCTATTTTTGTTTGTGCTGCTTGCTTCTGCGAACCTTGCCAGAGAACAAAACCAGTTGTGACTTCAATCCATCAGCTGGTCCAGTACTAATTTCCATACCCACGTAGTGCCTTCAGGACTACTCAGACCATTCAGTTAAGGTTTATAGAGAACGGTAAATGGGATTTAATATTGTGTGAAACACTATAACTATTGAAACTTTAGGTGAAGTGTCTTTCTTTTAACTCTAGGTCAGGACTTCACACAAAGTTTGTAGATGAATACAGAGAAAATTTAATTTAACACTTAATTCAGATGAATTAATAATATTCCAGATCTTTATTTTGACATGAAATGATGTAATTCTCACACTTTATTCATGCATATACAAGATGTAAATTAACATTGTAGTATCTTTTTAGTTTATTACAGCCGGTGCTAATGAAAGGAACTCAAAAACACTGGCATCACACACTTAATTAGTAGAAATTTCCTAGTAGGCAAGGATAAATGGTCTTTAAATTCACTTCTCCATTCAAGAATAAAATGAGTAGTATAGCAACATCAAATTTGTACTGCATTATCATAACAAGAAATATATTACCAGAATGATGGAAGAAGAGAGATTTATTTTTGGTGTCTTTCAGCTGGTTGCATAAAGGTACCTAAAGACAAGTCCTGCAGATTTAAGTATTTTTTTTTCTTGTTGTTCTTATTAGATACTATTTGAAATTATTAACATCATATTTAAAGTAATCCGCTGCATTTTCACTTTGTGAACTGTAGTTTTTGTTTTTATGGAAGTAGAAAGATCTATTTGTAGTTAAAGTACCTGGCTGGGCTCTTCATCAAGTCCCATATTGTGCTGGCAATTAGATCGTTGGGGTAGGCATTTATCAAGGCTGGCCAATACACTCAGCCATTCTGTGAATGTTCAGTGAAAACTGTCATGTGACTGCTCCTGTGGAAGGAACTGGGGGGATGCAAAGCTAAGGAGTAGTATGAATTATTTGAGTTAGTAACGATGCGGCATCAATAGCAGTTACTGGCAGACCTCTGCTAGAAGGGAAGACGAGTGGGCAGATGCTCCATTGTAATTTCTTTCTATCAGCAGAGAGCGTAACACAGGCATTAATCCACTGGTTTAATCAGAGGTAATACTATGTCCAGGGAGATACAACTTCCAAGGCACAAGTGGAATTGCTGTCATTGTACATTTGTCCTAAAAGGCTTTTTAGGCAAGTGCATGTCACAATATTTTAGAAGCCAAAAGATCTTGAGTTCATATGACTTTTATTATTAACATATTTCTCTTTTCTTAAGAAGAAGGAATGGAAGCATCATAAATCACCATGTCTAATCTCGTTTATTTTTTGTTGTTTGAGAATAACACTCAGAGCTTTTGAAGTCTGTGTATTATTTGTTTCATGGGGGAAAATGACATTATAATAACTCTCAGAACAATTTGGTGAAAAAAAATCTGTTCTTTTTGCATATTTTTATTTTAATCTAATCCAATTTCTCTGTGTCATGAAGGAATCTGTGTTTGGTTTCAGCAGAACCATCTTAGATACAGCAGTTGCTTCAAATTGTGCAGCTCATTGAGACAAAACAAAAAGTCTCTTGATAATTGATGACTGAATAAACAGAGAGGAAACTAAAGGCAGATGTGTGCTGGAAAGCTTTTGGAAATCCTAGGACAGGATGGGGGAGAGTTTGATTTTGTTTTTAATCAGAAGCACCGCAATTCTCTCTTTCCTACTTGGCATTTTTTGCTCTTAATCTGTGTTGGAGAAGGCATTGCTGATGTCAAATTTTAAGTGAATTTCCAGTAGTAAATCTAGGAAGGTTTTAGGTTGGCAGCTGTGCAGACTTGAGCTCTCCCTCTGCAAAACAGACTCTGAAGAGGGAACAGCATAAATCCCTCTAATGCTGTCCTGCCAGAAAGCTTCTCCCTCAACATGGAAAGATCATCTGTAGGAATTACAAAACTGCTTGCACCTTCGCCCATCTGTTTTTTATATTCTTGCTGAAGCTGTCTGAATAGTAATGAGATGTGCTGTAGATCTCATATTATGGGCACATTCTGCTTCCTCAGTCGAGCAACGCAAGAAGGACAGGTCCACATAGGCAGGGACAATGATTCAGTTCCTGTCATTATTTCTTCTGCCCCCATGCCCGCTTCTCTTCCACTCAAAAGCTCGCCTGCTCTTGATAACATGTCCAGGCTCGATGGAGAAAGTGTATCTTCAGAAACAGATGACAAAAGTTGTCTTGTTGAAATTTAATTGTGTAATTGCTTTTCAGTAAAAAAAAGAAAAAGAAAAAAAAGAAAATTTGATACATACATGCACTAACTTCTAGCGGAAAACCTTTGGCCAGTAACAAGACTTAGACTCAGAAAAGTGCTAGGACATTTTTCAGATGTGGTCGTTGGAAGTCTGTCTTTATGTGAATTACTCTAGCACATGACAGGAGCCCTTGGTGCCACCTCACAGCAGGAACAGTTTGGCTGAATCACATCAGTCACACAGGAAAACAGGATAATGAGAGAGAGACGCTAAAGCTCACCTGAGGGATTCCTCTGGCATCTCTGAGTCACATTTTTACCAGGTGAAAACTGCAATTTTGTTTTGGGAAAAAAAACTATCACTAATTTCCTCTAACGGATAGAAATAATCCCTGCAGAATTAAAAAAAAAACAAAAAAAAAAACAAACAAACAAAAAAAAAACCTGACAAAATTATTTTGTAGCCCAAACCTCAGTTTTCTACCATGTTTCTTTCTTAGTAAGTCATTTACATAAATGCAGTGACCTAGCTTTGTGGCAATAACTTCCCTGACATTAAATAAGATGGAGTTGGGTTAACACATGCAGGGATGATGTAATGGTAATTGTGAAATTGATGTACAAAGTGCCCACATCAGTGCTAGATCTGTGCTGTTGTGTAGCTATGTGTGCTATTGTGAGTGTCCTGCTGGCACAGGAGCTGGCTGCTAGACAATGTGTGAAACTGTGCTCTTAACATCCTGTGCTCACTGATGATGCTGTGGCATACGTTTTATGAGATAAGCTACTGTGGTACTCTTAAAGAGGACTACTTCAACTGTAAGATAAGTAACTTGGTCTTTTATTCAGTTGTTGGTGCAATGCATAACAACACATCATTCTAAATTAGATTTAACTGGGTAAAAGGCAAGAATGAAGGAGGGCTTTAGTCATCCTTCCCACCTTTTCAGATTGGTCAATGAGGCACCTTCTCCCACATTCCTGTGAGAGTGCTGCTGCACATGCACTTGCCAGTTACCTTTTAATTATAATTAAAAATGTGTTTGCTTTTCATTAGCTTTGCCAAAGCCAGGCCATCAAAATCACTGCATCTGTCTCCATTTTCTCCCATCTTCATAAAGCTACACTAAAGTTTTGGCTGATGTGTGATACAAGACTTTGTGGCAAGATATTCATAATTTCTCCTAGGGTAAATATCACATAAATTTGTCTCTGAGTCTGGAGAAGTGCAAATGTTAATTCAAAGGGTGAACTCAAATACAAACCTATTAAATAAAGTAGAAACATTGGAATAAGGAATTGGCAGGTTCTGTCTTCTATAGTTATTAAGTCACTGTACTCCCGGTAGGGCTTGGAAAGCATCAGGATATAGCTGATCAGCCAATTAGGGAAAGAATATGAACAAACTAATGACAAATAGTCCCTGTTCACTCCTGCATCACTGTAAATCTAGTTTAAATTTAAAAAAAATAATAAATGGTAACTTTCAGAATTAGTCAGTTGGTTTCAAGTAATTATTTTAAAAATGCAGCCCAGTAAAACAGTTAAACAAAATATTTGAAGCCAAATTACTGATTTCAAATTTGGAGAGGCATCATGTAAGAGGTAGGAAAAGAAAAATCAAAACATTTTCAAAAATCTAAATTTTAAATATCTAATGGAAGCAATCATGCACTTTGCAAAAACAGTTTTTTGAATTTTTTTTTTTTCCTCTGGTGGCATTGATAAATTCATGGTTGTTTTTGTACACCGCTGAGTTTGTTCACTGGACAAAAGTACCCCATGGGTTATTTTACTATAGGTGTTATTTAACACGCATAGCAGTTACACTGAGTCACATCCAGGCTGGATATTGCTCTGGGCAGCCTGGTCCAGTGGTTGGTGCACATAGCACCATCCCCTGCACATAGCAGGGAGGTTGAAACCAGATGATCACTGTGGTCCTTTTCAACCCAGGCCATTCTAAATAAAAGTTTAAGAGCAAGTTTAAAAGACAGAAATAAATTAAGTTTAAAAATTACAGCAAAATCTGTCTCAATTAAAATCCCACATTACTGAAGAAGCATTTCTATGCTGTGGTATCCAAACCAGGAGTACCCATAACATTGTGTAACCAAATGCAAGAGCAGTCTGTGAAGCCTGCATAAAATCCCTGCTTCCCTGCATAATAACCATGACGTTACAAAGCCATTGCACTCTTGCATGCACATTTGCCACAAACTATGAATTCCTTTTTGCTCAATGCCAAAACATCAGCAAAAACATCAGCAGGGAGCAGACAGGGATTTCCTGCTCAACTCACCTAATGCTGCAGGTAAGGCATTCTGCTGAAAAGTGCAAGTTGTGGAAGAGGAGTACTCCCTCAGACAGACAGTAAAATTGAATCTGGCCCCCCCTCGTTTCATGGATAATTAATGAAAATGCCAGACTACTTTGCAAATTCCACGCATAGTTTTATTATTTTATTAAGAAAAGGTACTTGTTTTTATGAAGACAAGGCAACTCTTTTTTTCCTGGTTGTATTTTTCGTGGTCACCGCTGGAGTCAGTAATGAGCTGCACCTTGTACCTGGCATACACCAGCCAGACTGGGCTGAACATAAGGAGATTCCACCAGGTGAATGAATGTTTCCTGTCTGATGCAAGTAGGATGCAAATACAAGAGCAGCAGTAGTTTCTGAGATCTGCTCACATTCCTATTTTTCAGACATCATCGATTTTCTGACTAAAAGTGTGCAAGCAAACAAGCAGTTTGTACCAGGCACAATGCTGAAGCGTTCTCAATGTCAAATCAAAGCTAAGTGAGAGTTTTCAGGGTCTCACCCTTGGATTTAAGCGCAAAGTCCTATCAGGAATTCCTAAATCCCTTTTCAGGAACATTTTTCTGATCTAGTCCTTAATGTTTTGATGGCCTCTGTCATGTTCTTACATTCAGTAAGAAACAGATAATTCTCATTTGCAATAAGCATGCATAGCAGCTGTAGACAGCTTCAGATCATCAACAGTCTTTAATTATTAATAAAGGTTTTATTAATCATTAGTCAAATGGCTGGGAAGATCACTTTTCTTTCTAGTTGTAGATGTTTTTAATGTAATAACCCAAAATTTAAACCATATTAAATGCAAATCCCATTATAATTTGCACATTATATAGCTAAATAGCTAAATACATAGTATGGTGAATTACTCTTTCTGTTGAAGAATATCCTAAAAATTTCTTTCATGAAATTCATGTCTTGTTCTTCCACTATAAAAACTGCTCTGATTCTGTCACAGTACAAAATGTTACTGGACAAACTTCATTCACGTTATCTTCTAATCCATTCTTATCAAACATTTTAATGATAACATCTGCTGTTTTAGTAACAATTTTCAGTCTTTATTACTTATGAGATCTAGGGCTAATCAGAAATGTAATGTTTCACTGTGTTTGAGAGTGACTGAACCCAGCATGTAGAAGACTTTTTTTTCTCAGTGCAAGACATTTCAGCCTTTGTACTTTGCAAATAGTATTAAGAAGAACTTGGAATTAAATCAGTGCAAATCTGAAATATGCACTGAGACTTCCTATATGTGTCTTCTGCTTTGTCTCTCAGAGGAGAACTTGCCCCTGCATTCCACAGCTACATTATCATACGCTATAAAGGAAGAAGTGCAGTGAATGCAGTCAGCTTATTCCCCCCAGGAGTTCCCTCTGGTGGAGTATGTCAAAGTACTCCCAGCCGTCAGACTGTCAAGTCTGCTCAGATGTTTTGGAAGACAGTGTGCTCTGAATGAGAATGCAACAATAGTAGGCTGACTTTTCAGCAGCCAACTCTGATAACTCAGATAAACAGTCTTCTTGAAGTAAGAAATGGCACATATCAGAGGTTCCTGCCTTAGACGCCAAGGTTATTCGTCATGTAATTGGATATTGTTGGAGAAAACCATAATTAACCCAGATTTAAAGGCATAAGGCCATCTAGTGATTATATGTGGTCAAAGATAATCATTCTCTGCTGAATCCACTTTCATCTTTCCTATTCATTTACCTTTAAGAGATGTGACCTAACCAGATCTTGCTTAAACAAAGCTATGATTTCCTGGCTTGGTGATTATTGTTATATTACAGACTTGGCATTCCTGGAATTTCATTGCTATGGCAAAGTAAAACTTACACTCTCCTCATACAGAAGTCTGGGAAGTTATTAAGTGGCAGAAGTGAGGAACATGTACTTCCTCCAGCAGATGCAGAGGTAGAGTAGCTATAGTAAATACCTGCTGTTGCCATCAAGTTCTGCCTACACATCTGCCTACTTCATCCTATAAGAATAACTCTGGCTGACATTCAAGTGGGGCCAATTGATAACTGTGCCTTAATTTGCCAACTTCAGCTGGCCCTGGGCTGCCTAAATGCTGGAAACCTCACAAGACCCAGAGAATCTGCCACTCTTGTCCTCACCTCCCTCTCACTTCTGTTTGTGCTGTTCAGCTGCATTGCTGTTCCTATGCTGATATTGTGTTAGAGCTGATTCCCGGTAGTCCTCATCTGCCCCTAGGGACTGTAATGGAAGTTTTAATCACTCCATGCATTGGCTGACCCAGGAGATTTTAGGACATAGCTGGCTCAGCCGGCCCAGCGTGTTGAGGCAATTGGTCGTCAGGAGGACTATCTTCTGCTTCCAGGAAGCAAAGGACTATCAGATCACAACAGGTTCTAGCTCTTGCCCCTAGGGAACAAACAGATGAAAGCTCACAAAGTTACACCGAACAAAGTAATTCCTCTGGCTCAAGCCAGCTGCAAATCCCAACAGCCTTCTCCCTCACATCTCTGGGCACCAGAAAATTGATACACCTTCTCATTCAATTCTTTGCTGAATCATGTGATAGGAAGTCTAATTCCCTGCTGTGCTTACTCTGTGATACGCTAACACACACTTTTGTGTTTCTCATTATAAACATCCGCAAACCATCCGTGTAAGCGTTACAAAACCTTAATATAAATGCTATACGCTACCTTTAAAGATAGAATATTGTTTGAACAGCTTCTTGGTTGTTCATTTTCTTTCCCAAATGCTTAGCGTATAATATGTTCTTCCTTAATGGCTACACAAATAAATGAGGCTTTGGCTTTTCTCCAGATATTTTCCCATTGTTGAAAGGAATATCTGTTTTTAGACTCTTTCCCGTTTTTCCGTAAAGGTAGCCTTATCTTCTTGGTCCATCAGTAACAGTTCGTTACTGATGTGGAACTCAGGCTCTTTGAGGTAGCCTTTCCTGTAACTACTGTTTCTGTCATCAATTGTCCCTCGAAACTGGGGACATATAAATGAGATTCAGTGTAATTTCTTAGGCTCATGTAGAAAAAAGTCAACCAGAATTCTTTGGAGATATTTAATTTTGTTGGCCTGTCATTATGGAATAGCTGTTAAGATTTCTGAGGTTTTTTTTGGTTGGCTGCATATTGAAACAGATAACTCTGCATGAAGTTCTAGATTGTTTTTGGTGAGTGAAGCTGGAAAAAAGTTTTTATGATACTGATACTGAACTTTGGCTCAAGACTCATATGGTATCAAGACTCATTTCGTATCAAGACTGGTATGGTTCTGGGGTTGTTTAGTAATGTTTTATGCATAAGATCCAACATATTTTCTTTTTCTTTTCTTTTTTTTTTTTTTTTTTTTTTGTGCATAGATCAACATATTAAATACATTTACAAAGAAATTATTAAAATTACTGATAAAAATCTCCTGCTTGTGAAGCTGTTGACTCCATTCTCTCAAACATATTATTGCATAAGAAGGAATTTTATCTAGGAGAGGGAAATAAGGCAAAAGGATTTTTAAAGCAGCAGGCAATAGGTAATAAAAAGGTATCAGAATATATTCATTAAGTAAAAAACACAAATGAGGGGTCTCAGCTCTAAGCAAAAAATATGTGTTGCACAAGTTGACAGTGGTAAGTTGTATTTACTGATGACACTTAGCATCTTGAGGGGAACAATGTGCTTTCTCCTTATCTCTTTGGTTCCTTGATATGTCCACTGCACGAAAACTTCTAGCTGAGATATTCTGACAGCCAACAGAAGGACATGAGCATTCTGAGAGCTCTTTTCAGCTCATATTATAGCAACATAAATTCCTCATACGAATCAGTGAACTATTTGTGTTTGTTCTGTTGGAGCAAAGTACAACTAACTCAGTTTCCTCTTCTATGAGGAGGAATAGGAATGAGAATAATGAAGAGGGCATTAAGAATTCGAGAGGACTAGCGTATGAAGAATCAGACATCCAAGATACTTTTTACTTGTCTTTTCTAAATATTCTGATGCCATTCTACTGAGTAGCCATGTTTAAAAACAGCAGATTCTATTCATAGGGGGAGAAGGAATTTTAAAATACTTGATTGCAACTGGCGTCCAACCTTAGCTTTTAAAAATGAGCTCACGTAGTTCAGCCAGAGAAGTCAAGAGGAGGTTTTGTGTTGCTTCACTTAATTCTCCATGTCCTACATCTGCACATGTGGGAGTGTGTTTGCCTTGTCTTTCTATCAGTGTACATATACATAATGTACATACATGAGCAACAGTAGGGCTGGATGTTTCCTGGAAAACATGCAGTGTTCATAGGGAAGTACTGAGTGAATGGAAGGTACTATCCAAGACATTTTGCATAGTATGATAAAGAAAAATCATTAAATTAGAAATGTTATTTGATGTTATTTGAATGCCGATAATGTTGCATGATGTGGGAGGAATTAGTCCAGCCAAGAAACATGATACTACACATTTAATAAAATTTGGCTCTGTAAGGAATGATGATGCATTTTACTTAGATATTATGCTACTTCCAGGATAACTTAAAACCTCGGGCTATGATTTTATGATACCAATGTGCAATGTCTTGAGAAGATACTCTTTTTAGACAGACAGTACTTACTCATTAATTCCTGAAAATCAGTTAATTTTGATTTCTTCAAACTGGATTGCCTGGAATCAGGACACCCAAATCGTCAGTGTTCTTGGAAACTCAATGCTTCTACATTTTCAAATCTCTTGATTCGTAATGAAAAGGGATTTAATACATTTAAATGCTCTTTAATGTAGCACAGCTGGAGGAGTTCTGTGTAAACTCTGAGCAAAATTTAACAAGAAAATGAAACAAGTATATTCTGTAAGATGGAAATTTGATATTAAGAATGACAATTTTTCAGATATTAGTATTGCCCAGGGCTGACCCATCATTACTTTCAGATGGGATTGGAAGGTCTTCTTCCCACTCTAGGACAAATGCAGCTGGAGCAGAATGATCACACAGGGATTTCTGTCTCCCTACCTTATTATTCTGCAGATGGTCATACTGATTAGTTCATGTTGAAAAGAGTTCAAACATTACCTTCTCTCAGAGATGCTCACCCCCTCCACTCAGCACACAGAGCAAATGGGCTTGCCTCAGCATCAGCAGCATTTTTTTAGTAGTAAGCTGGAAGGGAAAAGATCTATTGCAGGTGACTTCAGTGCTGTAGCACGCAGTGCTGGTGATAGGCCATGTGGGGCAATTTCTGACAGCGTGAGCAATTTGAGCAGGTCTGGCTGCCAGAGCATCTCAGCCTCCAGATGGACCTGTCTTTGTCTGACACGAGCTGAGCTGCAGGTGTAGGCTGTGGCTGCTGTCCCTAACTCTTCAGTTGATCTATCAGTTGCATTAGGGGCTGAAATAAAAGATGAAATAGATGAGCCATGTCCCAAATAGTACACAGCACCTTCATTGCTTGTGACTATTAAAGATGATTCTTAGAATTGGTCCTTAGCCTACTCTTCTGAACAAAATACTACTTTTGCCACTGTGTTATTTTAAAATTTCCCTCTTAATATGGTCTAGTCACATGGATAAATCTAGCCTCTGTATCCATTCTTTTTTAGTAGTGGTCACTCCTCAGCCATGCATAGACAGCAGAGTTTGTAGCTATTACCTTAATTTGTAACAGTTCCCTCACCTAGTAGGCCAGATGCTGTTGGCAAGACTACACAAAATGATAAAAGAGAAAAACATGTTCAAGTGCAGGAGGAAAAAAAGTCTTTAAAATACTTCTTCAGAATAAAAGCAACTATAGATGCTGGAGACTTGTCAACAGCAAGGGGACTGAGACACCTGGGCATCCCTGACGGCTCTTGAACATTGTGTCTGCTGCTGTGGGCTTTGGTGGTGGTTGCAAGTGTCCAATTTTTGCTCACGTGGCCCAGGAGAAGGCTGCACACGTGTCCTGCAAAATGACACTCAGGCAAGGAGGTCAGCTGGGGATACAGAACATCCAGAGGTCGTGCAGAGCTGCCACTGCTACACGGTGTGACTCACAGGCACGGCAAGGTGACAAACTCCTACTCAATTCCCTGAAAAAAACACCATCATTTATGAAGCTGGCTAGCACTGCTACATTTCAACAGGCATTTGTTGTATTTACACCCTTCCTTGCCAGTTACACTTGAACTCTAAGGGTGAGAAGATAGCTATAAATCTTCATAGTCCAGAAAAACTGTTTGAGGCCAGATCCTTAAAAATGCATCTGCTACTATACTATGTAAAGGTTCATTATTCCTAGCATATTTATGTTTGCTTTCTTCCTCTAAGGTAAAGTAACATATCAGTCCATACTGGCCATAAGAAAAAAGGTACCATTTTCCAATGTGATAGTTATAGGAGGCTAAAAGCCACCTAGTTCTGATTTCCTAATCAACCAATATTATCCAGTGTAGCATGGTTATTTTGCAGCTTACATCTCTGGCCTTCATCCCAGAGAAATCAGGGGCAAGTGAGAAGAAGTAGCCTTCAGATCTCATCTCAGCACTGAGTTGTCTTATGTGGCCAGCCACGGAACCAGGAGGATCTCCTGAGTTTAGGCAGCTTAGATACAGACAAAGGAATTTCTTAGGATCACGCAAAGTAATGTGTGATAGAGCAGGAAGTTAAATTCATGTCTGCTCAGAAAAGAAGCAAACTACTTACTAAGGGTGTCTGTAATGCATGGCAGATATTTTGGATGCTCTTGTTCTGACATCTGTAGAGATGTAAGACCATTACAAAAGCATGGTTCATTGTCCTTTATTTCCCCATAGAGACTGTCCAAAGGAGAGAGAAAGGGAGTGAATGCCATTAATAAAACGAAACACCATAAATAAAAGTAGATATTGTGACAACTGCTGAAAACAAGAGTCTTTCAGTCATTCTCTTAACCTATGAATATTCATACAGACATTATCACGGCTGTTTTCCAGAGCTTCAAAGTCTGAATATGTAGAATTTATACTTTTCAAGCAGTATTGCTGACATGTTTAAGCTCTGGTGAGTCCATTTTATTCAAATAAATATTTAAAATTCTGAACAGTTATGGCAGTTTATCTTAGGATTTTGGAGTATAGACAGAAAACCTAACATCAGGATTTTCTCATGAGATTCTCTTCCCTGGAAACTACTGAAGGGTAGCACTTTCAGGACTATTCTCATCCCTCCACTTCCGCAGAAGTTGAAAAGCTCAGCTGACACCAATATTTATTTATTTAGAGAGCAATGAAACACTTTGAACCTCAAAACAGAAAACAATAAAAGTTCTGTTGTTTGAATATCTGCCAAAGATGTGACAAAGTCTACTAAACAGCTGTTGAAGAGGAAGTGTTATAATTTAGTGCATTTACTTTGCCCCAAATGCTACTCCAATATGCATCATTGTAATTTAGGGTGCAAGCAGCCTACCCAAATACCAGCTCAAAACTTGTCTGGTTTGATTATCCAGCTGTTTTCCTATGGCTCCTATTAGGGCCAAAGGGAAGATACAGGCTCTGAGATACAGTGATTCAGAGGGGAAGAATAATTTGGGTATTTTGCATTGTGCCCTTGGTGACCATCTCATTTTCAATTTAAGTCATTGGCCAAGCTGGGTATCTAAGTTTGGTGTTGGAAAAGTTTCCCTGTTTCCTACACTAAGCACTGAATAAGAATTAGGGCATGTTTTTGAAACATCTAGTAAAACAAGGCTCTGGCCACGCAGCCATCTATTACCAAACTGATCTAATCCAAACTGATTTGCGCACTCACATACATACTAAAGTATATTGTCTTTTAGTAATAAAGGAAAAAAAAAAGTAATTGGGATAGTTAAATGTGGCTTTACGTTGCAGGGAAATTATAAAAATAACCTGAAACTGTTGTATATCTGAAAAAAACCAAACCCTTATACTTGCCTTTAAGCCTTAAATACGTAATTTAGTAAGTTAGTATTTTTTTGTCTTATTTGGACCTTCTATCATCTACTTAATAAATTTCTGCTCCTTTCGTTGTCTTTTTCATTAAATAAGAATAACTGTAGTAGATACCTACATATTGCTGAAACTATATAGTTCTCTTTTACATTTCATCCCGGACCATTTCTTTAGTTTACAGTTGGGTCAACAGAGAAACGTCTGCCAGTTCCTCTTACTGTGGTACATCCCAATCCATTGGTCACGAATCTGCAGGAAAAGACATCAAATATAGAGCTGTTAAGGCTGTTTGGTTTGGGGTTTTTTTGCTACTGCTGCTTCAAAAGTATTTCAGAACACTACAGAGATGTTATCAGATCTTCCTGTCTCTTCTGTGCTACGTACAACATTCCTACACGCCACCAATCTCTGTACCCAAATACATGCTCATCCCTGCATTCACATTGTCCACTTACTTCCATTTGCTTTCAGATAGAAATGTTTAATAGATTACTAAAGTTAGCTGAAAACTTTTCAGTGGAACAATTTAGCAACACAAAAGACAGTCTTCATTTTTTTACTTATGAAAAATATATTTTTATTAACATTTCTTTCAGTGAGGGAAAGTTGCTTCTCATTTTGTTAAGACAACAACCAGCACCCACATTCTGACCTTTTCTGGTAATTTTGCTTCACTATTGTTTTGTTAATTTATTTAGTCCTTAATATTCTAAAATGTTTATTCAAATGTTATTCAAATACCAGGTTAAATGTTATTCAAATATCAGGTTATAGGACCTAATGCAATGTTTTAAAGTTATCTCAACAGAATACTTGCTACATCAAAAGAAAAAAAAAAAACAACCTTCTCCGAAGTAATTTATTGCAATTTTTAAAATTCTGCTTGATGGACATTTGGTTTTAACTTCTAATTTCTTAAAAATAAAACCAAAGTCTGGCATTTTCATAAAACAAATTCTGCTTTCCAGATTGCTGCTAACACTGTTTTTATTATGCTAGCAATTGTATTCTGAACTACGGAACTTTGTAAAATGAAAATGTTAAGGAACCAGCAGGCAGCCCTAGATGAGCATGCACTTCTGTTTGCTCTGTGACTAGAAAAGGAAGTATATGTTCATGCAAAAATGAGACTTAAATAAGTATTTCCTCTTGGAGCTATACAAGCACATGTGATGGCATAGTTGGAATCCTGAGAATTAGCTTTTAAGAAAGCAGCTGATGCAGATGGCAAATGTCAGCAAAGGAGATGCAGTTCATTTTCCAATTTGCTGGCATAGGAAATTGGTGGTTTAATAAAGTAATAGGCCAACTGATGTTTGATTTTTTTTCCACATAGTCACACAATCTGGTAAAAGTTACATCACTTCCTTGCATGCTAGCCCCACTAAATTCTTTCCTGTGCCAACGTTCCAACGGAGGCTGGAAATACCAGAGGATTTCTTTCCCTTTCTGAAAAGCCATAGTTAATGGTGGTTGAAACCAGTTTCATCTGGTATTACTTGAACATTGTTATTATACTTTAAAATAACAACAAATCTATGTAATGGGTTTCATTGAAGTGCATAAAAAGACCCTGATAAAAATAACAGAAATCATTTTACTTATTTGATCTATGTCGAGTATTCCATTAAGAAAAAGCCAACATTAGCAAGAAGATGAACTACACCATCATTTAGACTTTTTTGCTCTAACCTTAGGACACAGGAACAAAGACGCTGTAACATCTCCACTTTTCAAAATGCTGAGGTTTGTGAATAGAGCTACACGGAAAGTGAATACGGAACTGGAGAGCAGAGTTGTCCCTGGCCCCTTGAGCACTTTTCTTAGCTAAAAGAGGCACACAGCAATCTCTTTTAGTCAATTGCTCTGAGTACGGTCAGTACCTTGCAGGCTTCAAAAAAGGTGACATTTTGCCAAGTCTGTACTTAGAGACAAAACAGTACCTATCATTCTAAGAATCTGATCTTGGTTTCTGAATTAAGCATCTTCAGAGCACAACAGCAAGTGGCTGAAAATGTATATGGGAGCAATCACTCTCACGTTTAGCCCTCTCTTCTCCCAAAGGTGACTGAAAAGTTTGTTGTTGTTGTTGCTATAGGCTGTCAGTAGAGGAAAAGCTACACAGAACAGCCAAAATTTCTTAAAACTGGGAGATGTTGTAACTGGTATGCCTTGTAGTTGACTTCACGTATCATATTGCAGGCCTTAGAAAAATAAGGCTTGGAAGTATTGAACAGCTAGTTAAAGTAAAAAATAAAAAATCCTAACAGATATTTTAGGAAACACATGGGTTTACATATGGTCAGGATATCTTGGAAGGTGCACCACAGCTGGAACTACATTACTGAGAGCAGCATGCCCAATAAGTCAGTTTTTCCAGAAAATGTCCCTTCCATCTGCAAACCCATTGGATGCCTTTAAACAGTTACAGATAGAATTTTCTCCTAGACTACCTACTCAGAGACTTTTCTTTCTTCAGCATCAAGGTTGCATTTGGAGTGGAATCTCTAATGCAGGAAAAGAACCAACGTATGTTTCTGTGATATCTATGCGATTTAACAGCACAATCATAAAGTGCCAGAACAGGGGTGACACCAGAAGTCCATTGTTGTTAATTCCACTGGAGCTACATTTACACAGATGCATTTGTAAGAAACTCTAAGAGCTTGGTTACTAGTAAATATGGCCTGATTTTGCAGTTGTGAGGATCTAGGTCAGAGGGAGCTTGTTTATTCAGTAGTACATTCATGCATCGGTTAGACCTTTCCCACGACTTCCTTGTATCTCATGTCGATCCCTTCAGCAAACTGCACACACTGCTGTCATGCAAGATGCAAGCATGGAAAAGCTGAAAGAAAAAGATGTGCTGAAAGCCTTCTTTCAAATTGTTGCCATAATTTTTAGTTACTTCTGTCCCAGTTGAGAACATATGTATGCACATCCTCAGCTTTAAAGATGCAGTAATCCTTTTGAGTTCACTGAGAACGTTCAATGACATAATACCAGTTATGTATGTAAGAGATACGCATATCTCATCTGATTATTGTCTTTCTCTACTGAGTCTTTTTTACCTATTTGCAAAAAAGGAATGCTGACGGATGATGCAGTTCTTACTGTCACAAGGTTATTAGAAAGACAACTAGCCTTTCCATTATCCTATGTAATATGTTATTATTCTCTGCCTACATTTTCAATTAGCTGCAGCATTCTTAACCTCCCACTCCAATACCATCACTGATTATTAAACATCCAACACAAAACACTTGCAGTGATCACTGCGCAAGAGCTTTCCTTGAGGACAGCAAAGAGTCTTTCTTAAATCTCTTGGCTTGACCTTGACTCGGGCTTAAATGTAAGAATTCAGAGAGGACATAAACTAAAGGAGTCTGTCAGATACATCGTTCAGTAAAGTTAGACATCATAGTGATGGCAACTTCCCTATTTCTCCTTCAGCAAAAAATGAGAGATCAGCATCTTATTTTTATTGTTTTGTTATCATTGTTTATTAAGGTGAGATGTGTTTACTATCTCTTATGTCTATCATTTCCCATAAAACCCCATAGAATGTGGGAGATTTGAAACTGAACTTTTAATTCTCCAAAGCAGGCAATGGAAAAATTACACAACCTCACTGTTTCCAATTAGTTATGGACTTCTGTTTATTCCTTTACCACAAACATTTTTGCTTAGTTAGTAGTACAAATTGTTAATCATAAAAATGTGTTATCTCATATGTGCTAAGAATGAAAAAAGAACTGACTCCTTGTCCTACAGAAATCAAGCAATCCGTATATTTCCATTTCCAGAACCTTTTCCAAAGGAGTTTTTTCAAGTATCCACAATAACCAGAGCATTACTGTAAACCTATTGTCTGTTTTTAACATTTCCCAGTAGGTGAAATTCTCAAGGAGTGATGCTGCGTGTAACTCAGGTAATAATAATAAATAGTGCATCCTACCTTTCCCTTAGAAATTCATCTCTCTTTTCTTAGCACCAGTATGGTACCACAGGATGGCAGCAGGTAAAAAAAATCTCCTACTATGTACCTTGAGTACACGTAAAAAGAATGATAAAAATTAAGAATTGGTAATAAAAATATTAAATTAAAAATAATGTCAGGGTTGGGGGAAAAATTCTGATGTAGAGCTTAAAGAATTTAGTATGTACAGTCTAGAGCAAAGACATAGTAATTGTCCCCAAAGAAATACAAAATTATTCATATTTAACGAGGCAGTGGTGATAACAGTGGTAGCCAAGAGTCACTGTTCTTATTAATAAGTAAAAAAATAAAATAGACATCTGAAATAAGACAAATGGGGGTAATGAATAAGAAAATTATACTAAGATTGTTAAAGCAGGGGAGAAATGGGAAGTCATCTTTAAACAGGAGGTTGTAAGGTCTGCACACCTCTGCCTGCTTATGTTTGTTCTGTCATATTCTCCATGTCTCTCCAGCAGTTTGTTCCCTTGTCCTTTCTAAACATTAGTTGTTCACATTCTTGTGTTCTCCAGTGCTCCTTCTATGCTGCCCTACAACTGTGCAGCACATTTTCTTCTTGATGTGTAACAGCAGCATCCAGCCTTCTAAAAATTTATACCATTGATGTTATCACCACTTGGTTCTGACCCTAGGCAAATGCCTGTCCTATTGTCTGTGTATGAATCTACAACCCCAAGGACAGAGGCAAAGGCGTAGTTTTCATAAGTGATTATTAATTTAAGATGATTCTGCTAATGAGTGCCATCTAAAAACACATTTTTTTGTACTTTCTAAAAATCAATATCTTATGGTCTTTGAAACTGGTGCCTAATATTTGGACCACTTAATGTTTGCTAATCAGTTTTGAAAAATGTAGTGGTCCTTTTTTCCATTTTTTAAAATAACGTACTGTATAAACAGATAATATCACTATTTTTTTCAGGTATCTACTTGGAAAAGCCTAACTGTAAGTTGTGACACAGTGCAGTGTTAGGGTTAGCTGATGGAATAGACAATTTTTACTTGTGATGAATTTGCTATGCTAACAATTTGTGCCATTTTTTGAAGCATTGGCTCTCAGAAGTGCCAGGAATAATGGAATGTAACTTTTCCTTTACATTGCTCCCTCAATACATAAAGGCACAGATGCCTGCACTCTGAGGCAGCTGTCAACAAAGCTGCAGACTGGAGGTTCCAGCATCACTTACAGTACTGGCAGGCAGGAGGAGGTCACTGCTGGGGAATGAAGCTTGGGGAGAGAAGCAAAAGGAAAAGGCTGGGGGGCTAGGGAGAGAATCAAGGATCTTTCTTCACCATTCTTTTTCTACAGCTTTTGTGTATCTGGCCTGATTTGTTGTGGGAGAGCTGTTGGAGACTGTATTTGGCACAGGGTGGGATAGCTCAAAGCCAAAAGGATGGTGCTATTGCCAGTTTAAACCATGGCTTTTCGTTTCTTCTTTTTTTTTTTTTTCCTCTTTTCCCCTCCCTTCTTTTTCTTTGAAGAAAGGAAAAGAAAAAAAGAGAAGAAAGGGACTTGCAATGAAAACCAGAGCACTGGGTTAACGAAGGCCCTGCAGGCTTCAGAGGGCTGGAAAGATACACGAGGCACTTCCTCTACCATCTGGCCTGCAACTCTGCTGCTGCTGCTCTTGGTACATAACTTTGGAGTGAATAAGCAAACAAGTAAAACTTTTTAAGACACACCAATTATGCAACACCAGCTATTAATCTGTCATCTTACTCCCTTCTCTTTCTCCAGCCACAATATTCCTTTCTGCAAGTCTTTTCCAGTTCTCACGTCTACCTGTGATACATACTGCCTTGTTAGGTTTCCAGACCCAACTCCACTTTCCTGTCCCTGGCACTGCTGCTTGGTGTGGATGAGGGCCAGAGCCAGTACATTCATATTTCTGTTGTCATCACTTGTGCTTCTGTGACTTGGAGTCTCAGATCTATCTTTATGCAAAGATTCCCTTCCAATGTGATTGGAGTCGAGAAGGCAAAAGAGAAGTTTTAGATGAGATGAGTTTGCTCAAGACCTACTTTAAAAACTGTCACAAAGGGCTGGGTGCATTTCTGTGTAGGAGTATGTTATGTTTTATTTCTGATGGTTTTCCTCAAATGTGATGAGAAGTGTTACATTGAGGTCACAGCTCCAAGTTGTGTAAACCATCACTGCACAACTCAAGTCAGAAAAGTCCAGAACTTAAAAAATCTGAAGATTTTATCTCTGGAAAGTCTTTAAGAGTGATGGTACAGTTGATTTTTGAGGCTGAAAACTTCGTAGTATAGACTATAGAATCATAGAATCATTTAGGTTGGAAAAGACTTCTAAGATCAACTACTCCAACCATCAAACCATCATCACCATATCATTAAACCGTGTCCCTAAACCTCCCAGGCTTTCTTGTGAGCAGTGCTTATCTGGTTCCATTATGACAAAAGAGAGAAAAGGAAAGTCAATCAATCACAGCAAAAACCTCAGATGAGTTAAAGATAAGTAATCACTCGACCTAGTACAATTTCAAAGCACAAGTTCAGTAAGAATCAGATGTATTAACTCACAGTTAGATCCATTAATGCCAGAAACATTTTCTACACAATTCATTTCTTTTATCCACAACTGCTGATCCTTAAACTGACCAGAAAGCAGGAAGAAACAGCAAACAATCTAGAGCAATTTATTTTATTTGAAATTATTTGACATTCACAGGAAATATATATATATACTGTCAGTTACATTTAAAACCACAGAATCATAGATCTGATTGAGTTGGAAGGGACCCTTAAAGGCCATCTGGTCCAACTCCCCTGCAATGAACAGGGACAGCTACAGATAGATCAGGATGCTCAGAGCCCCTCCAGCCTGAACTTGAGTGTCTCCAGGGATGGGACATCCACCAGCTCTCTGGGCAACCAATTTATCACACGGTTTCTTGAAAGGACAAAACTATGCAACAACAGGCTATATTGTCCCTTTGGTTTCTGGCTGGCTTCTTGCTTTGCATCTGTAGAACTGTAAACCATAAAATACAACTGTACAAATGCTTCACTTCTCACTGCCTGAATGTATCCACAAGGCAGGTACCTACCCAAGTGACGCAACTACTGTTGGCATTAAATTTTCACAGCTTTAATGATATAAAACAATACTATCGATTTAGAAAACTCAGAAGATTGCTTACTGCTACAATCAGGAGTTCTGGTGGTTAAGCACCTAAGTGTTCAGATATCCATCTGAACACAGGGCTGGGCATCTGCAAATACATTCTCTTCCAAGATTCCTGGTATTTGTTGTATGCAGTCAAGCTGGAAATGCTACCAGGATGACCTTTGTTTCGTGGTGTTCTATCACTTCTGATCTCTGTTGCAGCTGGGAGCAGGAAGTGCAGATGTAACCAAAGATGAAAAACTGTAGCTGAAAAATAAAGTTAATGGAACTTCTGTACATCAAAGCCAAAATAGAGCAGTTTTGGCTTAAGGTGTAATTCACTCAATAGTATGCTGTCACCTTCTAAGACATTTGTATTTCAGTTTATCCCTCTCTAGCAGAAACAATATTGCTTTAAAAAGCAATCGCACAAGATCTGCCAATATGAAAAACCTAAAATCCCACAAGAAACCGTATAAACAAGAAAAAAAATAATCAATTTTGACACCATACCTCACTGTATGAATGTGTTAATGTTGTGCTACTGTACTGTGTATCATTATTTGTTTTCTTTGTTCTTAACCCCTTTGTTCCGAGTCAGGATATCCTGACACTGAGGACACTTCAAAATAACAGTACAACAACAATGCTATAATTCTTTGGAAGCACTTCATCATTTTCAAGACAGAGCCACCTGAGAGCGTGGTGGGGACTTAGAGCCTGTGGTCAGAATGAGGATGGCTTCCGTAAAATGCTGGGGCAGCCAGTTTGAGGTGGGAGCATTCAGACAAGCATGGTGGAGGGTCCCAGGACAGAGGAAATGCCGTGCTGCTTTTGCTGCCATTGCCACGAGGAGGAAGGGCTTGTGCACAGTTTAATATATGAAGGGTATTTGGTCACTTTAAGCCCATTTTCTGGGACTCTTTTCTTCTCTGTTCGAAAGTTTGTTGTTCTGCCTGGAGAAAAGAACATCAGCTGTAACCCAGAGAAAACAAATATATGCATGCTAGGAAGTATTATAATGCCAACTAAGATCCCATTAAGTATGTTTTCTGTGATCTTACTGAAGCCTAAGTGCTGGTACAGGAGACCACCCTCTGGCCTCCTGCTGTATGGCTGGTCTATAAACTAATGGCTCAAGGCCATTAGCAACAGTTTGTTTAAAGGTGAAACAAAAGTGCTGGGCAGAGTGAAGCACCTCCTGCTCCTGGACGAGCACTTGCCCGGGCACCTGTGCCTTGGTTTTAAGGCTACGGGATGAATAATTTTCTCACTGGAGCTCGAGTGATCACTGTGTCCTAACGTGAACCCATTCAGGTGGAGCTTGCGGCCAAAATAACGGGGCAAATCCCCCTTACCCAAAACCCCTCTTTCAGCAGCACGTTACCCCCTGGCCCGTCGAGTTCCTTTCGCTTTTTTCCCCCGGGCTGGGGCCTCGCGAACCCGCGCCCCTCCACCGGGGCTACCGCTGGGCTCAGCTCAGAGGCCGAGTCCCCCACACCCCTACAGCACCGCAGCGAGCCCTGCCGGAGCGAGGTGACCCGGAGGGGGGGGGGAACCTCTCGGCAGCACCAGCCCCCGAGCACGTCAGGGACACTGCCCGCCCAGCCCCGGCAGCTCCGGTTCTCC
>JAOWBP010001760.1:46173463-46193003 GCA_028571105.1 Tragopan temminckii | reverse complement strand
GAGGAGGACGGGGGAAGAGCCGATGCCCTTTCCCATGGGCAGCCTGCCCGGTTATCAGCAGGGGACCCTGGCCTGGGACTTGCCCGAGATGATCAAGATGGTAAAGCTCGTTTGGAAATCCAAGGGCGAGCTTCGCGGGGCGAAACACAGAGGGGTTCTGGAGAGCGAGGATGCCCTGGGCGGCTCGGCAGGTAGGTAGGCTTCCCTCGGCGAGCCGCGCGGGGCCGGGGGTGCGGGGAGTCGGCCCGGCCCGGCCCGTGGCGGAGCGGAGCCGCCGGAGAGGGGCGGGTTGGAGAGGCGCGGACCGGGGAGCGCTGCCCGAAGGGCGTCCGGGTTTGAAAACGTGCTTTTGGCAGCTGTCGGCTCTCCCCGCTCGGAAAAGCGCACACGTAGAGTCTGAGCCCGCTTTGGGAGCCGGGTCCGTTTGCTGATCGCGCTCTCTCCTGCATATGTTTCCTGCTTTTACGAGCGGGGTGAGAAACGCTCGGCGGCAAAACAGAGCGAGCAGCTCGGTGGCTTTGAGGCTGACCTCCGCCGGGCGGCCGGGCTCGGTGCGGGCTCGGCTCAGCCTCTCGGCCCGCAGGCGGCCCGGCGGCGGAGGGCTCCTCGGGACGCCGGGCCGGGCCGGAGGTGCTTTCGCTGCGACCGGCGGAGCGCGTGGCCTCGCCTCCCCCGCCGCCAAACTTCGCCCCGAACTTTGAGTGTGCGCGGCGCGTTCCACATGATCTGCCCGTGCTTCCAGCGCGGCCATCTGCAGCGCGCTGTGACACCCTTATGACTTACGTGCTTAAATCTTGCAGTAACCCTGCCCCGATCCGCTGCTGTCTTGGAGCGTGGTGTGTTACCGGCTGAAGAGCACGTGCTCTTCTCTAACCCTGTAAATCTTATGTCAGATTTTTTCCTAACTCAGTTATGGGGTCATATGGCACCGTATCAAATGCTTTATTGAAGTCCAGATTAGACTTCTTGCCTTTTTGTTACGCAGAAATGAGTTGTTATGTTAGCCTGGCACTTACTTCCAATTAGCCGATGTCAGTTTTGCCCCGTGCCCTGTTACATCTTCATTCAAAGCCTTCTACTGAAGTCGAGCTCATCTGCCTACAGTTGTCTCAGTGCCCTATGATGAAGCTTTTGATTCTCCTGTCACGGTATCACCTTGACTCAACAGACCCTTGAAAGTCTGCAGCGTGTTTCTTCAGAACCATGGGTTGTTATTTCTGCAGCCTGGTCACTGAACTCTTTGGTGCCTTCAGTCTTCAAAGATTATATCCTAACCTTTTTCTGCACCTTTCATTGAGTCCTTTATCTTGCAGCATTTCCTACCAGAATAATTTAATTTCTCATGCGACGTGACCTTGCTGCAGAGATTTCAAAGTGCTTGTGTATGTGTGTGTAACTGTACTTACAGACCTGAATAGCACACCTGTGTCTGTGTATCGCTTTTGGATGCCCACGAGTGCGGCCCAGTTGAACATTTTATGAGCATTATTTAGCACATTTGAAGATCAACTAAGAAATGAATGCATGGTTCCCTTCTGTTTAGAAAAAGGGAGTCCAAGGAAACTCTACAATCGGCCAACCTACTGTTTGAGAATCGCTTCAATTTAAAAGAATAATAAGATTGTTGTGGATAAAGCAAGGGGAGGTCAAATGTTCAAATTACTCTTTAAGACTTGGAGCAAATCAACTGGGAATGTACCGTAGCCAACCGGGGAGGTTGAGGTTTGCGTGGTAAATGGTGAGGGTTCAGAGATGGACCCTAATCAAACAGAACTTGAGAAATGCTGCATTGGTTACACCTCATGTATGAGTAATAGTGGTTTTCCAGTATGCTTGTGTTAGATCTGGTGGAATTAATTTCATTAGGTAACAAATGAGATTCGCCTTCGGATTCCTGGAGGCAACTAAAAATGTGCATGAATGTACAAAGAGAGATTATTCCACTAGCAGGATATGAATAACTTGCATTTACTCAAGTGACTATTACTCGTATCCTGTGAAGGGACAGTTCTCTCCGTGGTGCCAGATCCCATTTCATAACCTCAGTTGACTTGCAGCAGCACACATCAGAGCAGAAGATGACTGTAGCCCTCAACGTTTTAAATACAAATCATCAGAGAGTTTGAGTGAACCAGACCTGGGTTGCTGGTTTTTCCTCCTCAGCAACAGTCATGCTAGTAGTTTTCCCTCTTGTGGTTTCATTTTAGTCACTTGAAGTACTCTGGAGTACGTGGGAAAACCAGTAAATGCTGAAATCCGGTGTGCTTAAGTAAGTGCAAAAGCAAAGAATGTAGAAATGGGGAAAAAGGAGAATCGTTTGGAAGAATTGGTAGTGTGGGGCGCTTGGTTTGATGTTCATATTGTGGGTGTGAAAAAAACACACACGTAACTTGCATCTTATAAAAAGGCACTACTTCAGTAGGAGATCGGGTTTTCTTTCAGGTGAAGCTAAAGCAAATAACTTCTGCCCAAGGTACTGCTGGTTAGGCAAATAAAGGTTGATTGTTCAGCAGTGGAGTTCAGAGCACTCTCCACATCAAGGGCTTTTTCATTTAAATTTGTAAGTGTTCATGTGATAACTCATGTTCAGTTATCACATGCTCATGAAACTATTTTGCTTACGGTAGAAGACGAGGAAATAGATATGGATTCTGGAAGGAAACTCTCAGGATTTCTGTCTTGCTTGATCATGTTATCAGAGAGTTTTCAATCTTAGCAAAGCAAATTCCCTTGTCCTAGCCTGAATGATGGCACCCAGCTTTGGGCTGGCTTTCTAGAAAGGAATAACCTTCTTAACTGTAGGTAGTGAAGGGTAAGGAGTGCTATATCTGGGTGTGATATCAGTTCTGTGGATGGCAATGTCCTGGTGACCCGCATAACTGTAAATCATACCGCATTCCTATTTCCTGAGGTAGCTTTTACAGAGCAAAGCTGTCTGTGTGTTCTGGGCTCTCAAATTAAAGAACTATATCTGGATCCTTCATCTTGTTCAAAACTTAGATTAAGGCAGTGAATCTCCCTGCAGAAAAGTGTTTACAGTACATGATGCAGCTTACGGTTGGAACCCAGATCTTGTAGATACTGACTACCTTGGATCTCTCTCCTTTTTTTTTTTTTTTTCCAAAGCAGTAACATTCACATCTTGAGCCCTCTCTTGCTGCTTTTTAAAGTTGATGTCAGTTAAGATTGCAGACCTTTCTCCTGCTCCTGGCCTGCTGTTGCTTAGTAACTCTTTTATTTTCTTGTTTCAATCCCCAACCAAATCAGTACAAAACCATGGTTTGGTGAGAACTCTCTTCAGCTCTGCCAAAAGCCATTTAACGCATTCAGACTGGACATGTGATAGTAAGAAAGTGCAATAATGAAACATAATTAGTTTGAAGAGCATTGGGTGGGAAATGGGTTATGATTCACTGTCGCTCTTTACGGTGTCTCAAAGATTAATTGCAATGTTATCTGCTTGAATAAAGTAACAGCATGTGTTGATATTACTACAATTGAATTATTGCAATAATTCTGTATGGAAACCACGTTGATGCTTTGTAGGGAAGTGCATTTTGCTTCTGGCCTTAACTTTATCACTTTCTCATACAGTTCGGCAGATTAAACAAACCGGATCAGGGAACAGGTACATGTCTGCTTCTAACACTCTTCCTTATGAGCATTTGCAACCTCTTAGATTTACAGCGATCGTCCCAGATAATTCCAGAGAGACATTCTGTACTGTTTGAGTCTTGCACATGTGCAGGCACGCAAGGCTTTCAGAGAAAGCACAGTGGTACTTAGAATTCTTGAGGTCCTCTGTGACACTGATCTCTGTGGGTTTTTGAAATAGCTCTGAATGTATTTTTCCACCTATCTCTGTCTGTAGATGTTTTCTCAGAAATGCAGGTTCTGATTCATGCGTGCATCATACTCATCCTTAACTGATGAGTCCCTTTGCCTTGAGGAGGAAAAACAAGCAGTACCAAACATCACTCCTATTACAGTTTGCTTCTGGAAAAATCTCCAATTATTGGTGTGTCCACTTACTTCCCCTCTTCAATCAACTGTCTCCTTTCCTACTTGAGAGTTTATTAAAACGTCTCGACATTGTCTGAGCTGTGCTGCACACCAGGCCTTGCTCCTTCAGACCTTACAGCTGTATACTGAACAGTTCTGTGACAGACTTGTTGGAGAGGTCAGAGTTAAATCATCTGTGTGCGTCTTCAGTGGTTGCTCAAAGCACTTCCCAAAAGTTATTCATAGGACCTCTTAAGACTCAGTTCTTCCATGATAACCGAGGAAATGCGCCTCCAACTCCTTTTTCTTTTGCAGTGAACAGCTCTTAATCATGCTGTGCTTGTTAAAATAAACTTCATGCTTCCCCTTCCCGTCATTACTTGCTGAATCATATTTAGTTGTGACGTCCTGAAACTCGTGCATGTTTTTATAGTCCCGTTGCAATAATTAATAAGCATAAAATGATTAAAATCTGAATCATTTAATGCCAAATGGGGGCTAGCTAACTGCTTAGAAATCTCATCATTCTGTGTGGTTGCTGTTGAGCTTGTAGATGCTACAGATGTAGATCCCACCAATAAATGAAGCACAAAAGCTATCAAATGGCATTGTCTCGGCATCTGACCAGTTTATTCTGTTATTCCTTAGGTTGAAAACAACTGGCTTTGTGTCCAGCTGAGAGGTGCACAGCAGGCAGAAAGGCTTCTTGCTGATATCTTTCTGAAGTTAGGTTTTCTTTTTTCTTTTTTTTTTTTTTTAAAGGCTTACACTGAGTTGTTAAATCCATTACCCTTAGTAGAGACAAAGAATGTGACTTTGATAGAATCAAGGCTACCTGTGGCAACCTCGATTGCTCTCCGACTGTTGTGTTGAAACTCCAGTGCCTCAGAAGAGGAAATATGCTTTTTTGTATTCTTATGAAGAGCTGCTTAAATCAGTGGAACTGTGCATGGTGATCTCAGTAAGAACAGTGAAATGAGTTTGTATGCAGTATTGCTGTCACGCTGTGTGTACGTAGAGCGTGTGATAAAATACTTAGAATTTGGAGCACATCCATAGGTAGTCCTTGTCCAACTTAACTTTGCAGTTTACTGACTGAACACAGGATAGTAACATTTCTAATTTGGAGTTATGTTTTTTCAAAATGCTTTGGTAGCCGGAGAATTTTCTTCAAAGGTCAAAAACAAAACAAAACAAAAACCTTTTGGAGACATTAAATCATGGTCACTGTTTACATTCTAGTCTCATTTAAGGAGCTCTTTATTTAGAATTACCTTAAAATTGCCATTTAGAATGAAATGGTGAATTGATATTAAGTCTTTCATTTTAGTATCAATGGAATATGTCAAAATTAGTTTACGTTTGTCCACTGAGCTCTGGATTTAGTTAGGTGATGAAAAATTTTCGCTGAACTATACCTCTTAGAGCCTCTTTGAGGTCTCTTCGCTACTTAATTCTTTTGTAAATTTTCTGTTGTGGATTTGGCAGCATTTGGGAATATTTGGAATTAAGTGCTTGACCTGAGATAAACAGTAGAAAAGAAATAATCCAAAATTGTCAACAATTTCTGAGTAGTCTTTTGGTTTGGCCTTGTTGGCACAATTTCTGTTTGCTTTGTTGTGAATGTTGCAAAAACAAAATTTGCTTGCAGAAATACTTGGAGAAGCTCTTGGAGCAGCTGTTCAGCTATGTACAGCCACAACAGAAAGATTACAATACATAGCTAAGGCTTTGGGATAAAGTTAGCAGATAAAATGTAACTGCTCAAGTTGGATGTTGGCCAGTATGCCCAAGGTAGTGCTGCTGGAGTGCTAGCAAAACGACAGAGGTTTTATTGATATGTCAACTGGAAACAAAGAAGAAGCCTGCTGAAAACATAAACACAAATAAAGCAAATTCCAGACAGTTGTAAAATGGTGGAGAGATCTGTTACTCCCAGTGAAGCTGTTCTAAGTATCAGGAGCCAAAGATGTGGCTTTATATATAAAAACAGTGTTTCAAAAGGAAAAGCTACTGAGCTATAATATAAACATGCAGTTGGATTTTTTAATTTTGCGTGCTTGTTTGTTTCATTAGAGTTAAAGATGATTCTCTTTTATCTTTGCTAAATTAACTCTCAAGTGCTTGATATTATGCAAAGAATTAAACTGACAAATGGCTACCAATAGAAAGCAGTAGTGATATTAGCCATGCCTGGCTAGCGGGGATAATTTTCCCTACTGCTTACATGTTATGAGAGAAAGATTTGAAATGTATTGTGGGAGGCTTGGTACTGCTTCTAGGAGCAAAGCATTTTATGCAGCATTTGTTATTTCCATGCTCCTTCATGGCTTGTGGACCATCATAGTTCTTAAAACTGTTTCTTGGAGACATGCATCCCTAACAACTTCCTGTAGCCCTGCTCTATGAAGTACATGTTTGTCTCTCTCTGCAAGCCAAGGAAACGGGTGCCTGTTCCAGTGTTTTCTCTACTACTGTCTGTTCCAACTCACTCCCCAGAGCTTAGCCCTCAGAATATCCTAAGCCATGTTATTTGTAATCGCTAACTGACGCTTAACTGCTATC
Organism: Tragopan temminckii; assembly: GCA_028571105.1. Taxonomy (NCBI): domain Eukaryota; kingdom Metazoa; phylum Chordata; class Aves; order Galliformes; family Phasianidae; genus Tragopan; species Tragopan temminckii. The sequence continues at coordinate 46,186,436 of JAOWBP010001760.1, read as the reverse complement.
ACTTTTCTGAGGGGTGTCTTCATGAATAGGCAAGCTGGAGCTCCCCACTGTAAGCTTTAGATTGACTGAAAAAAGCTCACCTGACCTCAGGCTGTTTCTTCACAGCAGTTATGCAGCCTGTTCTGGGTGCATGCTGTAAAATATGCTGGTCCTTCTGTCTTCTGTTGGTCTGGGCTGGAAAGTGCAAATATTTAAAAGACACCCTCTTGAGACTTCCAGCTTGAAACACACCTTGACATCTGTTAAAAAACTTCAAGTCCTCCTAACCTTTTTTGAAAAATGACTTTTAAGCCTGGTTAATGATTGGATACATTACAGTAATTTCTAAAGTACCTTTTCTGTTTCTTGGTGTACACTTGCAAACGCAAGACAAAAATGTCTCATCTCTTCATTTTTACCTCAGCTTGCAACATATACTTTCTTCTTTATTGTTACAGCTACAAACAAACTTTGCATGACAGAAGGACTAAATCCTTTTTATTAACCTCCTGGATAAAGCATTCTTTCTGCTCTTCCATGGGCAGCTAGCTATGTTTTTCTCCCTCCCCTCCTTAAATCACTGTAAGATCGTATAAGTTCCCTATCTTGACCTGTCATCTGGTAGGAGGAGGTGTTGTGCTGCAAAATTCCTGATGCTGCGAAGCCAAACATAGTTGGCCTCAGGTGTATGAAAAAAGAAGGTCAAATGTGACAAGGGCATAGCAGGTTTGTGATAATATTGTTGCTGCCACTTCTGTACATTTTTTCAGTAGCAATCAAGGGACAAATCCTTTCACTGCTCTTTCAATCGAGTATCCTGAAATTTAGGTATCTTCCAAAGTTCTTTTAGCTTATGAAATCTTTGAAATTTGTTAGCAGGGGCTGTTAGTGTTTCTCCACCCAGGGCAAAAAGGACATGGTTCACATTTTACAAACACCAGAGAGGGCCTTTCCATGGAAGCCCATGATTTTGTTCTGTTTTGTGTACCAAGATCGTCATTGGCACATCAAGGTGAAACTGTGGAAAGTGTTTTCTTAAGTGTCTCTGTAAGGACAGGAGACTGTTTGGAGAAACTGCTGTAAACTTCCCCAACTTTGATCCTTTCTGAAGGGGAAGCGCGTAAAGTTCTGCTTCTCTCAGGAGAGTATGAAAATCCTTTCCTGTTTCCATAGTCAGGTCTGGCTTGTACGGAGGGAATACCCTTCAAATATTGTTATCTCAGTGTTCTCCTGCTACCCCTGACCCAAGTTAAGGGCAAAATATTATCTTTAAGGCCTATTTAAAAGATTCTCTGTGCAGGTGCAGTTAAAGGTGAAGCAGTGTCCTAGAGGGTTTTGAGAACACATTGTGCTGAGGAAGGCATTGTTTCATTCTCAGTTGCTTAAGCACTGTCTTGAGATTGAATGGTTTATTTTCTTCTGCTGGAATTACAAGTCAGTCAGAGTAACACTAAACTAGGTACAACACAGTAGTGTTTGAACACTGCTCTTGAACGTTAGACTGTAAAGTAGGTTACTCTATGTAGGAGGAATTAGTTTTAAGCTTGATGGAGCTATTTACCAAAATCACCGAAAATTAGTGCGCTACACAATGTGCTAGGTAAATATTCAATTAAGAACAAGAAGAGTAATTGGAAAATGCAAGCAGAGAACATTTTGTAAATCATCAAAACTTTGACAGGTGCAGAAAACACCTTAAGTACACAGATCACTAGTGTGTTTATAATAGCTGCTGGCTAAGTTCTTATAGGAGGTGCTTCTCTGACAAGCTTTCCTTTAGTTAAGGTTAGCAGCAGTTGGTTTTGGGGGGTTATGTCTGCCCGTGTCTTTATTATTGGGAGATAATAAAGCTTCAGCGAAGCACCCAGGTGGTTATCCAAATAGCTGTGAGTCTCAAACTTTGCTTATCCAGACACCTTCCAAATACTTCTTGTGTGCAAAACTTCAACTGGAAATCTCGTAATGATAGGCTTTCGTGGGAGCTTTCTTATTTCCTGCTTCCAACTTGGGTGGATATGCTGCAGGAACAGCTGCTTTCACAGTAATTTGGCAATTGCATTTCTAATTCCGAATGGAACTGAGAAAATAAAGGGGTAGGAGAGACTGGGCTTCTGTGAAATGCCAAGAGTGATTTGATCCAGCCTGGGTTTTGCATGCAGGTTTGTGTCATTAGGAGGAGAGAGGAAAAAGGGAATTCTGTAGGTATTGTTTGCAGATTGCTTTAACTATTCAGATGATGTTCAAATGCATTAACAGCAAAAAACTGAGAAAACTGCTTGTGAGAGATGATGAACTTTATATGTACTGCACAACTAGTCTCTTACACTTGCTTTCTCTTCTTCCTGGAAGCTCCAGTGAGCATACATATCATGCTCTCTTTTGGGAACTAAAGCTAACTGAATAAATTAATCCTGGCAGTAGCTCAGGGCCTTTCTTGAACTCCAATTCAGTGTGTGTAAAAGAGGTGTGTTGCTTTCTGTAACCACTGGAAAAGAGACTAAGCAGAGAAGAATTTACTGCACAAGGGAAGACTGCAGTCCTAAAATGGCAGAGGAGGGAGGCTTTTAGGTGAGGCAGTGTCAGCATACTCTTCCAAGTGAGGTCAGCTTGAACATCCTGCTTAGAATCAGTAAACTTACAGCTCTAAAGAAAGCAGAACAGTGAAGAACAGAGAGCACTTCCAGAAGGCTTGCAAAGGGTAGGAGTTGAAAGGAGAAAAGAGGTATTTCTTTAGTGCTGTACAATGTATGCAGGACATCACACTATAGTTTCAGCCCAAGTTTCCTTCTTGTCAGTTTGGAATAAGGCAGCATTCACTGCTATATATCACTGCTGGCACAATTTTTTCCCCACTCTCTTTCTGTCAAGTGGTCCTGTCCTCTTATGGGAAACCGTAATAGCAGCTGTGGATCAAGGGCATGGTGACACAGATAAGCTGGGCTTGATGCAGTTGTGCATTGGCTCTCAGAGACTTTTTTTTTAAGGAGCATATTGTGAGTTGTGAATTATCAGCTTTTCCTAGCCTTGTGCATCTCAGCCAAAGTGACAGAAAATAGCAAGGATAGCAACTCAAGTTATGGCAGTGTGGGAGCTCATGTGGAAGACAAGCTGCAGACAGTACAGTTTAGTGTGGGCAGAGGAGCAGTTACAGGACTACAGTAGCCTAGCTTCCTGAGTAATTAGAAAGTTTCAGTATGATAGCTTATTTCTTCCTCAGTGCTAGCTAACTTACCATGGTAGAAGTGAAGGGGATGGTAGGACTTAACTGGCAGATGACATACTGTGTGCAAGGTAAAGTGCAATAAATAATATATGTAGCTTAAAACAGAAGTGTGCTTTAAGACCCTATTTTGTCTGTGGATAAAATAAGAGAAGCAGGAAGGGATATTTCTGTTCTAAGTAGAATGAGATGTGTTGAGCAGCAGGTTCACTGTGTGTGCTTCTGCCTGGCTTACCCACTTGCTGTACTCAGGAGAAATATGTGGTCTTTAACAAGATTTCACAGATCTTTGATAGGACCTGGATGCTCAGTTCTTCACTGATGATTAGGTCTGAAGTACTGGTTCATTAAGATACAAGTCTGACTGTAAATGTCTGAGAAGCCACTCAATTAATGTCAAACAAATGCTTTCGCCACTTACAGAATCCAGGGTTCTGGTTTTCTGATTTGTGAGAAGATATCTGTAAAATATCATCATATAATGAAGGTGCATAGCTATTAAATCATAATTATATTAAAAATGTGGAATTCAGAACCAAGTTATAACTTTTAACTCTGCAAACTCATTTAATTTCCCAGTGGAATAGCATTAGAATAGATCTTTCCTTCTCCCTTTGCCAGCAATGTACATCATTAAACATGTACTTAGTAGCTGGCAAAACAGACTGAAAGTTAAACTAACTTTGCTAATAATGAGCTGGAATTCTCATAATGAAAATGCAAGGTACCTTATTTAAATGTTGGCCCCTTGACAGAATCGTCAACATAAGCCTCACAAGACTGTCACTGATCTTTTTTGTAGGTGCCCTGCAGCCAAAAGTGTGCTGATGTCTGGCTTTGCACAGACTGGAGACCTGGGAGATTATATGTTTTGAATAGGATCAAATGACCATAAGGGGAAAGCACACTATACTTAGCTGTCTTGTCACACAGACAGAAAAGTGTTTTGCATGTGACCTTGTTAAGAGCATGAGTTAAGAGCACCACTACAAAGTAGAGGCAGGGATACTGAAGCTACTTAGATTGTTGTTGAGAATCTATGTTTTTTCTGGTCATCCGCTTACATTTTTGTTTTTTTTTTTTTTCCCTGGAGTCCCATTTCGGCTTAGTGATTTCAAATTTCATGCTGACTCTAAATCAGATGGAAAGATGAGGGTGAGAAAACGTAAGACAGCTCGATGTAGTTTCATGATCCAGTTCTCTTCCATGTTGGAAAGGCACAGGACCAGTTTGTTACAGGATTTCTTTTTCACCGTCACTGTCAAGTCCTGCTTTTTGGATAGCAGTTATTTGTACTCCTTTCCTACTGCAAAGTCTGCCCTGACGTATTCCTCAACTGCCGTGCCTTTGAGCATCTTTCCAAATTACTGTGACCAGGTTGACTACTTCACCACAAGTTAGTTCTCTTCTGTTGCATTGCACACCTCTGTCTCCAACTTAACTGATTCGCACACTCATAGTCTTATTTGCCCCTTTTCTGTTTTAGATACCCTCTTAAATCTTCCCCTCCTGCAGTTTATTTCTCTGCACAGAAGATTTTCACTGATCATCTTTTCAACAGAGAACTGACATTCTTTATACCACTACCGCCCACCTCTTTGTTACAGACAAAATTTTATTTACTCCTCCTTTCCTTTACCAAAGGTGGCACATGGTGCAGAAGACTGTCCTGTTGGAGTCTGCAGGTAGTTAATCTCCCTCGCAAACACAGCTTTCACTGTCTTCATGTCAATGGCTGCTTGTGAATTGCCCCAGAAATATCTAGTGACTAGCTCAAGTCTATATGACTCATATTTTGTCCAGGTATCACCCAACACCTTCTCCTAGTTAGGGCAGACAAAGCTATTGAAATGATTGTCACCAAGCAAAGTCAGTCATGCTACCAACCAGCAACTGTTTCAATTACGTGTCTTTGCCAGGAGGAGTATTTTTTTGCCCTGGTGCTTCTCTTTCACCTTTGTCCCAAAGGAGGTACCTAAACTTAATTTTCTGTGAAAGACTTGTTATATTATGGATCTTGAACATTGCAGCCATCAAAACCATATGGCCTGTAGGAATCAGCAGCTTTCCCAGTGAACTGTTAAGGTGCTGCCAGTAGAAGCTTTCTCATTTATTGTTGATCAAAAGTTCTGTTTCTATTCCCAAAAACATATTTTTATCACGAGAAGGGCCTCAGCCTCTTGTGAGCAAGCACAAGTAGGAAACAACAGCAAGACTTTCTATCTGTCCTGTGTTGCTCTTTCAGTTTGAGGCTGATCGTATAACACAGAGCTGTTTCAGCTACACGCAGAGGCAGAAGTGGAAGGAGCAGAGATCAAATAATATGAAGCATGATAGTAAAAAGAAAAGTGTGTATAAACATAAATGCCAGACAGATGTTTTGGGGGGGAGTGCAGCTAATCCATAGGAAATCAGAACAGTTGGATGGCTGTTTTTAAGTCTTTTAAAGGGGGAAATGAGCAGTGCTACCAGACTGGGTAGAGAAGAAAACAAAAATAAGCAGCACTGAGATGAGGAAAGAATGGCTTCTTATGTATTACCTATGTGGTGCTAAAGGGTATCACAAATCTACATAGCCCATTTTACTTGAGTGCTGTATAAATAAAAAAATTCTTTGGAAGCAAGGCTGTATACCTCCGCTCTAAGCTCTCATCCTTGAGGATGACATAAGAAAACACTTTAAGGCTTGGTACAGTTGAATAGGTCTGTGGATTTTTGAAGGGAGAGGAGAGCAGTATATCCTGAATTTGTTTTGGACAAATTTATGATATAAATGGGGGTTGGTGGGATATAAAAGAGGTGACATTTTGTTCTTTGGGGACAGCAGTACTCTCTTTTTAATTGGGGTGAAAAAAAATTAAAACTGTTTCCACTGTTGCTTCTCTCCCTCTGTTATCAAATGTAAAATCTGCAAACACAGAAGTTACAATGGAAACAGGGAATTGCTGGGCAAATATTTAATTTTGCTGTCTCTGTTTACAGGATGTTTTCACAAATGAAGATACACAGGGAAATTAGGGGGAAAAAAAGGAAGAAAAAAAAAAGAGCTGCCCACTAGCTTCTGTTTCAGAGACTGGAGAGGTGTATCTTTCTACCTAGTTTGGGTGAAAGGCCATACAGGAAAGCATGGCCAGCTGCAAGAGGCAAGGAGTCAAGCTGGCTGAGCCACAGAGTGCAATTATTCTAAATCACCTGTGACAGGCCCTGAAAATGCAACCTACAAACTGTTACCAAGAGAGCTCCTTTTCAAAAGGCAACCTCTGGTGCTTGAAAAGATGGCTGGGAGAGGAGGAAGGTAGGTGGGTGACCACTGCAGACGGTTTTCTTTGCTACTCTGCTATAAGATGCAGAGTGGGGGAGGAAACTTCTACTTCCTTTTCAGCTGCTGAAGGCATGAACTGGTTTGCAAGAAAGGTGCTCGTTTTTTTGGGTGGTGGAGAACAAAGACTCTGTGTGTAACTTAATGCCTTGCTGAGGAAGTCAGCTAGCATTTAGAGCTCTTAGATGCCAGTGTGCAACAGATCAGAAATGAGCTTGGAGCGTCTGCCGTCAAATACACACAAACCACTTTAAGGAAGCATGAATTATGGATGAGGCACTCAGGAGCTGCTCAGGGCTAGCAGTGTTGACATGTCACAGGTGATCAGTGCATCGGTGGTCTGGTGGAGCTTTTTTGCTATGTGGCAAGGGTTTATGTCTCCTGGGCTGCAGGAAGACAGGAAGATTGAAAGCAGACCTGCAGCTCCAGCTCAGGCTGCACAGCGCATCTAGGATAGGTTGCACAGGGCTGATCAGGGCTGCAAACAGGGAATCGAAAGGAACAGTCTTCTCTCCATGCCAATGCAGATTTCTTTGTACAACTGAGTTAAGCAACTTCGGGCAGGAGAGATTTTGAGCTGCAGTGGCAGCTCTCCAGGAGCTAATAAGAACTTGAACTAGGGCCCAAGCCTTAAACGCACTTTATTTGGGCTCAGAGTGGCAGCTTTTCTTAGTGCTATAATTCAGCAAGAAAAAGCTTATAATCTTGTCTCCAAGTTTCCAGCTTTGAAACTTAGAGAGACTTCATCCTAATGAAAAGATAAGATGGAGGCTCTCTCCCTTCATTCTCGACTGCCATCAGTGTACTCCCTGGAGCAGAGGTGAGGCCTACCAGTGAGGCAAAAACAGTTTGGCCCATCGTGTCCTATGAAGTTCACTTCTATAACCATCCCAGGGAATGTGGAACAGATGCACAGTGACTTTGGAAACCACCATGTTTGTTTCAAGTTACTGCCCCACGAGTTCATTAGCCTGGTTAAAGTGTTTGTGTTGAGGGAGACGTTCCCCTAACGCAGCAGAGCTGTAGGGATGAGGCCTTTGACAGAACAGCAGGTATGTTGTAAAGCAATAAGCGTTTTGAGTGCAATCACCTCATCTTCTTCTGCCCTCAGAAGACAGCTTTATACTTGCAGTTTGGTGACTGCCTTCTTGCTATTGAAAGCAATGGCCTGTTAGAAAGACTGCTACAAGCATGACTGTAGTCACAGAACAGATTGGGCCTCGTATTTTGTAGCTGCCTCAACCCAGAAACCTTCTCAGTTTCCCAGATTGGCAAGTTGGACAGAAGGGAACGTTTTTCACCATCTGACCCCATTTTGGCTGCTTGAGGCCCAGTAAATCTTAAAGTAAAGCCAAAGTTGTGGTTAAGAATCACTCAGCTGAAGCTCTGATCCTTCCTTTTAAACACTTAATTTACTGATTTATAGCAGTAAAGCAAATAGCTTTCATTCGTTTACTTTTAATTTTCCTTTTCAAACTTTTAAAACAAGGAAGAGTAAAATGGCAGTTGACCAGAAGCTGAGTTCTCAGATAATACAGCGCAAAAATCAGTTTTGGCTTGTTAGTGAAGGAATTAATGATAGGCACAAATTTATATGTATGTCTTATTCAATTAACTGAATACTTAAGATATCTCTAGCCTGCTGATCTGAAATTGGTGATGTTTCTAGAGATGCTCATTATTCTAGAAGACAAGTTCGGAAAAAATGATTGTTCTCTTCATGTTTATCCTGATGATAATTAAAATCTCTGAAAGCTTTCTCCTTTTTAGCACTCCATCCAGGAAGGCCCCCTCTGCTCCACTTGTGCTTGCAAATGAGGCACGGAGAGGAGCAGAGCCTGCTGGGGCCTCTTGGATTTTCATGAGGAAACAAGGCATGATTAGAAAGTGAAAAAAGGAGAGACTGGGAACTTTTATGTGTCAGGGAAAAGAGATGAGAGCTTTAGAAACTGTATGCAGAACAAAAAGAAAGGTTTAAACTTTTGAACATCTAGCTTCTGTTCTTAGGCACGACAGAAATAGGAACTAATTGAGCAATATAACTTGCTTATTGGAGTTGGCTTTGGTGAGATTAGCTATAAAAGATTACAAACAAAACAATGAGGTTTTTTCCTCTGTGGGGAAGGGGTGTAAAGAAATATGAAATAGGCATTGTAATACAGTCACAAACATTTGAAATGCACATATGTATAATGTCCTCTTCTGTACCTTTTACCTTCTTTCGGACTTGTGAGATCATAAAACTTGTCCACAAGTGCGGTGGAGGAGGAAAACCTCAGCACTTGGGGCAGGCAGGAACTTCACTGTCACTTCTGTGTCAGTGTTGCTTTGGGTATTTTAAATCAGTGGGGTCTTGTTCCTAAAATGTTGATAAATTGTGTCAGACAGAAAATCTGGATCAGTGATAATCTTATAGCTAAGGATAACATTTAGAGTAAATAGTGCTCCTCATCTCATACAGTTCATATTGCTGTAAAACCTGATCGTGAATATTGTTTTGTTGCACAAGCCATATACCCATGCCCTACTGTGCTGGCCACTGTGCAGGTGGAAATGAAAAAAATAAAAATAATAAAAATAAAAGTTTTAGGTTCCAGAAAACTGAGAAGAAAATCTAAATAAACAAATGTAATCAATAGATATGTTTCGGACTGTTTTCAAATAACAACCATGATTTGTAACACTAACCGCCTTTCTCAGCAGCAAGTAGTTGTGGAACTGGATTTTAAAGAAAGACTGAAGGAAACCAAATTGCTTGACTGCCACAAATATCCTGCTCTGTTCCTGTACAAGAACGTAAACCAACAACTATTAAGAAGAAAGTTTTATTAACTGCTGGAAAAATTATTTCTTTCAAAATTTCCCATTAAAATTAAAGTGACTTAATTCCCAAACTTTCTTTCAAAAAAGGCATTTTTTCAAGCTGTTGGAAGTTGGCCACTATGTGTGTCTGTAACACATTAGGCACTGTTTTTCAAAACACCTTGTGGACTGCTAATTGGGGTTTGCATAATACCGCAAAATTGCAGGCATTCCTTTGAAATAAATAGGAATGAAAACTGCTTTTTCTGGGATAGAAGAAAAAGGAATTTTTTATTTTTAACAAAAAGCCCAAACAAAAATCCTTTGTTTGAATATGTCATAATAATTGTTTGTTTTTGTTTCCTGAAGAAATTAGAATCATTTGAGGAAAACTTTCTAAGCAATTTTGAGTTACACAAGTTCAAGGGGACCTTGTACATACAGTACTACTGTTCAGGCCAAGAGGTAAACAATTATGAAATGCTTTTGAAATGCAGGGTTGGTGAGGCTTTTCAAGGTTATGTATTTTGTTGCTGAACATAACAGTAAGTTGCTGAGAGCAGGCGTGAGTGATACTTGTGCACAGATGTGCAAATTAAAAAGTTATGAAATCTAATAGCTCAGGGTTCAGATTCCAAGTTATAACACTCTGTTGTAAATCTGACTTACCCTATAGGGACTGGAGCAGGATGAACTTATTATTTATTTATTTTTAAATTAGAGCAACACACTTGCTTGGTCAAAATTCAGACTTAGTCTGCTGTTCAGCTGGTGAGTTTATGTGTATTTAAGGTACATATCCCTGGCTGATTTTAGGCTGTGCTGGGTTTGGGCCTGAAGGTCATTTAGGGTAGAAATGGTTACAAACATGGCTGGCACAGAAAAGCATTAGGTTCCATTTTCTCCTTCTGTCCCTTCTAACCATTGATCACTCTCAGCTGTGAATCCTTTTAATGGCCTCAAATTTTCAAAATGTAAGCCCAAGCAAGCTGGTTTTGTTGTTTCCTAAGTGTCAAGCAACTTGGTGTGAGAGGACAGCAGTAGTGATTCTTAGGTAGGAAAAAGCTAGTATTAGAACACTGCTGGAGAGAAAGAAATGAACTCGAATAATGCCCTCTACTAAAGTTCCACCCAAAAAGCCGCTCGCAGCCTTTAGCTCTGTTTTGAGCCCATCAAGCAGTCCAGGTGAGGTCTTTGCAGTAGGTCTAGTAGTAGTCTAGTTCCTTTTGTTTCCTCTCATCTTCACCATCCTCCTTTGAACCTGGTACTGTTCAGAGCCTCCTGTGTCTCCTTTGGTTTTTTTGCAAGCCACATCAGTGATGTCACTTGCTGGCTACATGAGAGAATCATAGAATCATAGAATCACCAAGGTTGGAAAAGACCCACAGGATCACCCAGTCCAACCATCCACCGATCACCGAGAGAGCGAGTCCTATCCAATGAACTTCCTTTCCTGAAATTCTGAAAATGTGTTTGTAACATCTTATGATGCTTTGGGTGATGTACTCAGCCTGAAAGCCCCAGCATTTATTTCCAAATCTGCTTCACTTTACTGTGCGATTTGGTGTTAAATAAAGAAAAGGAAGCTTGTAGGCAAGCAGACGTGCCAGACACTAACAGACTTGGAAATATGAGTTGCATTTACCAACAAGAGCAGTTTCTTATGGTGAGAAGTGTGGAACAGCAAGTAATGTTCAAGCTTGGAGAACAGAGAAGTGTAGGGGAAAGAATTTTTTCCTTTGATTGTCAGGATTGACAGTACTTTTCTTTATATCTAATAAATACTTGATGCTTATAGTGAAGCCTTGGTATTTCAGGTTTTTGTAAAGAAGGATTTAAATGAAAAGTACACATCCTTCAAGTTAATCAATTACACCAAAATAAGGAAAGAAAATTACTTTTTGTTATATCTGAAGCGCAGGAGGAGGCGGCAAGGACACATTAGCAGAGTTTTGTTCAGCAGTGCCTGTGTATGAAATAAACAGTTTTTGACAGGAAGATTACAAAAACTGAAATCAGTGAGAGAACCTGTTGCTAAATGATAAGCATGATTTTTTTTTTTGTTTACCTACCATTTTCCTTCCGCTTAAATGGAGATACATTCCAGGGTTTCAGAGATTTTAATCGTCTATGAGCTCTTGAAAATTTTTCACCTGCACAGTAAATGTATATTTTATTTAGCCTGAATGGAGAATGCAGATGATAAATGTGCTGAATATCCAAGCCTCCCCTGCCCTCTTGCAGGACACCTGAGATTGCACTTTATCACTGCTGCTGTGCTGTGGGGCTCATGCACAAAGAAGGCAGGCAGCACAAGGCAGGTAGCATCAAGAGTGTCCAACACTGTGCTTTCTTAACCTTGTACACCTCACTTGATAAGGGAGACAGGTGAACAAAGGAAATGCAGGAGGCCAAAAGTGGTTGAGAGGAAAAATTCCTCTTACTGTGAGGTTTTCTCACTGAGCTACTGAACTTCTTTTTTCATAGATATCTACAAAGCATAGCATTTGCTTTAGGTTAAAAACAAGAATAGTAAAAAACATCTCCCCAGAAAAGCACAGAAAAACACCTATCTCTGCAGCAGTGATGAAAAACTAATGATCCTCTCCATAGAGAGGTTGAGGTTGAGTTCTTGTGTTAAGATGGAAATCACAGAAAATATTCATATAACAACTTACGCTTTCCTTTCTTACAATTATGTCTTATTTTCTGTCATCCTGGTATGACAGTATTAAGAATTAAATATGTAATAAAAATACTTAGGAAATAAAGTACTTTTTATTCATTCACTTACTCTTTCCATAGAAATGTATCTTTGCAGAATTACAGACAGCACAGATGATAGCACATGTAATTAACTAGAGATTATGCAAGTATAATGCCAAGTATATCATCACCTTTTTTGAAACTGCTACTTCTATTGATTCACCTTAGAATGTCAGAAAAAAATCTGGAAAAGTAGAGCCAACATAATTGCTTGTTATCCATATAGATATCTTCACAAAATTTTTATTACAATGCAGTTTCCTGTTGCAGATGCACCCATGGTTCAGAAATACTGTGATCTTGTGTTTCTTATTTCAGATTCAATTCTTAGAAATTGCAGGAGGGACCCCAGCAAGCAGATAAACCACATTGAGAATAGTGTCTTCTGAGGCATGGAAGGTGTTTTTTTGTGTTGTTTTTTTTTTTGCTAGTGGTTTACTAGCTAGTGTTTTTTTTGCTAGTGGTTTGATAGTGGTTTACCCACCTATCTCAAAGGGCGCGACGAATTGTAGTGCAGGAGCTAGCAGGGCTTATTGAAAGAGCTTTAAACTAGCTACAACAGGGGAAGGGGACAAAACAGGCCTCACAAGAGATGAGCCCAAGGGAACGGTCCTTGAGCTGAGGGTGAGTCAAATGACTTGGCTGAACTGCGTCTACACCAATGCACGCAGCATGGGCAACAAGCAGGAGGAGTTAGAAGCGATTGTGCGGCAGGCTATGACCTAGTTGCTATTACCGAAACATGGTGGGACCACTCCCATGACTGGAGTGCTGTGATGGATAGATACAAGCTCTTCAGAAGGGGTAGATGAGGAAGGAAGGGTGGTGGTGTGGCCCTTTATATTAAAGACTGTTTTGATGTTGAAGAGCTTGGGGTTGGGAATGAT
>JAOWBP010001760.1:46153569-46171129 GCA_028571105.1 Tragopan temminckii | reverse complement strand
AAGTTGTACCAGAGGAGGTTTAGGTTAGACATAAGGAAGAACTTTTTCTCTCAGAGAGTGGTCAGGCACTGGAATGGTCGAGTCGCCGTCCCTGGCAGTGTTCAAAAGGCGTCTGGATGAGGAACTACAAGATTTGGTTTAGAGGCTCGTGGTAGCAATGGTAGTGGGAGAACGGTTGGACTAGATGATCTTGCAGGTCATTTCCAACCCTGTGATTCTATGATTCTATGATTCTATGACTTATTTTCTCTATAGTTTCTGGGTTTGGCCCACAATGCATGCTAACACAAAAGAAGTCCTCTGAAGGCTGTTGATAATACAGGGCCTGATTGTATGGTCCCTGGCTAGACTTGGGTGAAAAAAAAAGGGGTCTGTCTTAGCCATCCAGTTATATGTAGAATAGTCACAGCCATAGATGTTAATTTGTGTGCTTGTAAAGAAATGTCTTAAAGTAATTTTACTGCTGTGCTAAAGATTGTAAGCATGTATAATTTATCAGGCCATTAAAGTTCTTTACCTAAAAGGCAGTGGAAGCTGAACAAAAATGCCATGAGATAGAGTACTCTCTTAGTATTTCCAAGCTTGCCAGCTTGTGATTCATTTTTCTTTGTGACTCTATCAAGAACAAAAATGTTGCCTTTCCATTAACCTACTCTACCCAAAAGCAAGAAATTAAAGCACACCCAAATCTATAACAATGACAGTACTCATTCTAACACTGATTGAATTATACAAGCAGAACTTCATATTTTTAAATGAAAACACATTGAACACCACCTAGCCATCTATTGCGGAAATGTTGAGTCATGGTCTGAAACAGTGATTGAGCACCTGGTAGGAAGGCAGGGCCAACCCAGGGGAACTCAGGTGTATGCAGTGCTCCTGAATGACCAGTAAAGGTGGAGCCAGGATCCACCCCTTTCCAGACCTCATAAGGGTTGGCTATGGCAAGGGTACCTCTCTGGAGATCCCTGCCTACCAGAAGCTTTTCAAAGGTAAGTAGTTTTTCTTCCTTTTTCTTCCATAACTGTTGTGTTTGGGATTGTTCTCATTTGCCGCAGTCCAGGATTGTGCCACTCTGTTATTATTGTTGCACTTTCCATTGCATTATACCATCATAACATTCTTCAGTTAGCTGTGTTATGCTGACTCAAATCGCTCTTTTTTTATCCCTGACTATGTTTCGAAGATTCTTTTTGTTCCCCTGTTGTTGAAAGTTCTCAGCTTTTCATGTTGCATGAGGCTTCTGTACAAGTGCTGTGAAGGAGGAGTATTACAAAACTGACAAGAGTGTTGATTTTAGAATTAACATTGTGGAAATGAATTGGGAAAGATAATAAGAACCTTTACGTTAGTAGCATTTGTTCATTTCAGACAGCAATGATTAATAGATTTAGGCTAGCTGACAAAGGATAGTTTCCTGTTTTGTAAAGGGTTTGTATAGCCTGAAAGCATCTCACAAACTGCTGTTCAGGAATGTATGAGAGTGTAGTTAATGAACTGTGGTAAGCTCTAAGTTAATAAATATTCAGATAAGAGCGTCATACTATGTAATTCAATGAATTTGACCACAATTACAGTTGTTGTGGTCATGACCAGTTTCTTAGTTTTGACTTCAAAAAGCATAGTTGTTTTATTTTCAGTATTTGGTTGCTAGGGTTTAGGTTAATTAGTCAACTTTAAACGTAGTTTATTATGAAAAACAACTTATCTGACGGCTTTTCCGAGTTAAGGCTGGGAAAATAACTTATAATAAGATAGTATAGTACAAGCTGAAATGTTCTTGGGTAATAAAAAAAAGGTTTCTGCCAAAAATCTATTTAAATGTCTTTTTTTTTTTCCCTTGGGATTACTGATACCCTTTAAATCAGGTTAGTTTTGTGTTAGGTAACACTTGAAAATATTTCATCTCAAACCATAAGCTGAATCTAATAATTTCACTTTTCTCTAAATTACTACTGAGATTTAACATAGTTAATTTCTTTCTATGAAGTTTGTTCTCAATCTATAGTCCTTTCTGATAATCTTGTTCATTGTAACTAGGGATCAGTGAATCAGCTCCAAATAAAGATGCTTAAAGATGGCATGGCTGGGTATGTTAGTTCCTTCTATAGCCAGTGGAAATCTAGTCTTCTCTATTTCTCAGGGATCCACCAACTGTTATGGCTTTGACAATAACAAGAGCCAAGACATGTAGCTTGCGTGCAAATATTTGAAGTAGCTGAAGTTTCTCAGAGCCTTTAGGTTCTGCTTCACTGAGGTGAGGTCATGTTCTGATGGTCTGATCCAAAGCCATATCAAGGTTTATCAAAGGCAGAACTGGATTTTGCGTGTCAAGAACAAAGGCAACTGAATTCATATTTTGTTCTTCCCTTTGATGGCAGTAGTGTCATACTGGTAAAAAAAAAAATTCAGGACAAAGTTGAGAAACCCTAGTTGGAGTTGCCAGGCCATAGAAAGGGATGGAAGCTCTGAGAGAAGCTGGTGAGTATGTGGAAAAATGGGCAGAGAGCTCAGTGGGATGTAGGGGCTGTGAATGAGAGTTTCTTTGTCCCCTTTAACAACCCTCCTCAGAGATTTTTTTGGAAGGCTGGGGTGATTGCCTGGTATCTTTCCCTTTGGTGGCATTACAAGGCATGAGTCAGATACACAAGAGGAACTTGCATCTTAGCTCATAAGTCTGTCTGCTTCCCAAGGCACTCTCCTTTTCCTTTGCAGTCAAAGTAGGAGAATTTGAAAAACACTTGCATACCCAAAGATGCCTGGCCTTCAGCCTGTGTTCACAGTATTTTGAGATTTGCTGTTTAGCCAATGCTCTTAGCTCTCCGTTTATGCAACTGTCCTTACTTTGCTGTAATGCTAAATGGTAAGAATAGGAGAAAGTAACAACAACAAAAAAAAAAACCCACAGAAACTTCCTTTCACCTGACTGATGCCTGTCACTTAACTTCTTATGAAGTAAGGGTTAGCAATTAAAGCATGTCTTTCCTAAATATTTAACATGTATAAACGTAGACCACAGTTCTGGATGGTTTCCGAATTCTGGATATATGTTATTCGCCTTTTGTGCATTAAGGGCATCTACGGTGTTACTGTAATGAATTACAGCCTAAAACAGTTGTGGTCTTCTGCCTTTCCCATGGTCTCCCTTCTTAGTGAGAGAATAGTATCACTATTTTTTCCACATACTTTAGCTGTTAGGGACATACTTAATGTTTCATGTAGTCTGAAGCCTCCAAGAACTGTTTCTTTATTTGAAAAATTACTACTTGATGATATTTTTTTCGTTCAAGTAGGATGTTCTGTCCCTGATGGGCTGTTATGGACAGCATGGAGCCATCAAGAGTGAATTGCTCTGTTTGGTCATAATGTGACTAATGGTTACTACAGCTGATCCTTTTTAGCTCCCTCTGTGTGGTTCTGTCCTGATCTGCAGTGGGATCCTTGGAAATAACAGAGAGGTACGTTCTGAGTCTGCAGAGCCCTCAGAACTCCCTGCTAATCCCTTTGACAACTTCACCTGGAAGTGTAGATGGTAACAGTTGTTTCATGAGATGGAGACTTGGCTAGAGAGACATAAATGCAAACCAACTTATTTTTAATTACTTCTTTTAAAAGAAAACCACATTTCTTCCATAGTAATAATCAATGGGACTTAGGTTTGAAGGCAAGATGGATTATTCAAAATGAAACTAAATGTGCCCAGGGCAGTTTTCTTATGGATCTTTCTGCTTTATAAGTTGACTCATGTTTTCTTAAGTAGTACCTGAATAATCTTCACTAAGTGTAAACTAAAGATCTGCCCATACTAAAAAATTAAAATAAATAAATAAATAGCCATAGTCTAAACTTGTTTTGAAAAGAGTGTTAGGAGCAGTAGTTCTGTCATGTCAACCAATGTATTCTTCTTGACTTATATTATTTTCCAAAGTGTTCTGTTTTCATATCTGAATGGAAATACAAATGATTGTATTCCATTGTGTCCTGTGCATTCCCTTCAGAATCTTAATCTTCCTGATTAGAAGTCACTACTATTTTTGACTGCTCTTGTCAACAAGAAATGCAGGGCCTAGGTTGGATCTCTTGAGTTGGACAAGACTCTTAAATCTGTTGCAGACATCACCATAATTAGGCTGCATCAGTTGCACCCACTGAGGCTGTCTCAGCAGCCAGGGTTCATGTACTAACCCAGCTCAGAGGTATGTCATGTAATCTAGAAGAGCTTATTTAATAACAGGATGCTTATTCTGCATATGTTTTGGTCCAGTGCCTAACAGGGGTGCGTACGGCAAGGATGTTTCAGCTCCAGCATCTGCTTCTTCTCTAGACTTGCAGCTGGAAATTTGAGGCAACTCATGGCCTATTCTTTCTGGCATTTTTTCAGGCCTGAGGAACTTAAAGCCAGTTTTGATATATAATCCTCAGAAGTGCATTTTCTGACATTTTTCTGGTGTTTTTTTTTTTTTTTGAGAGGTACTGCAACTTCATGAATTAAAGACATCACATTACTGACTTTCTAAGAGAAGTAGCAGATTGTTTTGCCCTGTCCTGGTGATATTGTCAAAAATGAAAACTGAATTCTTCACTCCTGATGATGTCTCTTTGGGTGTGAAAAGAAGGAAAAGGTCTTCATAGCTAGAACTGATTAATGTCAATTCTGTAATGACAGGATATTTTGAAATTACTATCTCGTGTCCTTTAGATGTTTTTGCTGTTTAGCAGTCTCCTCTGTTAGAACATGTTTACAGCAGCTCTGCTTTTAAACTAGAATTTCTAAAATGATTCAAAGAAAAAGAAAATAGGGAAATTGCCTTGATATTCAGTGACAGCTATAATATCATGCAAATCATTACTAATGGAGAACAATTATGAAGTGCTCAGAGACTATAGTAATAGATTTTTCACACAAAGGAAGAAGGATGTTGGACCTGCTGCAGAACTGTGAAGAAGTAATTACATATCATCTTTTGTACCTAAGAAATGAGATATTTTTAAGATGTCACACTAGCCATGACACACTGAAGAACATCATGTTCTAGGCAGTGAGGTGGTATTTACATCTTTCAGAGCAGCCATCTGTACTGCAGCATTTGCATACCTGCTGCACGTTTTGAGCATGTGTCTGCGTTACCATTTTAACTTTGTGCAATTGTTTGGTATCTCATTCTTGGGTTCACGGTAGCCATTTAGGATCTGTTGTCTTGCTTCAACCAATGTGTGAGTTCCTTTCAGAGAGATTCTTGTTCTGCTTGGTAACATGACCTCCTTGTTACCAGTATTCTCCTCTAAAGCCTTCCTGTTCTTACAGTGAAATTCATTTTAAGTTCTGAGAAGTTTTCATGAAATTTATTAATTTGAGGTTAAAACTTTAGTGAGGCATAATCATCCATATCTTATGAAGATGGAATAGATGTTATTTGAATGTTCTTCTGCTTCAAGGACATAATGCTGCTTGCTTCTGGCTATTCTGTTAATTTTCATCTGATCTTTCAGGACTCTCTGTATCAGCACTTCCCTTAGTTATGAGTGTTTTTTAGTTAATGCCATTTGCTTCCTGCAGATTATGAAGAATTACTGTAGGGCTGTGTGCGCTGGCATGACAGATAGAAGGCTTCAATTGCACCTGCAATCAGACTTGCCTTCTACTTCATCCAAGTGGAAAATGGAAGTGGATAAAAAGGATATAGTATGTACTCTGTCGGTCTGTGGCCTGGAGCCCTGAGCCAGAAGCCATTCCACCCTTGGGCTGCGTTAGGGGAATCCCAAAATTTGGGTCCAGTCCTGCACCTTGCTCAGTATGTCATAGTGTCATTTAGTGTATTTTGCAGCACCATTTAGTTACCTAAATATAAATACAGGAACAACTTTGATTTTAACATTAATTTACTTAAAACGAATCACCTTGGAGGAACTTGATGGTTTTCCCTTGTTTGTCTGCCTTGAGCATCTTTTCATTTACCTCCCTATTTTAGATTCTCAGAAGTCAATTTCAATTTCCAGGATCGGTTTTCCATTTGTGGATAAAATGGATTTTATATTTAACAGCTATGGGAGTATGTACTAAGCCCAGATTGCATTCATGCCATGCTTGGACTGACTGGAAGAGGTGGGTGTTTCTTCCTGTACTTTGGACTGGAAAGAATCCATCTGACCATTTGTAGAAGGCTTTGTGGAAACCAACCCTTGACAATACTAGCTAAAAAAAAGTTTTGTAGTCTTGCATATTTTGTAATCTTATTCACTAGTCACATAGGATATCCTCAGTGTTTATTGGAGATGCAGCAGGGTCAGGGCTTTTGTGTTGTCTTTCAGTTTATCCCCAGATGTCTGTTTCCCAGTGAATAAAAGTGTAAACAGGACAGTGAGAGGATGGCTTGTTTTCCAGATTCCAGTCTCTTTGTTAAAGTTATTCATCTCAGAATAACTGTAAAACAACATTTTGGAAAAGATAAACATTCCTGAAAGATTTGTGGTTTAAATTTGTTTTCCTTGATAAAGAATATACATTGAAACAATCTTGATGAGCTCAATTCACTGCTGTGGAAGGCAGCACATCTTAAAAATCTTTGAAGTATTTATATTTCATTTTTCTTTGTATTTTGCTTTTATTCTCATTGGAAGGTTGCTCAGGTACCTGGCTGCTCTAATGCTACAGCAGCCTGACTTAATTCATGGCCATTTTAAGCCACCTGTTACTCTGCCAGTCTTACAGTCTTGAGACAAGTCCTGGTTTGTTGCTGTGTATATTTAGTCATAAGGATAATCAATGTGTGACCTATTCTGTGGTTAGAAAAATAAGTAAAAAGGGAACGAAGTACTTGGTTTTTACTCCCGAGCAGAAGTTCCAAGTAAGTGTTCCTAACAGCAGTGTTCTTTTCAAATAGTCAGTTTTCATCATGGCTGCCACGCATACATTTGCAGCAGTGAAATATGGTAAGCCTTGTCAAGGGCAGTAACTTTCAGATAATACAGAGAGGCATGGAGATGACCTAGACAAGCTGAGTAAAATACTTGTTCAGTAACTTTTGACTCCAGATGCTGCCTTGAATTATGTTGACCTACAGCAGTATGAAAGTATGATTGTCTTTACTGGTTTTGCTATTGGAGTAGCTCACATGTATTTTCTATTTCAGGGTTTTAAAGTATGTATTTTTAACTGAGGAGGTGGGGAAGTGATCATGTGTACTCCAAAGCAATCGCGTTCCAAAAAACACTTAATGAATGGGAAACTTCATAGATCAAAGCGTGGTGTGATGTCTTATGATGGCACGTTATCTGAAAGATGCCAAATGCCCAAAGAGAAGCTGAGAAAATTTTATTTTTCAAAGTCTTAGTAAAACTGCCAAGCTGAATAGCACCAGTTATAAAGTATTGCTTTAGTGTCCTGCAGTTGAGACAAGGAACTTTTCCCACAAGATTTGAATTATTTTTTGCAAGCTTATGTAATAGGCTTCATTAATTGTGTTTATTAGGGAAACTGTTTACCAAAACTATGTTCTACTGGTGACTAGCTGCTGTGTAGATACCTTAAGGTAAGAAGTATCTGGGAAATAAGATTAAACAACTTATATAGCAAGAGCTTGCATCTGACTCAGCGGTTTAATGAATGTATGCAAGAGGCTGTGCAAAAGCTATTACAAAATCAAAATATAAGTAAAATCCAAGCAGTTAGTGAGCAACAGGGGCTTAGATTTGGAATGTCAGCACCCATCCACCTGCACTTTGCTGAAGGCCTAACACATTGTGGAGCTGGAAAGAAATGTTCATTGACTCTGAAAACATGTGGCTAAACTGTGGTGTAAAGTCTGTCCCCAAAACTAGCAATTACAGAACTTCAAGTGAGGTCTTGTACACGAGAAGATAGGGTTTTAATAACAACCATATTCTTGTCAGGAATTTGGCAGCCTAACAGTTCAGCAACTCTGAACAGAGGTTAGCACTTTAAGTAAGATTTCCTAGAGAATTTTGGCCTATTTCATTCCTAATGCAGCTGTATTGATATTTCAGTGGCATTTTTCTGTACTATTTGAAGCTACAGGATATATAAATGAAGAAAAAAATAAAAGGGAGAAAGTGTTGTGTTGACTTTTTTGATGCAGAGAAAAATGGGTTAGATGGTACCTAGCTGTACCTTTACTATTTGCAGCTTGCAGACATGTCTTTACGGTAAGGAGGGAGGAGTGTTTGGAAAGCAGTTTCCCTGAAGGAAATTCAGAGGGAGAACATTGACTTACAGCATGTGAGGTCTGTAGAGTTCAAGATCTTGTTCCACTTCCTGCCAAAGCAAAGCAAAAAAAAAAAAATAAATTGGCTTTACTACCAGAGAGAGACTTGATTGGTTAGTCTTAAAAATGAATTCTCAAAATCTTCAGTGGAAATGAGATTTGGTGGGAACAGTATGAATGATTATCAGGGTCAGTGACCTGGAGAATAAGGATAAGCCTCCTGCATTAGGAGCAGAAATTTCAAAAAATGTGGGGAACATACAGATCCATGAGGGAAAATAACAGAATTATTCCTACAGTGGAGAGGGAGAGCTTGTTAATCAAGATGCCTTCTCCTTTCCAGGAGGAACAGCTCTAGTGGTAAAACGCTGTACAAAGCTGTCTGCAACTCTGCCGACCTCTACTCTCAGAGGAGTCCAAAGTCATGGCATTGAGTTAAAAACCCCAGAACCGTGCAGGTGGAAGGACCTTCCAGGGGTCTGCACTCCAACCAGCTGCTCAGAGCAAGTTCACAGCAGCTCACACTGGTTCACTCAGGGCTTTACCCAGAATGGTCTTAGAAACTTCTCATTGAGACTTCTCTGATTGAGACAGCACAGCCTCAGTGTGTCATCAATTCAAGAAAATTCAAGAAAGCTGAAGTCTTCCAACTTAAACAGGAAGGCATAAGAGTGTTTCAAGTAGTGTTCCAGGCAACTAGCAAAAAGTAGCTTGAACAAAACAAACCAGAATAGCATGAAAAAGATTGTCTTATTTAAAACAACAAATCTGTCATACAGACTATAGTAAGGATAAAACAGTAATGTTGGATTGCATTTAAAAAAAGAAAACACAAACACTTCAAAGTATAAAATTTGGGTGAGGAAGAATAGCAGAAACTTGGAAGGACTGCATTTGAAAGGTAGTAGCATTTGAAATAAGCAGTGAAAGTTGGAAATTGGATTTTAACAACAACAATAAAGGGGATGATGTATTATGAAGCATGAGAGGGGGAAAAGCTAAAATAAAGCTGAGCAACTGATCTTTCTTCCTCTGGTAACAGTCTCTGTCAATTACAGTGCAATCATAGAATGGCTTGGTTTGAGAGGGACCTCAGAGATTGTCTAGTTCCAAAATGGTGCGATAAGCATGGCTGACACCCACTGGATCAAGCTGCTCAGGAACCCATCAGGCCTGGTCTTGAGCATCTCCAGGGGTGGGGCATCCACACATTCTCTGGGAAGCCTGTGCGAGTGACTCAGTGCTGAGTGAATACTTTCTTCCTAACAACTAACCTAAACCTCCCTTCTTTCAGATTAGATCTGTTCCCCTTGTCCTATCACTATTTACTGGCATAAAAAGTCAGTCCCTCTACTGCTTGTAAGTTCATTTCAAGTACTGGAATATCACAGTGAGGTCTCTCTGGAGCCTTTTCTTCTTCATGCTAAACAATTCCAACACACTCAACCTTTCATTATGGAAAAGTGTTCCAGCCCTCTGATCATCTTCACGGACCTACTCCAGCAGCCCCACATCCTTGTACTGGTGACCCCAGGCCTGGACTCACTGTTTCAGATGGGGCCTCATGAGGGCAGAGTAGGGGGAGGCAATCACCTCCCTCTCCTTGCCGACCATCACTCTTTTGATTCAGCCCAGGATACCATTGGTCTTCTGGGCTGCAGGTGCACACTGCTGGCTAATGTTCAGCTTTTAGTCCATTAGGACCCCCAGGTCCTTCTTGGCAGGGATGCTCTCAAGGAGTTCATTTCCCAGTCTGTATTCATATTTAGGATTGCCCCACCCAAGTGCAACACTTCATACTTTGCCTTGTTGAACTTTATTAGGTTCTTGTGGGCCCCATTTTAAGCCTGTCCAGGTGGTAGTCTCCCAAATAAGTTGTTCAAAACCTCTTGAAGAGCTTGGGTGAGGAAGGTTTAAACATCCAGCTATTACCAAGCTAGGGTAGATTTTCACATGTTGAGGGGAAAAAAAAAAAATAGAGGAAAAACACCCGAGTTGAAGAATATGACTAAATGGGCAATAAAGGGGGGGAACTGACTGGACCTTTCTTGCTATGGTACTTTTAAGATGTGGTGGTCTCTTGACAGAGAAAGTACCGTTGAGCAGATAGAGTGGATATTGACAAACACTGTTTGTAGGAAATCATGGCTTTGGAATTGCGTTGCTAACTCCTGTTTCTGCTATATATAAGGCTTTTTAGGCTTTTGAATTAGAGGATGGAACTTCTTTAAGCTGCTAATTAACTTGGCGGGAGCCTGTGGTGTCTACAGCTACAGCAGGGGAACATCTGTCTGCAGCAATTAGGCGGGAGCTTCTCGACTAAAGGGCCACTTGCAGTTAGAGTGGGTAGTTTACCAGGCGAATGATGTAGGGCTGTTTGTACAAACCCACTTTTCCTCTTAAAATCAATTGAATAATGAACACATACCCTTGCCAGTCTTTGGGCATAGAATTAATTATGATAAATCTGAGATACTAAGTGTCTGCTATTTTGAAAATGTTACTTTGGGTGGAGAAATCCCTCAAATTAATTGAGCAGTGTAAGAATTCATACCAGTCTGACAGGAAAAAGGAAAAAAAAAAAAGCAAGGTCTTTCTAAAAGTGTATCGTACTGTATAAAATAATAAAAGCCTTTGAAAAATGGGCAGAGATGGTGCCCTCTTGGGTGTGCAGAATAGTTTTTATTAAAATGAATATACTTCTACCTCCTGGACTATTTATTACTTTTGTTAAAATCAGAGTATTAAGGTTGTATCTAATGTGTAAACATCTTTTATGCTTACAGTAAATACATTGCCCTGCAAGGAGTAGAATGTGAAATCTCAAAATATTTGAAGGTACCCTGTGGAATAGGGCTTTTTTTTCTAGTGTGTTATTCTTACTGTATGTAATGCTAATATTTATAAAACATTCTCATAATGCTGCATGCTCCATTGTTGAATAAATGACATATGATTGCAAGAAAGCTAAAATTATTTGATTTTAACAGAAAATATGCGAAGACTTGGCAAAAGCAAATAAAATTGTAAAGAAAACAAATAAAACAATGAAAGAAGTTTAAACTGAACAGTGAGGAAAGATGTAGAATAGTTGCCCTTTGTGCCCACTCTCCTTTGGCCCCATCTTAGATGTACTGTAAAGAAAAATCTGTATCCTGTTGTTACTACTTCCTTTGTGATGATGCATGTTTGCAGATGATGGTGCAGTGGTTGCTGGGAATGGCAATTCTGTTTTCAGTACCTAGTAGTTGTGGAAGAAGCTAGAAAAACAGCTCCTCTCCTGCAGTATTCTGCTTTAGCTACCTATGCTTTTCTCTGAGAAACCTGTGTTAGAGAAGTTTTCTGATATCCTACCTTTCACTACAGCTGGACAAGGTATTGTCCAAAGCAGTAATCTCATATCCTACCAAACCTGTGATTTGATAAAACATAGTTCACTTTCTTTCTCATCAGATAAGGCTGATAAGAAAAAGAAGGGGGTGGGATCCATTTTTCACTTCTCTGAGTATCTGAGGGATAAACTTTCCTGTAGACAAAATCTTTTGAATTCCAGTAGATGATGTTTTATATTTTTTCTGTTGTATGTGTCAATGTACTGATGGATAAAAGCCTTACTTCTTAGTAGCAGTTATGTGTATTTTATTACATGAAGATAATATTAACCTTAATTTCTTGAAATTTCTGCCTGTTGCACTGCAGATGTTTACCTAACTGGAGATAAAAGAAAAAAAAAACAAAAACCAAACAATCATTTATGTTTTATGTCTGATTTGTTAGAAAGTGTATTGGTCACTGCTGAGTTGTCCTTGCAGCCTGATGTGACTGCCCTAGCAGTGCATGGTGAAACAAGGTTTTGAGTTGTAATTTCCAGCTCAGTTTCTGATCTGAAGTCAACACTCCTCCAAACAGAACACCGTGTTTTTATAACTATGATAGGATTCTCTTTGCCTGAGGTTTCCCCCTCTCTCCCACCACCACCTTGTTTCTTTTCCTTCACTGACTCTGATGATTGGTCAGACTTCACAGCATCTAAATGCAGATGTAACCACTCCGTTTCTGACAAAAGAAAAAGTTTGGGAACAGAGACTGCTGCCACTGTTCCAGGGCATAGGGAAGCACTGGCTGGGCTTATCCTTCATTGTGAAGCTCATGACAACCTGTCCCTTCCCGTTGGCTCCTAGGCTACCTCAAACCAACACGTTTACATCTTCAGAGGCCACAGCAGTGATGTCGCTTTCTGAGGTAGGAGATCACAGTCACAAGAAGATCAAGACCTAGGTCACCTCTAGACCTCCATTCCCTTTGCCCCAGAGGTTGAAGATCTCTTCCCCTTATATATCCAAATGGAAAATTGCTTTGGGAACGTGAGATGTGTCTTTTTGGATGAAAAGCTGGACAGACTGTTCACTTCCCTGGAGGGGAGTAACCGCATGTAGGTACTTCCACTGGCCCTTGTGCCAGCAGCCAGCTGCTGGGACACCTGGAGAAGGGCTGACCATAGGAGCCAGTGCATGGACTGATTCGTTCTGCACCCATACTTGGTATCTGAGCTCTAGGGGGAAAAAAAACAAAAAACAAAACAAGCAAACAAAAAAAAAAACCACAAACATTTACTAAGTTCTATTTTATAAAAACAGAGAATAATAACATCTTTTAGTGAAACAACAAACCTAAAGTGTGAGCTCACAGCTGCAGCATGCTTGCCATGCAAATAACTTACTGCTAAAAAAAGTGATTTAGTTTCTTGTAACAATCCCTTTGTGTCGTGATGGATCCTGTTAAATTCTAGAGAGAGACTTGCTCATCCATGAGGTTTTGGGAAGCTTAGTTTAAGGTGAACTGGAATATACATCCTTCATCAGGATTTCAGGCCCACTCCTTCTTCTTGGCAGAATTCTGATCAATACTTTACTGTATGTAATTGACATAGAATCTATGTTTGAATATATTGAGTACACTGCAACAGCTGTGTGGGGACTAAGAGAATATGGCAGTATGCATCTTATATTAGAACCTGTTCCAAAACATCAGTCAGTTTTACAGCTACAAACAAAATTCTGTGCTGTTCTTCACTAACATGATGATGATGAGCTGATTCTTACCTATCATCATGGACTTTCTTGTGAAACCAAATTAAAATTTAACTTTTTTGAAATGCTTAAGTCGGTGTTTCAGGTTTGGTGAAACCTAGGGAAACACTTGGGAGACAGAAACTTTTTGCTAGAAACCCCGCAAGCACTGAGTTGTTTTTCTGTAATAAATTCAATATATAATTTGCAGGACCTTTGCATTATATGTCATCTGTAAGTGGAGTCTCACCAATTGACATTATTTTTTGTGCAGTTCTTGAATTTTCTGTTCTGTTTTCTGTTCTGTAACTGTTAGCTATTCAGTATAATAAGGTAGAGTCTAGGAAAAGCACAAGTGTTTTTTGGATGTCACTCTAAGACGTTTTCTGTGTTTATTCAGCCTGATCTGTTTTGAAGAAAAAGACAGTAATCTTCTTTTTCTGTGTTGTGTCTTGCAATTCCCAGAATAATAATGTAAAAAAAAAATCTCTGCTTAGTATGAATTGCGTAAGAGTATGAAGAGTCAAGAAATACTTTTTATATGCCTTCACACATATATGCCAAAAAAGTCTGTGCCAGAGTTATTCTCTATTGGAATTTGCAGAGGTTTGTGAAAAGCAAATATTGAAACACTCTTGTTCTTTCTTTCTCCTTTAAAATACTGGATGAGGAGGAGCATGGGGAGTTGGATTGCTCAGAAAGGGATCTGCTCATTGAATATCTAAAACAGAGCCCTGGAGTTGTTAAACCATAATTTAAAGGTAAATTCTAAGACAAAACAGAATTGAATTATATTTTGTGCAGTTTATTGTTCCTTTAGGGTTTATAAAAACATCCCTGTATTTTTCACCTCCACTCAAAAAAGCCTGTTTGTTGTATAAGTTTTACATTACACTTTCCTCCTCTTTCTGGAAGACATTAGCAATTACTTGCATTCCCTGAGAACGTGTTAATCCATAGGAGACAAAAGCGTGAGCTTCTGTTCTCAGTCGTGGTCGTGGAGAAAGATAGTGCTGCCCTGTGGGCTGCCAGCAGGATTGGGCATTTCTGATGGGTAGTGTTTAGGGCAGAACAGGTTGTCCTTTCTCCAGGATGCCTGGCCTTCCCTCCCAAAAGTTGGTGTGGGTCACTGATGTGACACTACCATTCATTGCTTCAGTGTGTTAAGTTGAAGTCTAAATCAGGTGTATATAGTTATGGGATGAAGGAGTTGGCTCAGCTAAGCCGTGGTGCCATTTAGTTTTACTTTAGATAGTTAATAATGCAGCTGAACTTTAGCAGTGAAGGAAATACATAGAGTAGGCTGATATTTGAGTAACTTGAGACTGATCCAGAGCTTTTTCTTTTGCCACCCCAGGAGCTTTTCTAAGGTTTTAAAAGTTGGATGCTCATGTACATAGGGCTGACCGTAGACAGGCCACAGTAGTGATGCCTTTAAGGCCAGCAGTCATTTTCCAGCACTGATTAACGCAAGCTACCTCAGAGGAACAAGGCTGTGAGAAATGCAAGAGGGGGCTTTCTTGGAATATCCTGGCCATAGAAACTTTTCCTCATGTTTCCCAAGCTATGGAATAGTTTGGTATTGAAAATGTCTGAATAGCTGCAATGACCTGCTATTATTACTGAAAGATGGCCTTCTAAATCCTTTTCTTTTTAAATTTTGAAAACCTTGATCTCAATGTTTATTAAAATAGTTATTGGCTCTTTTTTGTTTGTTTGTTTGTTTTACTAAAAATACCATTTTCAGTGAATGAAAAAAGGCTGGTTTGGTATTTAAATTTGCATTCTTACTGGATTAATAACATGGCAATATTTTTTCTTGTATAAATGCATTTTCTTCATGTTCACATATAGACAGGCTAATGTAGATACGTACAGTTGTATATATACATTTTTATATACTCTGCTTCATTTTGGACTGGAATACTCAGAACAATAGAGTGAAAACATTAGTTTTAGTTTCTCCTACTTAAAAAGAGACTGATCTGGTAAACTAATCTTATTAACAGGGTGTTAGAAGCAGCTTGTGGTAATCGATCTGAACTTTCTCTTAGCAGATAACTCCAAGATTATCCATATTAGGAATGGAAATGCTTGCAAGAGAGTATATTTGCTGAATTCTAGGCAGGCTAGGGTTCTGGTGGTTTGGTTTTGGTTTGAAGATCAGATCAATAATAAACAAGGTATACGTATTTAAAAAATACAGTGTAAAAAAGCAGGAAGACAGAAGCTTTTTCCAAGCTGTGGAACAGTCAAGCTCTGCTTTCACTTTATGCAGCTTTATTCCTGTGTCCGGCATCAAAATGAAAAAGGTTCCACTCCAAATATTTGTATTATCTACATATGTCATTTTTATTTGTTTTCTAAACAGAAAAAAAAAATCTTATAAGAAAAGGAGTTTTTTTTTTACCAACATAATATTTTTGGATGAAGGAATATTATATAATAAAATATGGTCTAGCTCAGGAAATATTCATCTTGAATAAGCAAATAATACAGGGGTACCTGTGCTTATTTTGGACAAAGTTCTCTTGCCTTTATTGTTCAATAATTCATGGAGTTATTGAGTTACTTGTATGTTCCACAGAGAAACTAAACCAGATTCAAACCAAAATGAAAGAAGGTTTGCAGCTGTTGGCCACAGATACTGGTTTTGAATACAAAAAAGAATTCATTGCAAATTATGATGGACAAACAAAAGACCTTCATTTATCTCAAACGTTCCATTTGTTCCTACAGTCTCATGTGTAGGGTAAAACTCTAAATAACAGAAAAGCTTCAGGCTGTGAGCAGTTTTCTCCTGTGAGATTTTACAGGCACCTTCTTGTGCTGCCAAGTCAATGCAGTACTGTGCCCCACTTTCCCCATTCCTTGTCTCCAGCTGTGGAGGCTCCTGGGGCAGTCTCATGGGCAAGGCTGAGTGTGGCTATTGTGGATGGGCATCCTGGTGTGAAACCACACAGCGTTCCAGCCTGAGGAGAAGGCAGTGAGTAAGGGAAGGCTGGGCTAACATCGAGTCACAATGGAAGACAATGCATCATGGCTGAGATACCAATATATGTATTTACGTATAGCACAGAGGGGAGATTGTGAATGACCCTCCCCGGAGGCATTCAAGGCCAGGATGGATGGGGCTTTGAGCAACCTGGTCTAAAGGGAGGTGTCCCTGCCTATAGCAGGGGGTTGGAACTAGATGATCTTGAAGGTCCCTTCCAACTCAAACCATTCTATGAGATGGGAAAGAGGACATGAAGAAAGTGCTGTGACTAATAGGTTAAAATGTGTTAGGTTAATACACGATTGAGACATTTACTTCAATGTGTCTCACTTGATTATGTCTAAAGTTGACTTAAAATGTTGTGCAAGCACCATCTGATCTTTAGGGAGAGGTGTTCTATACAGAGAGATCAGTATAGACTGGATTTCCTCTGATGTGCAGTGGATTGTCAGCCAAGCAACGCTAGTACAGAATGAAAAGGGAGTAAATCCCAAATCCCTGCTCACCTCTCCCAAGGGCAGAGCTGTGTTGTGTAAAAACTGTTAACAGATTTTGAGATTTGGTTGATAAGATATTAAGCACTACAGGAGTAGGCAATATGTTGTTGCAGTGGTGGTCATTGCATTACTACACACAGTTTTGAGCACATATATTTTGTAGCTTTGTTGGAGAGGGAAAGCATAGAAATCTCTTGCGCAAAACTGTGGAAAGAGAGGTAAATTTTCTTAAATGTCCTCTCGGAGCTGAATGTAAATTTTATTTTTATGGTGTGAACAAAAACCTTTGTGTTCATTTTCTTTGAGTGCTGTTGAACTGCTGTTAGTATGGAAAGCAAAGTGTGAGGAATACTGATGTAAAAACAACAATCAGGACTGCAGGTACAAGATGATATTGAACCACTGATGTCCTGCATAGGAGAGCTTGTTGTCTACGCAGGACAAATAAGACACAGAAGTGGAAAACTCAGGCGTGGAAAGGAAACCAAGGAATAGGCTGAGGGCTTATGATTGTCATCCTGTGTTTAAAGTTCAAGTGTCCCCTTTCTTTCTCTCTCAGAAATCTGAAATTATTGAACGTTTTCCAAAAGCAAGTTCTATCTGGTCTATTATGCTTTGGAATTATCAGTATTTTCCTGTGTCATTATATGTGTCATTATATCAATTATTATTTTATATAAGTAATCAAATTATCAATTTTTAAGCATTGGCTCTGTGAGATACATATGGGTTATAGCATCAAACAGTTTCTGCTTGTCTTCCTAATAGCAT
>JAOWBP010001760.1:46135426-46147141 GCA_028571105.1 Tragopan temminckii | reverse complement strand
TTTCTTTTCTTTTCTTTTCTTTTCTTTTCTTTTCTTTTCTTTTCTTTTTCTTTTTCTTTTTCTTTTTCTTTTTCTTTCTTTTTTTTTTTTTTGCTTCATACTTAATGGAAACTTCCAAGTTCTTGTCTTACAGGAAGTAATGTAGAAATTAAAATTGTGATTTATCTTTTTCAGCACTTGTTAAAATTGTCCACAAAAAATAACATTTATCTGCTCCAGTGATACCACTGCTTCTGTATCTTTCTGGTAACATGCAAGTCTTCTCTGGAATTTGCTGCTTGAGTGAAGGCTAATCTTCATGTACACTGAAGGCTCATTCAGAAATGCAGAGTACCATCTGAGGCTTGTGGTAGCAATGGTAATGGGAGGATGGTTGGACTAGATGACCTTGCAGGTCATTTCCAACCTTGCGATTCTATGATTCTATGATTCTATTTGTTTATCACTACCTATTTGAAAAGACTTAACAAAGGCCAATAGACAAAAAAAAAAATCCTTTAACAAAAGAGTTTAAAAACACTCTGTGACACAGAGAGAAGAGCCAAATGTTGAATTTAACCAAGCAGTTGTTCTAATAAGACTATTCTTGTGTGAAAATAACTCAGTATTTTAGCATAAAGGTTAATGCATGCAATATGTCAAAAGTTCATGCAGTTCCAATAAGGCACCAAGTAGACCGAATGCTGCTTTGTTGTGTAAGGACTGATCCCTAAAGTTACTATTTCTTAAACCAGTGTACAATTATCATATTCACTGACAGCAGTGGTGGGTCACAAGCTTTTAGGTCAGTTCTCCTTTCTGTGTGTAAGCTTAGTCTATTGAAGTTACCATCAAACAATTTGGCCAACAGGTGTGGCTTTTGTAGATTTTCTACTGACCTATTTTTTTTGTTTGGTTTGGTTTTCTTGCTTTCCTGATGCTGGAAAAAGATGGCTATGTGTATACAACCAGCCTGAAGTTATTATTGCAGTGGATTAGATTATCCCAAGTGAGAAAGACTACTCTTGCCTTCCCTTCTGTCCCCTGTGAAATGTTGCCAAAAAGCCCCAAGGCACTTCAGCATGTTCTCCCTGAGGTGGGCTAGATCCCACAAGCGCAGAGAAATTATCCAGAGCTGTGTCACTAGTCTTCAGAAAGTCCCAGAGGTTGACAGTGACATTTTGTCCTGCTTCTCCTTATTCAAGTTTGGGAGCAAGAAGATCTCTATGGACATCCACTCCCAGTAGCAGGCTTTCACACCCATCTAAAGGGGGATGAATTCAGGGAGACTCTACCCTCCTTATTCTGATTTCAGGACATCTTTGACACATGAGGTGCACACTGATGGAAAAGGCATTTAAAATATCAAAATGTCCTTTAATAAAAAGTCACCAAAATGAATCATGAATGATCAGATATGGGAGGAAAAGGTTCTGCTGGATGAAACACACTTTAAATCCACCTCTGAAATGGTTTTGAAAGTAAAAACTGGCATAGCGTACATCTAAGAATGAAATCATCCCAACAATAAAAACAGTTTGAAATGGAGAAAACTCTAACAAAGAATGTTTAAGTAGTAGCTATTAAAGAAATGATGCATCTGATTTTTCTTGTGTGCACAGACATCTTTCACATTTACAGAAGAAAAAGTTGTCCAATGACTGAGTAATACCAGTGAAAGTTATAAAACAGAAAACCAAGACATAAATGTCAAGAGATGCATGTATATAAATAACAAGAGAATGCATGAGAGGCTTTATGTGTTAGGTTTTGAAATGAAAAATGTGATTATTTTTGTGATAACTTCTTTTCAAGTAAGATATAAAATAGTTATATTAACAGCAGAGTAGTTCAGCTAGAAAAATCGTTCAGTGTGTGGTGTTTATAATCTCACAGTCCAGGTATGGATCGCATTATAGTGCTTAAAAAAGCTTTTCTTCATAGTTGTGGCGAGAAAGGTTATTCCAACTAGTGGATTAATCATATCTAACTCTTCTAAGACACTGTGCAAAAGGTAACTAAGAATATATGCAGTGTTATGGAAAAGAAGTAGACTTCCTAAGAAGAACTCTCAGGATTTTGATGTGATGTTCTGACCCAGCTGGTTGCAGTCCAGTTGGGCAGGAGTTCATGTAGACATTTGTGTCTATATGCCACCTGGTCTAGCTGGTTACAGTGCTGTGTACGTATTCCTGATATATGCACACATTTGCAAACATAGCAAAGGAACATCTTGCACTCAGCAGCATCTATGTTCTCAACCTGTTTTCCCCTCTGGCTGATCAGGACCAAGTTCTATTAATGGGCAATGTATACATATATATAGTGTGTATACAATATGCATAGACATAATATACATAGCATCTAGGCCTAGATACTGAGTCTATCCAGTAGCTGGCCATGGATGCTGCCTTGTCCAGCTGCAAGTAGTAAAAAAAAGATATGATATATTCTATGCTTTTATATGAGAAGAGAAGCTTTAGTGAAACATATTGCCAATTTTTTCATGCAGTGCTTAATTTCAGTTTGGGGATCACTGATACAGAATTGTTGTGATGGTGTGCTGATGTTTCATGGCCTGTGAGGTATAGAAGGTGAGACTGGATGACCACAGCGATTTCTTGAGTTTCAGAACCTGTTACTTAATAAACTGACAAACTCAATCATTTAACAGTGCCACAGGTAATGTCCTTTCCTTCTCCTAAAGTGAAAAGGAAATTCCAGTTTTTGGAATGGGAATGAGAAAGGGCCCAAAACACTGCTCAGATGAGGGCAATAATCGTCACTGTTTGTTACCCCCCTCACACAGTGTAAAAGGTAATGTACCATACCAGTAGTACAAACTCTGTTAATTGGCAACAAGGGAAACTAACAATGAATTCTAAAAGGGGCAACCATTGCCTTGGCTTAAACCACTAATAACTCCTATTTTCATACCTTCTCAACTGAACTGCCTCATCATGGTCTGACTTGGTAAAAGATTTATTTAAAATCCAACTTTTATCAACAGTTTACCTTGTGAGGTCTTGTCTGTGTCTGGTAAGTAAAGGAAAATTATTTCATTTTTCTACAACTGGCTGGAAGTATGAGAGAGGGGTGTCCATCTTTGAAACAAATACTCAAATACCTCTGCCCTCATCATCGTCCAAGGTCCTGTACCTTAACTTGCATATTCAAGGCTTCTCTAAATACCTATTGAAATACCTGCTGTTTCCTCTTTTCCCACCTTTGCCGTTCTCTCGCCAAGTCACCAGTTTCCAAAGCATGCTGTCAAACACTGCACTGTCTCTGAAGAAAAGTCATGCAAGTCATGCAGAAAATTTCTTTCTCAGAGTCATTATGACTTAGATTAACTTAAGAGAAAGTGAATAAGAAAAAAAAAAAAAGTGCTTGTACAACAATACACATAGAGTAGGTGGAGTAAACATGGCTGCAAAGGTACGTCCTCCCAAACCAGTAGCTTCTGCAAGAGTATGAGCCTGAAATTGTTCTGTCATTTGATGAACAGTTAATCTTCAATCATTTTAAGATTGCCAACAATGAATAAAGTTAACTCTTATGAGACATGTAAGCATCCTTGTATGTTGTAGTGCTATGATAACTGAAGAGATAGCTATAAAAAAGACTGCTTATTATAATGAACTACTATGATGTTAGTCAAATAGCATCTAATGTTGGTCAATAACAGCAGGTTGTGCTGTCTAGTTACAGTCACCTTTTTTCTTATCTGTAGTTGCTAGCAGACTTTTGCACTTTATCAGTATTTTTGGCAATGCACAGGGAACTGCATTAATGCAAAAGATAATGTCCTTACTGTCTTTCAGGACATTATGTGTTTAATTTTATCCTTTGAAGAACATGTGTTAGCACATGTGAGTATATGTACCTTCTGTGTTTTGCGTATCTGCTGGCTTTCCAAAAGCAAAGCAATTTAAACAACATACAGAACCCCCTGTAACTTTACCAGTTGACACTTTTTCGTGGATCAAAGTATTGTAACTGCTGAATGACTTTCTCTAGCAATTTTAAATTGTGTTTAGTGGTCTGAACCATAGATGCTTGAAGGCTCAAAATGTGTCACCTGTGACAGAGTGGAAAATTCACCTATCCTTTTCCCTTTAATATCCTGTCCATCCAAGAAAATGGATAAAGACTGCAGCTTCTTCCATCTCCTTGCTGTGTTCTCTCCCTGACTTAAAGGTTTATGGTATTTTTTTTTTTTTTTTTTTTTTTTTTTGTGACTGACTTTTTTGCCACTCTAATATAAAACACCCAGGATCTGAGAGCCAGAGGTGCTCTTTTTCTCTTTTTTTTTCTGTTAGCTGGGGCACTGCACAGTAAAATGCAATGGCCCTCCTATTTTCCTGGCTCTTACAACCTAGTCTAGCCTAATGTTGTAAGCTGAAGCTTTTATATTCTGGTGATGGGGGTCTCTACACTATAATTTGCAGGTCTTTGGGAATTTTTATTTTTACAGTTTACGGCATTTGTAGCTATTCTGTGCATTCCAATTTTGTAATGATAGGATGTCATGGTCTGTAAAGTACAAAAAATGCTGTGCATTGAAGTAAGGATATGTTTAATAGTTTGATAAGACCAGCAGTAATCTCTATTGCATAGTACTTGCTGGAGACATAAAGTCTCCAGGCAGAATCTTTTGTGTACAGGGAACAGAGAAAAAGGAGAATGGAAAAAATGGCAATCGCATAAAGAAAGAATTCTTATATGGAGTAAGATGCTAGAATTATTCCAAAGAATGGAGGTAAAGATGTTTGGCAACAAGTAAAACCAAGCCCAATTTTCTCAGAGCAATACAGAGGATTCTTTTCTTGTTTGGAATCAATAAAACATAAAAAGAATGAGAAATGTCATGAATGAACTAGAGAAAAGAGAAAATATGGGACTCCATGGGAACTAGAACTTTTAGAGAACTGAGGTAGATGGGATGAATTTTGAATTTTGTGTTATTTACTCTAATGACTTGCTGATGTGATTGTCGTAACAGCCACTGCATTCTTATTGGGATAGTAAAAACTTGGTTTCTTGAGCAGTCAAAGAAGAGAAGTAGTTAATAAGTCAAGTTGATCTCTGTGTTTATTTATTGTAATTGAAATGGAAAAGTAGTATATCAGAACAACAAAGACCAATATCTCCATACTAAGAATAATAAGTATTTAATGATGTTTAGTGATTTACTATTACACAGTAATTTTGGGAAGTGTCATTTACTAAAAAGAGCTATGCTTGCTTATTAGAATTTGTGATTACCATAGTTCTCCCTGTAAAATAAATAAATAAGCTTTTATTCTATCTATACCAAAATATTTTAAATAGGGAGATTAAGATGAAGAAAAAGATAGGTTACACAGGTGATATACACGCATTTGGACAATAGTAATTTTTCTTCACCTGAGTTATGGAGTTTTTAAATCTTCTATAGATCTTATACAGTATAAACAGTGTTCCTCTGTGAGACTGCAAAGCTGACATAAATTGAAGGAAATGAGAGAATACAATAATAACTGTGTGCGATTAATTCATTATGACAAAATGTGGGAATCAAGGCCCAAGAATGTAGATTCTTAACCTGTATTATATAGTGTGAGTATGCATCTGTTACCAAACTTATTGAAATAATATGTAAGAAAAGAGCAGCAAACTGCCAGGGTCAAAAAATAATTTGAAGTGTTTTGCAAACGTCACAATATTTGTGATGTTACAAAAATACAAATGGAGCTATTATTAACACGATTTTACATTAATATGCTATCCAAATATTTACACGATGTGTTCAAATGAGTGGGATTTGTGGCAGAATTCATCTGAAGGAATAGTTCTTGCAATAAACAAAACATTGAATATGTGACCTGAAATTCTTTAAGCTGCCGCTAGATGGTAATACTAACTTTTAAACAGGCTGAATTTCAGCTACGTAACCTCTTCATTCTTAAGAGCGATATGAAAAGAGCATTTGGGGCTGGTACATGTAGTCCAGAAGCAAAATGTCCACCAGCTGCTACGGAAAATTGGAAATAGAGCAACTCTATGCGTTTTTAATTAAGAAATCACTTTTAGAGCCATTTCTGAGTAAAGATCATTCAAACATACCCCATCCTATTCTTGGTCTTCTTTAAAATGCATTCTATGCTGTGCACATTAGTGAGGATATGAATGCCATGTAGCTACCATTTTGTAGTTCAGCACTAAAAAGGACAAGTCATTCTGGGGACATTTCAGAGAGCAGCAAAGCAGTTTTTGGAACAAAAAATTATGGATTTTTTTTTTTTGTTCAAGTACCATTTTGTACCATTTCTGCAGCACAGTACAATAGATTCTGCTTTTTAGATATGAACTAGAGCATTTGGCATTGAGAGAAAGATGCAATTTCATGGAAATGCATTTCATATGTAATAGGAGCTACACTTTATTCACTTTATTTAAAGCTCTACTTATAATGGACTATTTTTGCAAGATCTGTAGTTTAATGCTAATTGTGAAGCTAGATTTAACAGAGACTGTGCAATTCTCTCTGTTAGTGACAAGCAGACCTATGCATGGCCATCCCAATGACATACCTGAACTCTGCATCTCTCCATTATATCAGGGTTGCTTCTATTTCCTACTAGTAAATAGATATTAATATACAACTTAATTGATATTATTATTCTACCATGTCTTAAAGTTATTTGCCTTAGCTGAAGAAAAGTTTATCAATGTTCTTCAACTTAGTAAACTATTGTATTGCATATTAAGAGTTGGTAAATCCAAATGGAAAGTTACTGATAGCAAAGCATAACTCATCTTGGGTTTGTTCAGTGCCTGCTCCAGTTTACTGAAGAATGAAATAGAGCTGTTTTGTAACCAAAGTTTCGAAAAGCACTGTACACTGTACATTTCCATGTGAAAGACAGAAGAGACTATTTTCCATCAGATGTAAAAAATGAAATATAAAAATTATTCATTAATGCCCTTGGAACAGTGGAAATTTTCTTTCTGAGAGAAGGTGAAACTTGTTCGAGTGTTAGTGTGATCTAGAACTGCAAACTGGTATCTATGGAGATTTACAAGTGTGAGAGTTAGCTATCTAATATCTGTTTGATAAGGAAGATGAAGGAACTATGACTTTCAAGAATTGCTGCTGCTCATGATGAGAAAAACATTCAGATTTCTGATTATATATTAGTTCCTCTAGTGTAGCACTCCCAGTAGCTTTACATTTCTAAGTCATTAACATAATAATTATCCCTGACTAAATGTGCTTCTAATCAGATAGCGATCATCGCTGAATTCTCTTCTACAAAAAAGTCTGATGTATCTAGGAAAGTGTTACTGATATAAATTTAGTTGTTTTTTCTTGTTTGTTTGTTTGTTTTAACAAGCATGCTTTTTGAATAAAAAGAACAATTGTATTTGCTTGCTCTTTTTGGTTCACCTTGTGAGACCTTCCTGAGCACTTGGTCAGGACTTCTATCAAACAAAGCAAAATTATAGGTGCTGCCCAAGAGTGTCCTCAATGTGCTGGACTGGTGCTAGTTGAAATAGCCTAGACAATTCATATAGTGTGAACAGTACGTTCTCAGTCCAATTGTTCAGATTTGCAGATCTTCCCTTGTTTCTTCATGTTCATATGACCTATATATAGTCTTATGCTACGAAAATCCAAAATTTTTTACATAAAGTCTGATATTTCTTCCAGTAACAACAAATCCCTTGCATTTGCAAGACAGATAGATCTAAGCTGTGCAGGCACAATTAAAATCTCAGTGGGTGAATTAAAAAAATCCTGCTGTTCTATAAACCATATATTCAAATGTATAGTTGGGTTTTGGGAGAGGTTAGTTGCAACATCCATAAAGTCACTTCTTCAAAATACAAATCCTATTGAAGAGGACCAGATGTCCTGCTGAGATGATTTTGCTCTCAGAATTTCTCCTACAGGTTCTATAGAAAGTTAATGATTTTGGCTTAAAAATAAATAATATACTTTCCATAGGTTTCCTTATTTCTACATTACTCCATTATGATCTCATTGCATGTATTTATATACATTTTTCAATTATTTTTCAAATACAGTACCTCGTTTTTACTTTTTAGTCTCAGCCAACTTGTTCCTTTACTGAGAATTGAAATTACTAGTAAGTCAATGCAAGTTAGCATTATTTCATTTATTTAAAACATAAGTCTGCTAAAAAGTGGTTTTTTTATTCAGGGAGCTCTTCAGGAGTTCTTGGAAACATCAACATTTTGAATCATCAGATGACATGTCTAAAAGATTCTCTTTTGCCCTAAAATATGTTGGGATGTGTTCCTGTTGATGCAGAAGGACAATTGCCATTTCTCTTTTATAGTGCTGGAAAGCTGATTATATGGCCATGGATGGTGCTGCTGATGGATGTTCTGCACTGTATGCACTTCCCTTGCTGTTAGAAAAATGTTTTGCTGGAACAATAAAGACTGAGAAGAAAGTGCTTCGTTTTAATAAGAGAAGAATCTGCTAACTTTGTGATCACAGAAGCCATTAATAATCAAAGACAGGCTTCTTTCACAACAACGAAACTCAAAAGCAAAACCAAAACTTTTTCCTGTTAACTTTATTTATCATGTCTTCTGGAGTTTATTTCTCCCTTGACATCTATTATTTATTATTTAAGAGATATAAGGAGAGAAAACAGAGATGTTTTCAGAAGAGATTATAGGAAGCAGCAGCAGCAGCAGCAGAAAGGAAGTGGCATCCTATTACCATATGGCAAGAATTAGAAAGGAATTATTTTGAGCGGTGCTGAATAAATGAGAAGTAATGCTATCTGTGTATGTTATATTTTGAAGCATTGCCTGCTCCAGTTCAACAAAAATAAATAAACAGACTTCTTCTGGTTAGCTCTTGAATATTTATAGCCACTGGGGCCTGTGTTAAACAAAATAATGAGAAATACCTAAATTCTTGAAAATGCAATATTCTAGCATAATATACATATAATTTAAACACTGTTACATGAATCAAGTGAAGCCCAAAACTTGGGAGGAAAAAAACTCAAGCAATAGGAAGGAACATCCATTAAATTCAGTAAGTGTTTGCAGCAAGATATATCAGACTTCTAAGGTGTGGAAGTGGAGAATAATACAGAATAATCTCAGAGACGAAGGTGTAGATGCAGAGAATGATAGTGAATAAGACAACAGACAAAGAATCTGAAACTAAGCTCACAAATGCTGTCATGTCAAATTGATATGTAAGCAATGGGTTCATGTGGAAATTCGACACTAATATTGGTAATTTATTTTGTGGCTGTTATTAGTGGCCTACCTTATGAGAAAGTTGAGCTCTACAGTACGTCATTTCATCTGTTACACTGTGCTGCATAATAACTGTCTGACTGTAAAATCCTTTTTACCCACAAGAGAAAATTGTGCAGACTGGTATGTAAGACATTTTCAGGGCTTTCTGCCTGGTGAAGATTACACCTCATGTAAATGCTGCACATTAAAAAATTTCTATTGTGTGAGGAGATATAAAGGAAAGGCAAGAGGAAATATAGAAGTAGCATAATGGATTATTATATGCACTCAGAGAAATAGAGAGAATGATTATCTAGTGAATGTTGCAAATTATAATGCCATAATACCTGGTATATTTTGAAAAGCTGTGCTCTATTTGCAAAGAAGCAAAGATGGGTATGATTATAATGTAGCCTGATGAATCTTCACCAGGCAAGGGGTGAAATTTAGAGCAATGGAACTATTGTGATTTGGATGCAGACAGACCCACTTCACAGGCAGAACAATGACAGTAACTCTACAAAAAGCCTAGTAAAAAGGAGACATATCAAATTTGCATTCTGAAAAGGCATCTTGGCATGCACAGCTTAAATCTTTGAGGAAAAATGTGAAGAATTGCAGTAGCCAGCAGCAACTTTTTCAACACATCACCTAGGCTTCTCTGTGTTTGAGTAGCTGTTGATGGATGAAAAATGAAGAGAGGAAAATAATACGAACCAGGAAATTTTTCAGCTATATATATGACTACATAGTAAATCAGAGAAAAGAAGCATATTAATTATATTTCATAGTGAGCTTGAAAGCAAAATGTTGCGGATCTGTAGTTTTGTCGAGAACAATCTCTTGGTTTCTTCTGGAGATGTGAATTACAGTTAATAGAAAGTCTTAAAAAATATGAGAGGCACAATCAGGATTTAAAACAAATAATGGAATCACATAATCTTTTAGTGAAAGAGACCCTTAAAGGTCATCTAGTCCAACCCCCCTGCAATGAACAGGGGCACCTACAGCTACATCAGGTGTTTGGAGTCCTGTGCAGCCTGGCCTTGAGTGCTTCCAGGGACATGTCATTCATAACATCTCTGGGCAGCCTGTTCCAGTGCCTCACCACCCATGTTGTAAAAAACTTCCTCCTTACATCCAATCTAAATCTCTCTTCCTTTGGTTTCAAACTGTTTCCCCTTGTCCTGTCACAACAGACCCCGCTAAAGAGTCTGTTCCCTTTTTTCTTATAGCCTCTCTTTAGATACTGAAGGGCTACAATGACTTCTCCCCAGAGTCTTCTCCATGCTGAACATCCCCAGCTCTCTCAGCCTGACCTTGCAGGGGAGGTGTTCCATCCCTTGGATCATTTCTGTGGCCCTTCTCTGGACAAGCTCCAACAGGTCCATGTCTGTCCTGTACTGAGGACTCCACATCTGGATACAGAATGCCAGGTGAGGTCTTACCAGCGCTTATCAGAGGGGCAAGATCACCTCCCTTGCCCTGCTGGCCACTCTGCTTTTGATGCAGCCCAGGATACGGTTGGCTTT
The DNA here is from genome assembly GCA_028571105.1 of Tragopan temminckii. Classification (NCBI taxonomy): domain Eukaryota; kingdom Metazoa; phylum Chordata; class Aves; order Galliformes; family Phasianidae; genus Tragopan; species Tragopan temminckii. Next base: position 46,136,354 of record JAOWBP010001760.1, on the reverse strand, counting down.
CTGAGCTGTGAGGGCTCATTGCGGGCTTGCGTCCAGCTTCCCATCCACCACTACTCCCAAGTCCTTTTTGGAAGGGCGATGGCAAGATTAAGACACAGCGGGTCAAATGTTAGCCTGACCAGTTTATTACAAATCCTAGTCATTTAGGGAGATGAAGAAGGGAAGATGGGAGATAGGAAAGATGGGAAATAAAAGCAAGGAGTCTTTGTAAGAAGCAAGAGAGTGATAGTCACCACCAGGGATTCCAGCGCTGCTCATAGTTCAGACATTAATCTTAAGTAGTGATGGGTCATCAGAGGTTGTTCGGTTGATGATGACTAAGCATGACTTTTTCCAGTGACAGTACAAACTAATTTATAAGTAACGTGGTCAAGTCAGCTCTCTTTGGAGTGGCAGCTTCTGGCTTTGGGATCTCTGCAGAAACTCCTTTGTTCCCATCTTCCGGGCCTTGCCAGCAGATAAGAGGAAGCAGGGAGGTGCCCACCTGCATCCTGTTTATCACAGGATACGATGGTATCATTCCCCAGTCTCCCACACCAAGCTGGTGTTATTTGGTCACAGGCCAGATCTTTCACCCGTAAACACTCCTGAGCACTGTCTTCCGAGTGCAAACAGCTACAAAGAAATGCTTTCAAATGCAAGATTGTCCACAAAGTGATGCGAACTGCTACACACCTACCTCTAATCTCCTAGGTAAGTCAGAGTCTTATAGCAAGAAATGCCTCAGAAAGCAAGCTTTGAGCCAAAAAGAAAGAAGGATTCAGACAGACCCCCAAGTCCTTCTCCCCAGGGCTGCTCTTAGGGAGTTCTTCCCCCAGTCTGTATAAATACCTGGGATTGCTCTGACCCAGGTGCAACACCTTGCACTTGGCCTTGTTGAACCTCATTAGGTTTTCATGGGCCCACTTCTCCAGCCTGTCCAGGTCCC
>JAOWBP010001760.1:46089635-46126768 GCA_028571105.1 Tragopan temminckii | reverse complement strand
GGTATGAGGTTATGTTTTGGTTCTAGGAGAAAAAATAATGTTGGTAACACATCGATGTTTATAGTTACTGCTAAGTGGTGTTGTACAGAGCCAGTGCTATTTGCAGCAAAGGGCACAAGGAGCAGGGAGGGAGCAGAATTAGGACAGCTGACTTAAATTGGCCAAAGGGATATCCCATACCATATAACATCAAATGAAAGGAGTTTTGAAGGGGAGCTAGCTGGGCTAGTTGGGGGTGGTGTACAATTATTTGTGTATCACTTGTTATGTACATTCATATATATGTATACAGAGAGAATCATACCTATTATCCTTTTTCTTTTTTTCCTTTTTTATTAGTAAATAGTTTTATCTCAACGCACTAGTTCTACTTATTTTTTTCTTGATTCTTCCCCTTCCCATTAGGAAGGGAGGGATTGAGCAAATGACTGTGTGGTGCTGAGGCTAAACCACAGCAGGTAAAAGGGTTCATTAGGACATTTGCAGGCTATGGGAGGAGGAGAGTGAAAAGGAGAGGAAAGAAGAGGGTTGTCTTCTGGAAAGCTTGGAGAATTTCAAAGCCAAAAACAGATGTTGATAAAGCTTAGGCATCTCTGGGATTAGGTGGAAGTTGGACAACATTTTCAGGATCAGAGGTCTGAATTCAAGTGCCTTCATTTGGACAAAGTTTAGGTACCTTTGGTGGATCTATTTCTGAAACTGTGAGACAAAAACCAGAAAGATTGTTGATATGGATGTGGATAAACCAATCTCATACACAGAAGTGTTCTTCATGCCACAGGGTGAATGTGCCTGTGCAGTTCCACTGTAACAGAATGTATTCCTGCCTTCTCCCTGATGAAAGCTAATCACACTTTTTTTTTTCATTTTTTTCTATACACTAGTTCTAGAGCCTCATTCTTTACTCAGTTTGCACTTCACCTCCTGGGTGTATTTTGTTTCTGTTGTTCTCATTGCGCTGGCTAAATAATGCAGGAAGCCTAATAAATTCAAATAAAATTTCTGATTGGTTTAACATCAGTTTAACTATCTAGAATAATTTAGTGTTATTGGATACTTTATATGATGAGTCCATGATGTTTAGACTAGAAAATAATAAAATCCACTCAATTGATTAAGCTCTATGTAGGAGTCTAAAAATTAGCATACTGAATAATGGAGAATAATTTATAATTATCAAGAAGAGCTGATAAAAGTGTTCAGTGCTATTGACTATCTGACTTGATAACCTTGATCATCAAGCTTCATTAAAGGAAAGTCCTAGCTTGAATGTAACTCTGTAAAAGCCATGAGACAACTTTAAGACTATCTCTTGAATGGAATGATTCTGCTTTGACAGATAGCCCCAAAGTGCTGCCTTTGGAGACCAGCACATGCTTCAAATTGAGGGACATGTAGTGCTAGGCTGCCTCGCAGTGCATTCCCAAGTGGAAATTTTCCCTGCAATGGAAATCTCTGTTTTGAAATGAAGTAGCCCAGGATATTTATAAAGCAACATGCTTTGGCCTGCACTTCATTAACTGCATGTCAAGGTAAGAAGATATGTTCTACTGTGATATCTTCTACCCTCCTTAAATTCTGTAGTCAGAGACACTGTCTAGCTCCTTTCACTCATTTCTCTGAAATCACAGTTGTTTGGGGCAAATTTAAGATTAGGGATCACTTGTAGAAATGTAGGAATAAATATGTCACATCAATCTGTTGCTTTGCTGATGTGGGCCTGGACACACCAGTGTTCTGCTTCTCCCCACATCTTCAGTCTAGTGAACAGAGAGGTCTAGTTAAGGTTTTCACACAAGAGAGGAATAAGCAGAGCCTGCAGCTTTCATTGGAATGTAGCAGATTTGTGGCAGCCATTGATTTGACATTTCAAGTCAAAATACAATAAAAATGTTTTCATGCAGTCTTTGGCCTACAGAATAGGATCAAAGTGATGAAAGAGCACAAGTCACTGAGAAGTTGTGGAGTGCAATAAATGCATCATTTCTTTGCTTACGCTTTTGTGGTTTTCTGTTGGATTGGCTTGTACAGGTATTACTGCTTTACGAAGCTAGAAAAACTTGGATTCTTACCCTCTATTGTTTAAATGTGAACTATTCCATTTAAAAATGGATCCTTCAAATGTGTCATCCCTTCTGCCCTTGTTCTGACACAGAAGAACAATTGGTTTGAATGCTTGCCTCTAGCCATGCTCTCTTCAATCATTTACTCAAGGTTTCATGCAGTCAGATCAAAGAGATGGAACTCTGCAGAATACCTTTTACAGTTTTGAAGACACTTCTTAAGAGCATCGTGCTCAACTGACATTTATATCTGGGCTCTCAGCAGACACTAATAGGAATAGGAATATCTGGCATGCAAAGAAATGGCTGTCATCCCCATATCTTCTCTGTATTTTTCAGGTGTCATATTAGAAAGGCTGTAGCTGTAGTGATGGACAATCCATCAAACCACTACAGCAAATCATGTAGAAACAAAACTGCTTTGGAACAATTCTCATAAATAAAATAAAATCTCATTGTTTTTAATACTGAAATACAGTAGTCTGAACAACTCTTATGTGTCATAATGACTTCATTTGGACAGTAGAAGAGACTGGTTGTGTCTCCTAAAATCACAAAACTTTGCGTATTTCTGCTTACTAAAATGCTTTAGAAAAGGCACTTTAAGCTCACTTTGCTACAAATGAGAAAGTCAAGGTAAACCTGGAACCCTGCGAAATTCAAAACCCCATAATTTGGGGTTTTACGTATGTCTAATTGTGTAGTTTAGCCTAAGTGTATTCATCAAGTTAAACCATTCAGCACATAAACAGCAATTCTATAAAATATCTTCAAAGCAATGATCACTATCTTTTCATAGCAGAGAACAGTTTGTGACAATAACTGGTACAAATATATGTGCGGTACTTATAATAGTATTAGTCCAAATTAATGCTGTTTTAGGTGGATTTGAATACCTAAACTTATGTTGTCTGACTGGGCTTGAAATAGAGTGAAGGTAGAAATTCAGAGAAGAAAGCCACCTCATAACTAAGATTTTCCCTGTTCTTCAAATGCAAGTTTTGATTTTATTTGCCCTCACAATTTATTTGAAGAATATCTGATTAAAGCTCACTCTCTGGATAACATCCAAATATTTGACATTTACAACTAGAGGTTTTGTTCTCACTGATCTTATCAGCGATATTGTGTATTCTGTTTCTCACATGAAATGAACTAACAAATTTTATCTGAGATACTTTGGAGGAAATTCATCAGAACTAGTCATGCTAGGATTTATTTCTACACAGATATAGACAATTCTAGAATGTGAGTTAATAAAACAAATATCTAAAGTAAGTCAGGTGATTCACATCTAGCTGAGTCCGCTTTTCTCCACTGGCTACAAAGGGATCCCAGAGTGACTAACTTGGATGCTGATGTCCATGTTGTGGAAGTTTGAAGCTACCTGAGAGTAACTCCACTCCTGATGGGTAAAAATTTCCATTATCACTCATATTATAGAGTTATTTTGCCAGAAACTTTATTGTTCTTAAGATCTAAACACAATGGAAATGTAATCTGGTGGTTAACAGAGGAGCAACTCTCTTGTGATGGGTGAAAGACTAGCATTCAGAAGGACTGAATTCAAGTAAAGATACAGACTTTTCTGACCTCAAACAAGTTACGTGAAGTTAGTTTCCCTAAAAGGAAGAAATCTTTGACAATCTCTGTCTCACAAGATCTTTGTTATGATTAACAGAACAGATTGAGGGACCTGTTTAATCTAACTTTCTATGAACATGACTCAGAGCAGATTTGTTTGTAAAATTCACAAATACTGACAAAGTTAAGATTTGTTTTCACAATAAAAAATGAAGTAGTCTTTGAGGGGAACTTATCACTGTCTAAGTTTAAAAGAAAAATTCATTTGAGGAGAATATTTTACCACAACTATTCATATGATAAAAAGAACTTTGTCTCAAAATTGGTATGAGAATGGGAAGAATCATTAGCTAGTGTGAAACCTTTGCTTTATAGATGACATGATGAACTAGGTTTACACATCTCTGCTATGGAGTTGGATGATCGGAAAAGAATTTCTGACTCTGAAAGAATTCGTGAACCCTCAAGTCTGAGATGTACTTTACGTGACATCTCAGAATGAAGAGATGAAAAGTGGTCCACCTTTCGGAATAACACGCACTGTTGTCCCTAACTTTAAGTGGAAACCACCACACCATGGTCTTTCAAAGACGTTTATGGGTGGCTGCACAATTACAATGGCACACTCCGTCAGCATCTGTGGTGAAACCCTTCAGATCCTACAGACCTGTGTAGGGTTTTGTTTGTTTTGTGTTATGCTTGTTAAAATGTTCCCTAGTCTGATCTTCACCCACAAAGAGTAAGCTTTTCTGGCTAGAGACTTTCCTCCTGGTCTACCTGAGACACTAAATGTTGGTCTTACCAGTAAAAACTGAAGTTCAGAAAGCATAGTGTCTTGGTCTTCTCTGGGGCCTTTATCAGCAACTCCATTCCCATTCAGCAGCTATTGTACATTTTAATGTAGCCTTTTTGTCTTACCTATAGCAGTTCTTCTTCTTGCGCTTCATGCCCTATTCAATACTAAGTGGGTTTTGACATTCTTCAGCTCATCCCGGCACACTTGAACAGTGCCTCAGTGTTTCTCCTGGGTAGCCTGACCCCCTTTTCCACCTCATGTACATTTCTTTTTTTACACTGAAGTTTAGTTCATCCAAGCTGGCTTCATACCACCTTTCCTTGACATCATTCTTGATCCTGGAGAATGCAGTCCTTGAAAACAAACCAACTCCTCTGGGTCTGTCTTTTCTCCAGGACTGTATCTCATAGGATGCTTCCAAGTAGGTCAGTAAGTAAAGTCCGCTCCTCTGTAGTCTAGAGTTGTTATACTGACATTTGCTTTGTTCCCTAAAAGAATCCTGAACTTCAATCCAGCTCATTTTATGAATTTACAAGCTATGCTGTGTCTTGTTTTTTAATCTTTTTACACAAATGTAGCTGGAGAATATTTTCTACTCCAGGACTCCATTTCCCATTCCCAGTATTCCATTGGCATTGCATGTGAAATTTCACTTCAATAGCACTGGGGCAGTTCTACTGAGTCAAATGACTTGAAACAAACCTGGCATGAAGTAAGAATAAGGCCCCTCAGTCCTTGTAGCAAAATTAACGCTGAATTCTATTACACAACGTTCTGAAGGATTCTCTGAGATTGTTTTGTGCCTGGACTACCTTTATTTTATTAAAGTAATGAAATAATACATCTTTACTAACTCCTCAATGCCCTTTATATTAACAAAGCATGCATTATTTCATCTCTGTCTAATTAATATCCTGTTTAATAAGTATCTCACTTCATGTTAGGTTCCTGTATTCCTAAGAATTTTTACTAATTTAATTGAGAGCAGTCTCAAATTAATTGTATAATTAATCTTGTCAAATTAGGTAACATTTCATACAGCACCTTATTAAAGAAACTAGAATATTTTAAATTACCATGCTATTAGGCATTAATAAAGAAGCTCTTCCTCTGTATTGTTCTGCTTTATATCACAAAGAAGGTAATTGCAATATAAATTGCAATGTAAAAGCTAAGTTCTATTGTACATTAATAATTAGATACACATTATTCGCCATTAAAGATTTTTTTCTTATTAATTCAATCATAGAATGGATAAGCCTTTTTTAAAAATACAAATAATAAAAGCCCCAAGATACTAGAAATTAACTGTTGTGTTGTTGCCTCTACAGCTGAATGACTAGAACCTGAGCTGTTGCTTGACTGTTTCTGGGAAACCTAGTGCTGTGCTGCACACAACTTAAAGACACATGTAGCTGTGGAAAGCTTTCTTTGCATCTCATGTTTGGGAATAAGCGCATGGTGATTTCTTGACTGAGAGTGAAATTGTGTGCTTCCTGATACACTCCTGAGGATTACAGAGCTCAGCAGCCTCCTCACAGAGCCTGGAAGAGCTGGCCCTGGAGACCTCTGGAGGTGACCATAAGACTGATATGCAGAATGGAGGAATTGGAGGTGGCGGCTGTGATGTGGGAAAGGAGAACGGGAGGGCTGAGGAGAGGGGAATGGGTAATGAGAAGTGCTATCAATTTTTTATGAGTGTATGGAAATTGTACTCAAGGTCAGAAAGCCCAAATACTATATTATATCTGTGGGTGCCAAAGAGATTTTCATTTATATAATATATTGGTCTAGTATTTTAAATCCTTAATCTTAGTGCCTGTAGTTGTGTACACTAAAAGTGCCCATTAGATTAAATACTTTAGGCACAAGAAATCATCCACGCATGAATGCTGAACGAGTAAAACAGCATTTCACAAAGGGGCATATGCTTGAATATAATATGTGGGATACAATAAATTGCAGTGTCAGCCATATATGTAGAACAGCCTGTTCTGATAAATTCAGAGTTACTGCTGAGAGGGAAAACTATAAAATAGCGGTGTTGAAACTGCTCTCACCACACAGCTCACAGTACTGAAATTTTACACGTGAGGCATGTGGGAGTTCACAACGTTGTCTCTCTGAACATGCTCTGCCGCAGGTCAGTGGATTATCTGGCGTGGGCAGCCACTCATGCAAGGCAAGACCAGGATGGGTAATCTTTCTCCCCTCAACCTCTTCCACTTTTCTTCATCTCTCTTCCCTGTTAGGTTCACCTCTGAATTAGTGCACTAAGCCATGATACTTGGTATACATTTGAAACAGTTCTGTCAGACCCAGCTGTAGCTCCCTTAAGCAGTGTTTTGCAGCTTAGTGAATAACAGCTCTGTTTATTATTTATTTATTTGTACAATTGAACAGGAGAAATGTGTTTTAAAATAAAACAGAACATTATATCTATGACATTTAAAGTAATGGGGGTGTGAGGAGGGAGGAGATGTTGAACTGGAACATTGCATTCATCTTGACACCAAGTGTTCCCATTTGTTATTTGAGTCTAGACCTTTCTCACTGCCTTTTTATTTAGCTCTATTTTTTTTCCAAAGAAAAATCATATTTGAGAACAGAAATTCAGATTTGTTTTGAAATGCTACCAAAAAAACCGTGCTTCATTTTTCTTGGCTGAGATTAATCACCAAATGTGATCAACATTTGCAAATAGGATTTATGTCCATCTTCTGTCCCAAATCTGTTGTTGCTTCTTCTCAGTCTCTGTCTGTCACTCTCTCCTGTTTTTCTTTCCTTTCTTTTTGCAGTGTGTAAATTGACATCGAATACTTTTTATCCAGCTCTGCCTTGGGGTCCCATTATCCCAATGGCCAGCCTAACAGATGGAATAGACAAAATGTAGCTGCCTTCTGGAATGGGAATCCATGCTGACACTTCTTGTTTATTTGTCAAAAATAGGATGTTCACAGGAAGCAATATCAAAGCATCCTTCTCCCACTTATTCTCTTTTGAGAAATGAAGCTTCCCAGGTTTGTTCTTATATGATAGGGATTGTGATAAAGCACCTCGTTGGTGCAGAGTGTGTTCAAGAGTCCAAAAGATCTTTAAAACCTAAGAGGGTAGGCAAAAGCTGTAAGACGCAGTTGAGAAAGCCTTCAAGCTCTCTTTTCCCGACAAGAAGTGTGCCAGATAAAATGAACTGCTGCAGAACACTGATAAAAACTCCAGCAAGAATTTCTCTGAATAATAGGACTTCATAGCTCAGCAGGCTGCTCACTGCCATCCTGCCATCCTGAAGTGTGAGTGGCATGAGGAGATGGCTTCTGAAGAAAAGTGAAAGAAAAAAAAAGCTTAGCACAACATGTTGCAGAGAAACTTCAAATTTATAAGCACAAATGCTGATTTTTCACCATACCAGCAGAAATGTCACATACTGTGAAAGCCTAATGTGCTACACATCCATGTAGCTGTTACTTGAGTGAGTAATTATTGTGGGAGTGACATTGCTGTTACCTGACAAGACTTGGACAGTTAAACACTGAGCAGGATATCAGTGGCCATTGCAGAATGCAATGCCAAGAAGACATTATTTTGGACTGCATCCAATACTTTCAGCCCAAGTCTAGTCTTAAGACACTAAGTCTTTCATTTTTACAAGAATACGAGCCCTTTGCAAATCTACCTGCTCCCTTCAAGGAGTGTTAGAGTGTTAGATGTAATACGTGCCTATTTCTAGTGATAGTTTTCTTTTTAATTCAGTTTGATCTGAATATGATGGAGTTTGGTTATTGTCCTTTTTTTTCTTTCTTTTTTTTTTTTTTTTTGGAGTTGTCACTGTGACTTGTTTGTGGGTTGTTGCTGTTTTGGGGTTTATTTTTGCTGTGTCTAATGATATCTGAATAACCTTGGTGCATCCCTTCTCCCCCACATAATCTGTAGTACTGGCTATTCTACACTGCACTATTTCTCTGTGAGATTTGACTCCTGTCCTGTCAGCCACAGTGTTCAACCTGTCACTGGCCTCCTGCTGGTAAGACTGACAACGCCAGACTCAGCACATCTCACCCTGCAAAGAGGAGGGGGGAGAAAATGTCCCAGAGATATATTTCTTCTGTTGCTTTTATTAAAATCAATCTTGCTCACCTGCAGGGTTTCTTTTTATTATTTTAAACATTTTTCCCCCCACAGTCATTCTAAATTATCGTTCAATGTTAATAAAACTGGTTGCTTGCAGTGAGGAGAAAAAAAATGCTTTTTATCAGGTGTGTATTAGCAGAACATGCTGAGTCCAATTGCTGCCTCTTGCAGTTAGTCATTTGTTTCTTATGGCTCCTTTCCCTCCTCCCCAACAGCACACCTTCTAAAGCAAGCAGAATTTGGGGAAAGAAGCCGGAACACAGATGTCAAGCCCTGGAGTTGTGAGGCATTCAATTGGATTGCACAGGGTGTACCTGTTTCCTCAGGGGATGAAGATGACCTATTTCCAGGTTGGGGCCTGGACGCTGGCTGTCTCCAGTCCCCCTAGTCTCTGTGCATTTGGCCACAGGATCTACCCTTAGAAACTAGTCTTGAACCAGATTGCAAGGGACACCAAAGGGAGTGAGATAATAGAAATATCTGTGGCTCAAACTTCATAAATCATTTTGTTATACAGAAACTGAGTCAGTGTGTAAATCTTGTGGTCATGTAGTGTAATCCTCAGTCCCAGAGTAGAACAGCCATTTCAGATTTTGTCTTGCCCTTCCCTCCTGCCATTATTATTAGTGCATCATGGCACCAGCAATGAGATAGATAGCCATGGCTACACTTCTGGGTCTTTCCAAGGTCGAATCTGCAGGGAACATGTCTGTGGGAATAGTTTCAGAAGGCCTGTCATGCAGCTCTCCTCCTCATCAATGCTGTAACCAAGAGCTGATGCTGCATGGGAGAGAAAAGGAGATCAGTACTTTCCCAAGAGATTCAGCTGCTGTGTACAGTTTCCACTTGGTATGGGTGCTGTCCTATGATATACAAATGGGATACTGTGGCTATGCTGAGTCTGTATGGCAGCTCAGACAACGCCTGTGTACCATGAAGAATGTATAAATCACTGAAGATGAATACAGTTCAGCAGGGACTTCAGAAGTAGCATTTCCATTAGAGCAACTCTGGCAGTCTGCTTGCAGTTCCTTTCAATGAGTGCCTGTAGAAATTGATCTGGTAAATTGTCTACACAGATTTGTCGTAAAACAAATTGAGGGGAGCTTGAAGAGTAATACCATTTTCTTAGTCCAGTTTCATTTCTTCCTTTGGTGTAAAAAAACCCAACTAACTATGAATCACTGTCATGGCAGAAACTGTTTCAATGAGATTTTGGAGCTATCTGCCTGGAACAGCCATGGCAATGGTTGAGGGGGCAATATATCTCATCAAATTCAAGTGAGCTTACTAAGCTTTCATCTTGGTACTACTAGCAACTTGCTTTCCCTCAGAAATATCCCTGGTTGGTGAAAGCTCATTGGCGTTGGCACTCATGATCTGGGATTTCTCCCATACTGCAGGGCAGCAGACAGCCCACTGAAGCAGAAAACATAATTTGCCTTTGCTTAAAACCACCTGCTCCCAACAGATTTTTTTCTTGATTTTATTTGGGGAGGGGGAGATGAAGAATGGAGGAGGGGGAGAATCAAGGGCAAATGCCTGCCATTTCAGGAGACCTGAACATTAAAGACAGCAATGATCTTCTTATGCATGCAAGGCTTTACAGAACCATCTCTCTTTACAGAACCATTTCTCAACATGCCACTATCAATTAGGGGCAAAGCTATAAGCTCTATTCTTGGTGGTGTTCTGCAGAAAACAGGAGAATACCACCTAGACTGATGCAGGAAAATGCAGCCACTGAAGAAGGTCTGAAGGGAAAGTATTAAATGGTTGAGTTTTAATATCTGGCTGGGTTTTTGGTATCATAGTCTCACTGGTTAGAATAAAAGCATCTTCCATTCTCAAGGTCAGGAAATGCTGTCCAGCCTTAAATCAGCTGTTACCCTAGACACAACAAGCAAATATCAGGATATCAGCTGATGACATGAGCTTGCAGTATTTTTTCTGTTGGCATAGGAAATATTCAGAGACCAAATAAGCGAACTGATAGATGATGAGGGAAGATGCAAGGAAAAAAGGGGTATCCCCTCAAGGATCTCCTGTTCCAATATCTTCCCCAGATTTGTCATGAAATTTTTGGCAGCAAATTTAGTCCAAAACACACTTCATTTTCAAATGTCTGGGCCTTGTTTTTTGAGGTTTTTTTTTTTTTTGCAATATTTAAGAATTTGGAGGGTCCTTTATTGTTTTAATTTTTGTTTTGTTAATTTCTGCCTTGATTTTTAAGGAGCACCAACTATTGAGACAGTTCTCTAGAGAAAAAATATCGATTTCCCCCCCTGTTCTTCATTCTGTTTGAACTCTACGACTTCCCCCCGGGAACAATTCTCTTCCCAACAGAGCTACACTCAGTTTCAAAATTGACTTGAAAACAAGAAAACAAAAATCTGCCTTTCTTTTTCCTGTGTTCTAAAAGTTCTGACAAGGGCCTTTCTCTGGAGAGCAATCTTCCTCAATCTCTTTGTATTTACTGTCACCTGCCAGCATTTTGTTCTGTGTTAAGGAGACAGTAAGTTAGCTATGCTGCTTCCTTTCTGAGGCTGCCTCTACCCACAGGCCAACTTCCTACTGATGTATCTGAATCTGGCCTGATCCTTACTGATTGCTCTGATTACCTGTCTATATCCAGAGCATTCACAGTATTTCATGAGTTGGTCTCTTTAGTTGGCTGTATTTTTCTTTTGCCATCTCTCTATTTTCTTTCTCTGTGTTTATGAAAGGTAAAGACTGTGACTGTGAGTGGGGAATCAAACAGAATCCTTCTCTACTGAGATACCCAGACTCTACAGCGGTAACATCTTTTTTATCACGGAGTCCTATATTAAATTACATGGATACTTAATTTGACAGACTTAAATTTAAATATCCACAAGACTTTAGCAATTACTATTCAGCCTTGTTCAATCTCCCCTCTATCTTTTGTACAGTGAGTAGTGACACACAAAGAGGCAAAGGATATTTCTGTGTCCATCATGCTAGTGTTTTTTTCTGAAATGTTTTGAGATCTTCAGACAGTAGGTGTTTCACTGAAATAAAAAGCAGTATCAAAATAATGGCTTATTTCTTCACCTATTGTAGCTACACACTAGCCACTTTTCCTCAGAATGCTATATGGAGCATATAGCTGGGTATCAGATCCTACGTGTACCATGAATTTATTAGGTCAGAGACCTCTGTTCAGATCCCCTTGGCCTGAAAGCTGTGTTGATTCTTTCTCTCTCTATTTTCCCATACTCCACCTTTGCAACAACTCAGATAACACCTTGCATGTTCTGCAGCATGTGATAATTGAAGGATCTAACACAAAGGTTACAGAAAAAAAAATTTTCTAGCCAAGCAGAAAAAATATTAAAAGCTTGGTTAAGAGAATTCATACTTTCCACCACTTTATTTCATGACTTTTTTTTCTTATGTAAGACACTTCCATGATTGTGCTCGGTGACTTTCCCTTCGGAACATGGTGGATGTTGACTCTTTCCAATCAGTTTTGTTTGCCCAATATCAGGTGTATATCTAGTTTCTAAAAAACTGATATTCTTATCCTCCATATTGGCCCTGCTTCCTTTATTTTTCTAAAATCCTGAGACTGAGGTCCTTACATTCACTTGTATAGAAATTTTCTTTCCAAGGCATGACCTGAGAAGAACCATCTTCTTTCAAGGTGAACATAATTCACTGCATAAACATGTCATAAGTTCTGGCAGAAAACACGGAGTGAATCTTAGAAATCACAAATAGTAAGAAACAAGTTGTTGTTTTATACAGAAATATTTCAAATGTAACAGGTCCCAGCTGTTGAAATAATAGAGAGAATTCTCCTGAGAATCCATGTAGTTTGTGATTTCTTGGGTTCATTCTGACAATGGTCTGAACCGTCTCTCTATTAGCTCTGCTTCTAAACATCTAGGACACCGTGTCACCAAATAACCTCAGAGCTCACTTCCCATATTCCCTTTGAAGCTGTTTTAAAGTAGGTAACCATCTATTGATGTCTATTTGAAGGGAAAAGTTCTCTCTCAGTCACTCCCTTTAGCAAGAGTCTAAAGCTTAGTTTTGTATCCTCCAGTGACAGAGAATATATACCAGTGCTTAATTCTGCATGTAAGAAATGTTCATTTGGGACATGTCATGAAGAATGGAGTTTAATCCAGCTGGCGACCAGTCACAAGTGGTGTTACCCAGTTGTCGGTACTGGGGCCTTTCCTGTTCAGTATCTTTATTGATGACATGTATGAGGGTATTGAGTGCGCCCTCAGTAAGTTTGCAGATGACACCAAGCTGACAGAAAGTGTTGATCTGCCTGGGGGTCAGAAGGCCTTTCACAGGGATTTGGACAGGCTGGATCACTGGGCTGAGGCCAATGGGATGAAGTTCAACAATACCAAGTGCCGGTCTTGTACTTTGGTCACAAAACTCCAGACAATGCTACAGGCTTGGGGCAGAGTGGCTGGAAGATGGCGTAGAGGAAAAAGACCTGGGATATTTGTCAGCAGACAGTGGAACATGAGCCAGCAGTCCATTGGCATCCTGGCTTGTATCAGAAATAGTGCTACCAGCAGGAGCGGGGAAGTGATCTTCCCTCTATACTCAGCCCTAGTGAGGCTGCACGTCAAGTTCTGTGTTCAGTTTAGAGCTCCTCACTACAAGAAAGACATTGAGGCCCTGGAGCATGTTCAGAGAAGGGCAACGAAGCTGGTGGTGGGCCTGGAGCACAAGTCTTATGAGAAGCAGCTGTGGGAACTAGGATTGTTTAGTCTGGAGAAGGGGAGGTTTGTCACTCTCTACAGCTGCTGTGGTGAGAAGGGGGTCAGCCTCTTCTCTTGTGTAACTAGTGATAAGGCTAGGGAGAATGGCCTCAAGCTGTGTCAGGGAAGATTCAGGTTGGACTTTAGGAAATACTTATCCGAGAGAGTTGTCAGGCACTGAAACAGGCTGCCCAGGGATGTGGTAGAGTCACCATCCCTGGAGGTGCCCAAGAAACATTTAGTTGTTGTACTAAGGGACGTGGTTTAGTGGGAAATATTGGTGATAGGTGGATTGTTAGACTGGATGACCTTAGAGGTCTTTTCCAACCTTGGTGATTCTGTGATTCTATTCTATGGTTCCCTGTTCTCAGCTGAAGATTTTTTTATACCTGCTTAACTTGTAGCTATTTCAGTTGTGTGCTATTTTGAGACTTTTATGCTTTGGTAAATCTCATTTCAGTGTTAAAATATTAGTGGCTCTGCAATGTTATTTCCATGGTGCCCTGCTTAGCTCCAGGTCACTTATATTTTGTCAATCAGTCCTACAGTGTTAGTTATTTATCTATCACTTAATAACCATGCTGCAGAGAATAATTTATCTGGCATAGCATGGTAATTTGTACTATAATTTCACCCCTGCTGCTGCAGACTTGCATTCCGTTACAGCAATGATTGAGGAAAATTAAGATTCCTAGGTCACACTTTGGGCTTTATGTTTTCTGCCTTTCATAATTTCATTTCACTTCTTCATCTTTGATTGAAGAAAGGGCTCATCTAGAAATATAAGAAATGACAAAAATCACCATGAGGTTCAGCTCACTAGGACACACTCCATGAAGATAAAGGGACTGGGGCAGTCTTCAAATTACACAGGAGTCTCCTGTGCCATCAATGTTCAAATAACATTTGTTTTCTACCTTTCTTAGAAACATAAATAGAACATATATGTTACACTGATGCACCCTTTCCCTCAAAGCCTAGACTTCTTTATTGGCAGTGATGTATATAATACAACCTTATCAGACACTAATCTGCACTAATTTTTGAGCCATTTCTTGCAATTAGGAATGGAACAAGAAAAGGTAGATAAATACAAGAACTGCAAAGAAGGCTGAAAGTGAATGTCAAAAATATGCTTAAAATTTTTTTTTCTCAGCCTCTTCCACAGAGCATGATGATTTTTTTTTTTTTTTTTTTTTTGTTTGATTTTTGAAACCATTACTACTAACATAATGCTTGGATTTCTTACAGATGAAGTGTTCAGCCAACACAGAAATACTTGATTTCAGGTAAGTACTTTCAGACTGAACAAAAAGTGGAGACATAAAATGTATCGCACAACAGATTCTATCCATTTCCACCTATCTCGATCAAGACAGAAGTATTATCATTTTGGATGTTCTTTCTGTGGAAAAGCAAAACGTTGACATTCACGTTGTCTCCAAATTATGTATTCTTCAATAAATATATATTTTTTTTAATACAAGCACCTAATTCTTGCTAAAATAAGGCCCTAGTCAGACTTGTATGTGCTAAAGAACTATAATGACAGAATCAGTAATATCATTTTTACAGGGATGAATTCCACTGTGAGTATTGCTCAGTGAGAGTCAGGGAGTTTACTATATACCTATTTTTATCTTTCTAGCAATTATTTTGTAATTTTTAGATTATGGTTATTTTGAGAAGATCTTCTATAGAAATTTCAGAGTTGCCAGTGAGTATCACCTGATTATCCAGTGTTGGCACTGAGTTGTTCCTTTCTCTGTTTTCTGAGTTGTATGCTCCTGTATTTGTTATTATGTTTACTTCAGCTATGCTTCTGTATTGCAGAACAACCTTTTGAGGAAAAGCTATTCTCATTATCAATCATTTCTTCCTGAGTAGCACTTTATCTTCATAACAGGCTAAATGTGTTTAATGGTACTTCAACCTGGTACCTCAGTTCTAATTCTCAGAAGTTTTTTATATAAGACTGAGGAGTTCAGCTTGAAGCTGTATTTCTTTGTTTAACAAGAATCCTGAGAGGTAAAGAAATACAAATGTATTTTTTCCTTCTGAAAAGAAATACAAATACGGTAAACCTGCAGTCTGAATGATGTTTTTGTTATTTGCAAGTAATAACTAACACTGTACTGGTAAACCAGCTGACTATCTTTTTTCATTATCACAATCTTAGAGAGTCTATCTAGAAATAGATTTGAGCACATTCTGATGAGCTGTTTACACAATAAGTGAATAAAAAGAATGTGTTGTGTAGAAGGACTCAGGAGAGTGAATGTCAATAGATATCAACACCTAAAATTTATTACAAATTAGTTAATTCCATGGTACTTTGGAATTACAGCTTAGGTTTTACCTGAAATGTTATTCAAGTAGGGAACATTCATGCAACAGCACATCATCTGAAAATAAGCATGGCAGCATTTATTACTGTTGTTTTTCCATCTTCAGAAATGTTGATGAAATCCAAACATGAAATCAGCAGTCTAAGAAGAACCACAATCAATCAGAAAGTGCCTATCATCCTCCTATTGGTTTATTTTTAAGTAGCTTCTTGCTTACTGAAGTAAGATATAACTTTCATATGTGACCTCGAAGCCAATTTCTTGGGAAACAGCTCTTTGCTTAGGTTCTGGCTGCTTCTTTTTTTTACTCACCTTTCAAAGAGGACTACCTCCCCACCACGCTGTTTGGTCTCATCTTTGGTCTTATCTTAAAGGTCCTGCTTCTGTTTTCAGTTCCTATTCTAGCAATTGGGTAGTCAGTTTGGGCAGCACTTTTAGAAAATAAACTCAAGTTCTACTTGGCAGGGAATCAAACCTTAAAAATTTTCACCTGAAATTTCTATCTTTTTGTACAGTGAATGTCTCCAGGTGGCAGGTGATAAGCACCCTCATTTTCCCTCCCTCTAATATTCATGATAAATACAGACAAGCCTTCCTAATGATCTTTTAAAAGCAATGCAGATTTTAAAAAATGTCTTCTTTTTAAAAAAATAATAATAATGTTCACAGCAATATTATAGAGTGTGGATAAAGGTGCTATAGGATATTACCATTTGGCAGATATTCCTCTCCCTGCCTGTGCTTGCCTTGGGTGCAGAGAGAGTGTCAAGTTTACTGTCCCTGCCTGCTTCTGGGGAAAAAGACTGGAGACAAAGCAAACCAGCACTAGAAAGCTTCTAGGAGTCTGTTTCTGTATCATACACAGGGTTGGGCAAGATAAGCAGAAGGGCAGGTACAGCAGTGCAATAAGGTTTTGTTTTCAGAGCTGACCTTCAGGAGACACTAGATTCTAACTCAGACCTGATACCATCCAGCTGGGATGCTTTGGAAAGCCAGAGCTTTGCATTCAATTCCTGGCCTATCTGTCAAGGTATGCTAAGTTTGAGGCACTGTATTCAGGTTTTAAGTTAACTGAAAAGCTTGCCATGTACCCACATGGTTTTTTTTAAGGACTTTTCTGAAATTTGAGAGCAGGTTAACCTCTTCATGTAAATACAAACCCAAAATAGATAGTGATATACTGAAAGAAATGTTTTAAATCCAGAAGCATTTTAGATATGAAGATAAGATACTGAGATTAAATCTTTGTATCTGCCTTCTGTTGGCTTTACATTGATGTAGCAGCAGATTTTAATCTTCAAGGCACATCCAGCAGCACATTATGATGGTACAGAAACTAGTCATAATAGAACAAATTGCCACAGCTGACCAAGTCCTTGGAGTACAGCAAATCTTTAAGGGGTTGTTCTTGTTGTACTAATTTGCACTCACAGGTGAAGATTACCACCCTATAGCCTCACATAATGATTTTGGGCACACAGCCTAAAAAACAATTTTAATAACAGGGCAAGTGAGAGGAGGTAAGTGAGGAATTCCTCTGCCTTTCTCTTCTTTTATGCTAAGTATTTAACTGTTTTTTAGTAGTGTAGAAGGACCTGAAATCTCATATGGAGTCTTCATCCTTCTCACTCTGCAAGCCAGGTGAGACAGTGGAGTTACTAAATTTTTACACTGGCTGAGTAGAGGTCTTCTCAGCTGAACCAGGAATGGAAATGTTTCCATGGTGTCAGGCTGTAAGCAAAACTAAGAAAAATACTTTGCAGTTTGCTTCTTTGATGGTAAAGGTCATTTTGGGCTCCAGTTTTCCCTACTGCTGCTCATTAGTCATCTCCATGATTCTGTAGGTTTTATCTTCATTAAACTTCTCTATCCAGCCCTTTTTCATGCCCTTTTTCTTCTTATCATCTTTAACTGTCTTCCTTATGTATTCCCCTACTGGAAAGAAACACAGTGGTTTGTCCATGTACCAGTGGTTTGCATAAAAGATGTGATTATTCCCACCCCCTTTCCCTCACATACAATGTCAGCACTCTCATTTTATTTGAGAAATCTTTTTAGTTTGCCTCCTTTCCCTTGTGCCTGTATGTGCCTACTGCCCTTTGCAAAGGAAAATAAAATGACTTCTCATCAATTTTCCTCTTTGTCTCTAGGAGCATTTTAACATTGCCCTTTATAAATGCAAATAAAACGCTAAGATGATTGAGACTTGACTTCCAGTGCCTGAAACTACCTTCCATCATCTTGGGACCTGCTATATATAAATAGCAATAAAGCTAGTGATTCAGAAGCTCAGAGGAGGAGCATTTCCAGAATGTAGTGAGAAAAGCAGGATACCAGTCCTGGTGGTTTTCAGTTTCCCATTGTTATAAGGAATAGTGCATGCTGGCCTGGCTCTGACAGGCTTACCTGAAAATCAATAGAAGATGCCTGCCTTCTCTAAGCAAGATTTTCTTGCCTCTGTAATTGCAATTGTTCTGACTTTGAAATCTACAATCTTCATTATTCCTTGGCTACATAATTTAAAGTTAATTATTTGTACATCTGCTTACAAAATTTAATGATTTTTAAAGGTTACTCCTCTCTGGTCTTGATCGGTTATTTAGATCATTTGAAAGGTTATGTCACTAGCTGATTTCTTATCCACTGGTTATCTTTGAAGAAACAGTTTTTATAGCGTTATTTTTTTAAATCACTTTTAAACTATTCAGCAGAATGCACAATGAGGAACTGAAGGCATACTCAAAGTTCCTTAGCGTACCAGCAAAGTGTCCTACAATACTCTGTAAAGAGTTATAGGCTAAGGTGTGGATTCTGCAACAGTAGCTGTTCCTGCTGCCTGCAACCTGACCAGACCCCCCTTGGAAGCAGCCAACATGAATTCTGCCCACTGTCTCATGGATTTAGAGCAAAGAAGCAATACTTTTCCTGACACACATCCTAGAGGAATGCTGTGGCATTAGAAAATGCTGACTGCAGTCTCTGAAAGAAAAAGACATCTATGTAAGAAACACTGCTCTTGCGCTGTCTTGTAGTTTCTATTTGCTAGACTCGGTGACTCACCTGGCTGAAATTCCAAGGTGTCCCACTATATCAGATCCTACAGCATATGGCAGAAAGAACTCAGTCCAGGCAGCCTTCTTCAAAGGCTGAGTTCTCTCATTCCACTAGGAATAATCTGTGGGGAGTAAACAGTTCTCTCTTTGTGTTTGTTTATATTCCTATGGGAGGAATGTAGCAGCACAAATGAAATGGATGAGAATCTATGACTGTTACACCATTCTAACTTTTCTGTTCATATCAGTGATAAAGATCTGTGTTTTGTGCCCATCTAAACAGCAGTTGTGTGTGTGTGTATGCATTTAGAAGGATGCTTTACTAAATGAATTGGATCTCCTGGCGAGACACCTGGGGATAATGTGTAGTTGCTTCCCACTGGTATGCCCAGTTACATCCATATTTATAAACAACTTTATCCACAGAGCAGGAGCCATTAGATCAGCATCCCTGAGGCAGCTCTGGCTGCGGTAGATAAATGTAAGTATATCTATGTATTTTTATGTCTATGGTTTGTAATCCTGCATAGAGAGTTAAAGAGGGCAAAAGTTCAAAGCAGGATATGATTGAATGGATGCATGATCGGAAATAGGATCAGAAGAGAGTGCACTGCCTTGTACGGAAGGAATTCTCGTTATCAATGCAGAGATGTGCTCACCAACGGCCAGGCAAGTGTCTCTGAGGAGCAACATTTGAGGAGGCTTTGGGCTTTCGGGCTACACACAGAAAGATGCCTAAAGATGACTGAGGGTCTGCAAAAAACTCCAGAAACTTGGTGAGATTCAGAAGTTGTTTTCTCTCCTGCATGAACATGCCGGAGTAAGGAGTGGTTCCATTCATTAAAGCAAAATTTGGGCTTCACATCTACTTTTGTTTTTGCGTTATGTCCATGCTGCACTGTCATAACATCCTGATGATTAGCTTTTTCCTAATCTTCCATTCACCCAGGGTCTGGTTTATAGACCAACTAGAGGATGCAACTTCAGGATGCATTCTTGAGGTCTAGATGGCACATTCAGATACTTCAGAAGCTTGTTTTGTTTGTTTTTCTTAATACATTTCCTGCATGTGTCTAGATGCAGTGACAGCCCAAGATGTTTAACATGTACAGAAAACTCTGCCTGTTCCTGCTGATGGAAGCAAGTCACTGGTGGTACATCCCAGGGGCTAATACTGGGCTACTATTTAACATCTTTATTAATGATATGGGTGCACTTCAGCAAGCTTGTTGATGATATCAAACTGAGAAGAGTGTTTGATAGAGTAGATGACTTTGTTGTCATTCTGAGTGATCTTAAGAGTCTGAAGAAATGAGAACAGAAGAAACTCATGAAGTTTTAATAAAGGGAATTGCAAAGTCCTGCTTTTGGGCAGAATAACCTCATGCACCAGCACAGGCTGGGAGTTGACTGGCTGGAGAGCAGCTCTGCAGAGAACAACCTGAGGGATCTGGTGAACAACTAGTATGAATAGTACTCCCTGACTATCAGAGAGCTATGTCTCCTTGTGGCAAAGAGGCCAGTGCTATCCTGGATTGCATTAGGAAAAGTATTGTCAACACTGAGCAAGGTGTCCTACTCGCTTCTTGGCCCTGCTGAGGCACTGGTAAGAGTGAGGGGTCCTCAGCCTGACCTATAGACTGAAATGCTCGGAACTTATATTGTACCTTCCTTGACATGTAGAAAGATTGTTGTATTGACTCCAGTCTGACTACAGGGTCTGTTATATGATGAGTTGAGTCTTCACGTGTGTTTCATACAGGACCTCTTGTCTGAGCCAAACCTCAGAGACACCCACTTTAATAATACTCCAGTGTATTGCAAGAGCTTTTTTGGCAAAAGATTTGTGATTTTTCGTAAGAAGGACCTCATGCAGGCATTAGATGAAGTGGTGATTACAAGGTAAAGATTAGTAGGTGGAACTGTAAGAAAACCCCTACTGCTAACTGGAGGGATTTATGAAACATTTGTCTCCCACCTTGATCTGACCTTTACATTATGGTCCATCTTCTCAGCAATGCATGAGGGAAATCTGGTGTCTAATTTGCTCTAATGCAAATAATTGAAATCCATTTTTTCTTAAACAAAGTGATGCTCATATTGATCTCCTTGGCAGGATGTAAAACTGAAGTATATAGAAAGTGACTGCACAGGCAGTAACCATGTCTCATTTACTTTCACTTCATTTTTTCATTTTTTTAGATAAGAAGAGATCATATGCTCTTTTAAAATATTTATATATTTTTAATTTTAAGCACAGAGAATTGAGTGTAATAGCAACACCCCTGCAGGCTGCAGCCCAACATTATTGTACTCGCTAAAGTAAATCTATAAAACAGTGCAGGCCAAATTCTTTGTTATCCCTTTGTGACCTCCTAGAGTTCACAGGGGCTGTAAGGGGTAAAGTTTAGCCATCTGCCTTCATATAACTGTCTGAAATAGAATGTAAACTTACTATTTAATGTAGGGCAGTGACTATTTTTTAAAATTCATATTACTGGCTGCACTATATTCAGCCAAGGAAGGGAGAACACTCATCTGCCAATGTTCTAATGAGAGAACAGTACAAGAAAGTAAAATAATAATTAAGCTACTAGGAGAGAACATTCTGATAAGATTTAAGAGACCAGAACCACTCAGGGTAAAGAAGATAGCTGACCCAAACTGAGGTGAGCACAAGAGATGGCTTACAGGGCCAACTCATCTCTGAAACAATTCCTTTTCTTTTAGAAGAGTTACAGTGGGTATAAACTTGACCTATATGGGGCACTTGCGATAAAAGAGGGATGTCCAATGCCTTAATAGAAATTGTTTTTCTATTTGGAGCTGTTGGCTATGTGGAGCGGGAGCTGCCTGTGTGTTGTTCTTACTGGCTCATCTGGGAATGCATGCTACAAATGGCGCAAGCTAAGTTAAGGGAAATAACAAGTGGGCTTTTTGTTTCTTTATTTGTTTGTTTGTTATTACTGTTTTGTAAAACCTGAATTATCAGGAAAACAAGCCTAGTGCACAAAGCCTGTGTCCGTGTGGTTTTTTCAAACAAGATCATTTCCTGATAAATTTTGAATCCATTGGCTCCTCTCAAGCAAATTCAAAAAATAGATAGACACTGAAGGAATTTGTTTATTTTTATGAGTTTGTGAAAATTGATAGAAGATTTCTTAGTGCATTCACCAGAACAATAGTCTGACTTTTTATTAGAATAGCAGACAATCTACCCAAGAATGTGATGTAGTTGATTAATTCTGCTACTCAAAGAATTATTTGTTTCACTTATCTCTCCTTCCTTTTCACATGGGATCTCCCTGCTGAAATACTGAATTACTCTGAACTATCTGTGGGCATCTGGTTGACTTTACTTTTAATTAAAAGAGTCACATGTAGCCTTCTGCTCATAACAGCTGTACATAGACTTCATCTTTGGCTCATTTTGCCATACTGAACAATTAATGGTAAAGTGGGCACGTGACTGAGATGTGTGAGAATGGAAAACTTCATCTGCTGTCCAGTTAGAACTATCAGGCTGATGAAACTCTTAATGAGAAAGGAAGAGAAACTAAAGCACTGGGTTTGTTCAGAGCTACGCAGAAAGCTAGTAATGAGAACCAGGTCTCAAATCCTGATCTCTCATCTGAACTGTATCTTTTAGCCCTACAGGCCTCTTCTGCTTAGTTGTAGTCTATTGCTCTTGAGAAACAGCTGATGTCAGAAGTGTATCTGTAAAGAGACTATCTTTCCTTTCTTTCTTTTTCCCCCTGCTGTTGAAATAATTTCCTGTCTTAGCTGGTTAACCTTTCCTACTCATTTCTATTTTCATGTAATTTCTTATTATAGTTACAAGTTAATCACAAATCTATTGAGAGACTTCTCTTTAATCTAGCAGCCTTCGTTTACTTTCTGTGTCATTTAGAACAGTTGTGCCATGGTTAAGAGTGTCCAATTACATTCACTGCAGGAGAAAAAAACAAGAAAGAGATCAGCAGCCTACGATTTTAGCTGAAGATATCATCAAATAGGAAAACAAATTAGGTGCCTAAAAATAAAATTAAGGATAAGGATTCACATGCCAGATTTGCTTGTGCTCACTGACACAGAATGACTGGTCAGATAATTGTTAACCTCTTTTCCCTAAATAAGAAAAAATTGTGTTTGTTTTTTTTTTTATTTTAACATTCTCTAAACTAGAGAAAGAGAGTCAGGCTTGTAAAGTCTGAATAGACAATTTATTTTGGAGCATCTGCTACTCTAGCTTCTTAAAACTCAGTGTGCAATTGCTGTCACATAAGGAAACAGCAGTTTTCTTCGATTCACTCGATAGATTAATATGCTAATATGAAAATTATAGAAGTCCTATCTTATATATTGTGATGATGGAGAATCTAGTGAAAATGAGGTTAAAACACACATTGACTTGTGGGTTATGTGCACCTCTGATTGCTTGCTTATCTGCTTCCCCCCTTCTTCCCTTCTCTCCTCCCTCGCCTTCTTTATTCCTTTCCCCTTTCCCTTCTTTCTTTCCTTCCTCCCTTCCTTCTGAAAGTATCTACTAAACAATATTTTGAAATAAATCTCTGAGCCAGAGGTCAAAGGTACCATATGTAAATTGGTGTCCTGAAAGCTCCTCGGTTAGGTAAAGCTTATTACCTGGGCAACCATAGTTTCTAATGTTTACTCACGTTTTTCTACATTTCTGAAGCACACACAAAGAGGCAAACATTGATCCTGTCACAAAAGCTAGCACAGCACTGTGGCTTCACTTCAAACATCTGTTTCAGGACTTCTAACTGCACTGAAAAAGATCTTTAGCACCCAGATACCTATTTCCTGAGCAGGTTGATAGTTTATTAAAATGTTTTACAATGAAAACAAACAATTCTGAAGCTAGAGAGAAAAGGAATAAAATGTTCCATTTAGGTCCCAAATAATTAAATTTCTCCTAGAAAAATCAGAGATTATATCCCCATTAAGAATGCTTGATAGAATCAATTTGACAGAATAGCAGCTCTTTATAGCTTAACTTCACATACTATTAATCTATCAAAATCTCCAAAAAGGCCAGGAATCAAATATTTCCCAGAATAACTCAATTTTCTCCATTGGGTGAAACCAGACATTAACTTGAACGATGTTGTCAAATATTAGTCCTTATAACTTGTCTGCCATAAATGCTGTTCAAGGCTAAGTACAATGTAGTAATTTTGCAGACACCAGATTGATTAAAATTGCAATGTACAGTTCAGAGCTTGAAATTCAGCACATGAAACAGCCTAAGCTAGAATTCGTTGCCCAAGTTACCATGACATCTTCTGAAATCACAAAAAGCAAACAAGCCAGCAATATAATTGAACCTTTAAAGGGAGAATCTGTCCTCAATTCAGAAGTAATAAAAGGTCATTCTGTTTCAGGTCTGTGTGGATTAAAATCCTCCTGAATGAACTGAAAATAGGTTGCTGGTCTGCACGTGTGTTTTCTTCTTTAACATGCCCTAACCCTCTTCCCAGCTTTCAGTGCATAAATCAGTGCTCACCAGCACTTATATGAAAGTGTAAATAAAAGGGACTTGATGACTCACTGCACAGTGGCAACAACTATAGTATTTCACAGGCAGGACCGCAGCTGCTATCCACCTACCCTTGAATTGGCTCAATATATCCTGTCCGGGTGGATGTTATTGACTTGCCTCATTTGTCTGTGCTAACAGGCTGTCTTTGGAGAGGGAAATGGGGTAGTGAGGCAAACTGTTCTGAAAGTGCCATTTCAAGATTCAAACATAAGTGCTCCAAACACTCAATCTTGTGATCACTAAAGTATGCACATCCTAGTTTGGGTACTTTGCCCATGACCTATTTGAGAGCAGGGGTAGAGCACAGGAAAGTCCTATTCCACAAATGGAGTGAGTTGCTGTGGGAAGGCAAGTGGAAGAGGGCAAGTGGAGGAGACGCACCAGGTGTTGCCTCCTTATACAATGTCTTGCTATGGGCAAAGCAGCAGCCCTCCAACAGCTTCACTGCACTTGTTCAGGTGCTTTTTCTATTTATGTATGTGTGTGTATATAAATATGTACAAGAATATTTGTGTATAGATATATGTGTATCACTGTCTACTGAAGCATTATTAGTGAATAAACAAAAAGGAGCTGAACTCAAAAGCAGAAAACCCAACTGTTTCCACTTCATCTGATTTCATGAGGCAGAGAAGATTTGTTCATTACCAGAGAGACTGGAATAGGCAGAAGATAGAATTAAAAGATTCTCAAGACAATGCAGGAAACTGTTGTGTATAATTCTGCTTCTTATTTCTTTCTACACAGGAAAGAAACATGGCTCTAAATAAGGAATCTAAGTTTGGTTATCCAAATATCCTGGAGCACTGTATTCTGAGTGTTTCACTTTTCTCTTAGGTTCAAATCAGAGTCATTTATGCAGTTACGATAGTGCATGTTGATAGTGAAGCATCTGCTTTTGGCCCCGGATTACTATTTCCATCACTAGATTCTCATTCCTCTGGTGACCCTGCTTACATCCATGATTAAGGCTTTTTTAAGGCTTGTTCATTTTTCAATACTTGGATATTCTTACATTTAGATTGACTCTTCATCGATCCCCATGAGCTGGAACCAAAGAATTCACGATAAGACTCCTCTAACTCCTGCCTAGCCTAATAAATATGGACTATGAGGCAATGCAATCTGCTGAAACATTGGTGCACATTTTAAACAGTTGTCATGGTGTAAATATTCCTAAATAGAAGTCCATGGTAATCTAATACAATACTGTGATCTGCAATATGGTAATTACAACTGTGACTTGACTCATTAATTTTGGTAACAGTTGTTAAGCAGCTCATTAGGTGAGTATCGAACAGCAGACGTCAATCTGGGGAGCCTCTCAAAACCGTCCAATATTTTTCTTTTCACAGCGAGGAGCATGGCAGAGAAAGGGGGGAGGTTGTACTTAGGAACTTCTAAGCTGTTAAGTTCTGGGCATGATCTTGGCAAATACTGTGCTAGTTCTGTGAGCCAGAATTGCAGCAAATACATGATCTTATATTATATCTTAACTGCTGGCCTTGAAAAATGCCTGTTGGTTGCTTGCATTGCTTGTATTCCAGCAGCCCAACCAGTTCCCATGGACAAACAAAGGAGCTAATGGAGTATATCCCCATGCAAGATCACACAATGCTTGCCTGTGCTCCTTCTTGCTCATTTCATGTAATACTTGCATATGATTTGATGGTCTAATGATGATTTTTGGTGTTGACATATTAATTCAACTATAGTACATCAGTTGAAAATAAACATACCTTAGTTCCCTCTTCATACATCTTTATGCTGCTGGTGGTGAACAAGATCACAAAATTCACAGACAAACATTAAAGCTGTCAGTGGCAAGTATATGACTTGTAACATCTCTAATATACTTTTTTATCTCTCTCTTTCTGCATATTTCATCCATTCATTTGTAGGCAGTGGAAGAAATGGTGTGACAATGTCCAAGGCCAACAATACTGGACGGTGCTATCCAGGTAACCACCCCTCAAGGAGGAAATTGAGTTTGATTTCATGTATTTAGAGATTTTCCCTTCTTTAGAAGTATTTCTTGAGCAAGTTCCTCATGGGAATTTGAATATACTGTTCTGCAGCCGACTGACTATGAACAGGAGTACCACTTATACAGATACTCAGACTCAGCCAGACTCAGCCATAGCACTGGTGTAATTGCACATGGTTTAATCAGTTTAATCTTCTAACTGAATGAAGTTTGTAAGTTGTCAAACTTGACTCCTTCCCCCTCCATAAATCATTCTAAACACACATGGAATTGCCAAGATCTCTATCAGATTCCACAGTGCTAAAGGAAAAAGTGGAGCTATTCAACAGTTATTCGTAAAATCCCCTCGTCCAGTACTGCAAGGCCTTGGCAGGAACACAGGACTGCAGCAGCTAAATCGTGTCTTGAGCCCTACATATAGCGGATGGATATCTGCTAGTGCATTTTCCTTCCTGTTTGTTGCCTGGAGTAATGTTTGTGTCTGCAGGAAACAAGGATTGTTCAAGCTTAGGGCTGCCTCAGGGCAATTGTGCCCTGTAGCTGGCTGACAGTCTCTGAGTTGCAAACGGTTATCTTTTTTTCTCAATTTCAGTCTACTTTCCTGTAGCTCATCATCAGATCCTTCTTTCTTCAAACCATCATTCCAAGATATAGCCTGCTTCTGCCGTGTAAACATTTCCATGCTGAGTAAATGACCATTTACAGATCACAGAATCAAGAATCGATAAGGTTGAAAAAGACCTCTAAGTTCATCTAGTCCAACCACTAACCCATCACCATCATGTCCACAAACGATGTCTCTCAGTGCCACATCTATAATTTCATGAACAGCTCCAGCAATGGTAACTCCACCACTACCTCCCTGAGCAGTCTGTTCCAATGCATTGCCACTCTTTCTGAGAAGAAATTTTTCTTAATATTCAACTTGAACCTCCCTTGGAGCAACTTAAAGCCTCTTGTTCTATTGCTGTTATATGGGAAAAGAGGCCAACACCCACCCTGCTACAAACTCCTCTTGGAGAGCTGTAGAGTGATAAGGTCCCCTCAGCCCTCCTTTTCTCTGAGTACCTCATCCAGATAAAAGTAATGGTGCGATATAGCTGCCTTTTAGACACTGAGTAACTGGGTATATTAAATAGTGTTTTTCTTCCACTCTTTCCCTTTCCTTTCCTTTAATTATTTTCACATTGTTCTTCATAAATCATGATGCTGAATAACAGAAAATATCCTGTACTAGTAGGAGAAGCACTGCTAGTGGCAACGCATGAGCAACAAATATGGTTATGTTTACATTAGTCTTTAGCTTAGCTTAGAGATGAGAGATGGCAACCCTCCCGGTGAACCTGTCCAAGAAGTTGAATATTTGCAAGTTGGGCTTAAAAAATCCCCACTCCCTCACTGAGTGTGCTGGAGAGCCCAGCCATATAGAGTAAAGTATTTCCTGTCCACGGTAATGCTCCATCTCTACATTCTGCTAACATTTTCCCCTCACTCACAAACCTCCACACCAGTTCTTAAATAAAGATACTGTAAATAACACAGTTAAGATATAATCAAAGATTCACAGAATCACCAAGGTTGGAAAAAGCCTCTAAAATCATCCAGTCCAACCATCCACCTACCACCAGTATTTCCCACTAAACCATGTCCCTCAGTACAAGGCATAAATGTTTTTTGAATATCTACAGGGTCCATGACTCCACCACCTCCCTGGGCAGCCCATTCCAACACCTAACCACTCTTTCATATAAGTATTTCCTAACATGCAACCTGAAGTGGTAGGGTTTTATTTTTGTTGGTGGATTTCTGGTTTTTTGTTTGTTAATTGGTTGGTTGTTTTTTTTTTTTTCTTCCTGACACCTTTTCTACTATTCAGTCGCATAAGGAATATAACTTTTAAAAGCCTGCATTTCTCCTTCAGAATACAACCTCTTGGCTGTTGAATGCAAACCTTCTACCTTGGGTAACTTTCAGCGTGGAAGATAATTTTTTGTATCTGTCTTGCTAAATGCTCATCTACTTATAAACCCTTCTGATAAAATTCTTCTCTGCTTTTTAAATTTATTTCTATAAAATTAGTTTTAGTAGGATACCGGTTATGTGAAAGATACTACTGGTTGGTTTCATCTATTCTGATGGGAGCTATTTAAAAATTGATTGTCTATTCCAAGTTATCTGTACATGTTCTTTCTCCAGAGAAAGAGATGTTTTACCTCATCCCAGATCTGTGTTAGAGAAAAAATCTGTAGGATATCTGTCAATGGGATGGTTAATACTGTGAAGGAGTCTGCTCCCTCTGACTTAGGGTCCCAATACACTTTGAAGTTAGTCTGAATCTAAATTCTGATAGCCCACCTGGTTTTCCACACACTAGAAATCTTACGTTGATCTACGGAAGGGTCTGTTTAATGCTAGACTTAGCCAGCTTTTCTTACATGGAATACAGTAAAATATCCTTCTAGAACAGAGCTGCAGGATTTTCTAAGTGCTTCTGCAAACAATTGTCTGAAGTTCTGTAAGAGTGGCACCACAGTTCAAGTGACAGCAAAAAGGCAAGCACTTGATTGATCTTTGAAAGCATTTCTTGCTCTCACTTCCCTGACTACTCTGTTTTGCATTGCTCACAGTCATATATTTTTAGAGCAGAGTACTTTTGCTCCTTCAGCCCTGTTGTATGCCGTCTCTTTACTTCACCAAGGTATTTGCCAGAGATGGGAACTGTAGAGAAAATGCTCTTTGCCAGATCTTTCCTTCTTGGCCTTGTGATTGCCCACTCCCTCGGATAAAAGAAATAAAAAGAAAAAAAAAGAAAAAAAAATCTGCACTAAAAAAAGTTCATGTTTGGCTGTTAGGCAAGCATAAAGCATGTAAATCTGCAAAAAGGTACTCCACTCAGTCCCCTGGAGATTCAAACTATTTTAACCTTGGAGAAACACAAAGCTGTTGGACTCTTGTTTGAAACAAGAGCAGTCAGTCATTCCCCTGTGCTGGTGGTACCCTTGGTGTATGTGTCCATGGGTGTGAGCTGGGGCTTCTGGGTTGGAGGGTGTGAGCCCCCAAGGGAGCTCCTGCATGCCTTGTGGCATCAGAAAGGCAGAGAGGAATGGAAGAGGGAGAATGATGCAAGTCTCCTGAAGTGTTTATTCTTCCTCAGCTCTCAATTTAATGTTTATATTTATCTCCAATGAGGAAAATAACTCTAGCGAGCAAGGGAAACAGTATAAGTGAAGTTTATTGCTATCTCTTTACTAAATCCAGTCCCCTAAAATATCTGATCAGATTTTATTTTCAAATTTTAATCTAACAGATTTTATTGTGGAATTCCATTTTTTTTTCTTCATTTATTTTACTCCTACAAATCCTCCATGTAATAAAACACTTCTTCTCTCCTTCAAATGTAGTCATACCCCAGAGGTGAACTTTCTGAAAAATCCTTTTAGCTATTGGTAAGTTATTGGAGGAAGGTAATAAAGACAGAAAAGAAACTTTTGAATAAATTCTGCTCTGAGGAATCAGGTTTTGTTGGACAATCTTTGTTTCTAAATAGTTCTAAAATATAGACATTCTAGTATCCTTTTTGTATAAAGAAAAATACATTGTAAAGAAGTTGAGTTAGTTCATAAACTGGGTGCTGTGTGGTTGCTTGATTATGAGTCACAATATTCAATCAATAAATCTATCACTGTATCATAGTAATATTGCCTAGGAATAAAGAGCTAACAAAATCCACATCTATTATGAACTGCTGTCTCCATTTTTTATTGCAATTTCTCACAAGCTACTCTTTTATGTGTGTCAAGTCTCATCTGTGGGGGAAGAATAATTTAGAGGATCAGTAATAGGATGTGGAACATTTCACCTCCAGGTCACTTGTTTGAATCTAACCCTGAACCAGCAGTGATTGAAAATCATTGCCATCTGATTGCTTTCTTTTGCTGGCCTAATGGATATGAACCATTGGTCCTAGTCCAGAGCATAAAAGACCTGTGTCCACATCAAAAATCTTTCTCTGGATTGTAGTTAGCCCTTTTACTCTCCCAGCAGAGAGTTGACCAGGGTGAAATGGGCGATAGTGAATGAATTGCATTACCCTCATGACCCAGAGTCAGCCTTTTCACATAAGTGAGATATACTGGTAGAGATATGGAGAAACTTTTATTGCCTGAGTGATGCTCTTTGCAGATAGATAGCAAACTAAACTTCCAAATCAGCTGATATCACACATTTTTTGAGTGTTAAACTTTCCAAAAGAGTTGAAGTGTTTCGGGAGTGGTTCTCTAACCTTCTTTAGTCAAGAAAAACTTTTAGTAAAGACTGAAGGATCCTGAAAAAAAAAAAAAAAAAATAGTGTGTGTGAGGAGTGAAGAGGAGTAGGATGATACAAAAGAAGAGGTAACTGTCATAAAGAAACAAAAAGAACTGAAGTAATGGAAATACTAGCCCAACTTGGCATGGTCCTGCAGTTGGCTTCCCTTCTCTTCTGTTGAACTGAACTATGTAGTTTCCTGTTAGACATAGTAGCTCAAGAGGAATGTGCCTGGAAGAAAGTGCCCATATTTACACCAGAAGGAGAAATAGTTATTTCTAGAAATTGCTATATAGCTGCTTAGGATCTATGGGGTTGTTCTGCATGAGACATTTCAAGTCCAGGAGATAAAAAGCAGTGTTTCTCAGCACCAGCATAACCCATCTCCAGCTCTAATTTTGTAAGCTTGTTTACTTCCCCACAACAGTAGATCAGTCAAACAATGTGACCAATATACTTTTTTAATTGCACATAATTACAAGACCAGATGAAGAAACATCAAATTAACTCTGTAGAACAGAATCTGAAGGACAGGGGTTACTCTAACTATAAAGCCTTAATCACAAGGATTTACTTAATTCCTGGTAAAATCTACTTAGGTAAAAACCTTTTTGAATTTATATGAGTAATGACTAAACTAAAAGTTAAGACTTCAAGATTTGGCCCCATCTGATTTCAGGTTATTATAGTTTTCATTTCTCATAATGCAAGTCCTCTCATTTCTGTACAAAGCAGCGTTCAGTACAAACTCAGAGGAAGAAAACAATGAAAAAATAGGACTGCATTGCTGCCTTCCAGGAGCCAGTAAGAATAATGTCTTAGATTATAAGAAAGGGCAGTAGCAATATCACCAGTGCAAAGAACAAGTAGCAACTTCTAGCTGCTTTATCACTGACTTTTTTTTGCCAATTTAAGATCAAGATCTTAGAAAGAATTGCATTCTGTCTTAGGGGGAACTGACAGAAACACATTTTCAATTACCAGCGGGTGACAACAGAACAACAATGTTGGAAGTTTTTTAAACAAGGTTATTTCTTAGTTTACAGAGGTGACTATTTATAAATGACTGAACAAGATTCTCTTACAAATGATCTTATTTTAAAAAAAGAAATACTCTCATTGTGGGAATGGAGATATCGTGGGAATGGAGATGTTCCATTTATATCATACACTCTGTTTTAAAGGGCAAATGATCTTTGTTTGCTGAAAAATTTCAGTAGAAAGTATTTTGAATTCATCTGTTCTTTAAATAAAATCTGCCTGAGTGCTAGGGTCTGTTCTGTTAGCCCTTTGCATGGGCACAGTCCTGATTGGTTTGATGACCCACATCTGGGTTCTGTCCTGTGTAACCAAGGCCTGTAAGCAGAGTGGATATAGTCAGTAAATCACCACTGTCTGAAGAAAAATATTTTACTGTGCATCCACACAAACCAACAGTAACATGAGCATATTTACAGATAACAGACTTTAGTGGGGTGTCATTAAGGAGAATAAAGAAATTCTGAAGTTTTTCAGTGTGCTGAAATGTGCGCTTTTTGAAAGCTAAGCTGAAGGGAAGAAAGGCAAAACTTTCCTTCCTTCGTGATTTTAATGAACAAAAAAGCATGGCTACCATATTGCTGCTTAAATATTTATCTGATTTTAGCTTTGTCAATAGAAAAAAGTAAATTGTACAGTAAGATGACCTAGAACAAACACTGTTCTGATGCCTAAACCCAACTCAACAGTGTTGGAAAGGATTATAATATAGAGACACGTGAGTCAGAAATTGATCCAAGTATAAAACAGTATGAGTCCTAACTAATGGAACACTTTGTGAGGATGTAAAACAGATGACATATTAATTACACCAAAGGAACAGCCTTTCCTAAGTAGGAGAATCACATAAACGTAGCTGACAGTGTGGTACCTGGGAACTGCAGGCTGAATAGCGGTAAACCAACAAAAAACAGTCTGTGACAGATGTGTCTTATTCTGATGTTTGTTAATACAATCCCAAACCTGGTTGGCATCAGTACTGCAGCTACATACATCTGTGTTAGGATGATGGCTCTGACAAATGCTGGTCCTTTCTGGTATTGGTTCGACATGTTTTTACAAATCTTACAAAATACAGTGTCATAACCATGTATATATGATCTGAAGTCCAAAATAGAAGAGATGATAGACCTGATGAAATCTCTATGCCTGTCAAACAAGACATATTACCCCACAATTTTCATGCTTAATGAAGAACAGTTTTTAATATCAGAAAAAGTAAAAACTCAGATCCACAAGAATGTCTCAGTTAAAATCCATGGCTTTAATACAATTGACAAACAAATTTATGCCAATTATGCTTGTCTTAATTTTGCGGCAAGATCTGTTCCAAAAGTGTAAAGATGTTTTAGTTTCCTCTGGACTAATCATATTCATCTCAATTTGTAAAGAATGTTGTGGTCATAATGTTGAGAGGAGTACAGGTATATCTCATTTCCACATCCCATTTCTGTGCTTGCTGTTGAGTTGGTGGATTGGAAGCCTATGTGAGGGTAGGTAGTGGTGAGCTGCCTCCTAAGTGCAAGGAAGAGGAAGGTGGTCCGAAGGCCACACAACTGCATAAGATGACAATGAATCCAACTTACTACAGCGTTTCCCAGTATTACATCTAAGAGGCAACAAATCCACTTTTTGTCAGTATTCTACTTCTTTATTTCATTTACTGTCTTAGAATATGTGAGGGATTTTTTATTATTATGGTGAGTTGTATCAAATGAGCAATGGCAAAATGTCAGTTAATGAATTGATTATGTTTTGCTCAATACATAACACAGGGCCGGAATGATCAGATTGGCTGGCTGCATACTGCTATGAAAAATGGAAATATACCATTGAAGTGAAAGCGAGGCTACTTAGGTATCTCTTCATTTAATTTCTTTCAGCAACTCAACTGGCTTCAAGCTTTCTGTAACTTCAAACCTACAGTCTGAAGTTTCCACTAGTGTAACTTGGCCAGTAAATCAGATCTTATTTTCTCCAGATGTAGAGCATCTGTCATTCATAATTAAATGAACTGGAGTTAAAGGTGACTAAGACTGAGATGGAAAACTGGAATTTTGCCCTTTCTCCTCTTCATGATGTGGAAGAAAGTCTAGAAAACTTTCAACTTTTGAGTCTGAGTTTATTTTGTTAAGCAATATACTTAGAAATATCAGGAATATAACATCAGGCATTTCCTGGTTTTGCTAAGAAACTCTTTGGAGGCTTCATCTCCACATATTATTTATTTGTACTGAGGTGTAGCTGAGCAGGAATCAGTGCTGCACCATGCACTTGTGATTTGTACAGCATCTGGCACAATCTTTATTTGCCCTTAAAAGCTCTGTGGGTTTTAAATCTTAAACAAAGCAATGTTTTCTCACAAGGGTTTTTAGGTAAAACTGTTGAATCAATGTGTTTGATTTAAGAAGGAGAAACAAAATTCTTTTGCCATTTCATCAGTGTGGGCAGAAAATGTTTTGGCTTGCCTCATGTGATGTTGGTTAACCTGGGAAACATTCAGTGCCTCATTGTTTATAATTGAAATACATTTTGTATAAATATTTCTGGAGTTGTGTCTAAACAGGTTTTCAAATACTTTGTATACATTAGTGAAATTTCTCTGTAGATGTTGATAATACATGGAAAACATACTTTATTTTCCTTTAGCTTCAAAAAAATTTAACGTTTTGTACAGTATATTTAGACAGGTTTGAATGCTTCAATCAACCAGTTTTCATTACATTTTCAATTTTTTGCTGCCATAACAAAATCAGTTCTCCTATTCTGAGTCTCCTTAGGAAGAAAAACACAACTATTACAAGAAATGTGAATTTCAACTATAATCTTCAAAATAAAAAATAAAGGCCAAAACCCAAATGGGTGGAATAATAATCATAAAAAAAATAGCAAATATTCAGAGACCTCTATGTAATAAAGAATACAAATATGGTTCAATTTTTTTTTTTTTTTTTTTTTTTTTTTTTTTTCATTTGCATGGCACCTTTGAAAGAAGTTTAATTCAATTGTTTATGTAGAAATCTATTCTTTGGAGCTTTGTTTTCCTTTTTGTTCTCTTTGTGCTTCTGGCTATCTTGAAAGCCTTAATTGTGCAGAGACAAGCTATCTCATTCAGCTGAGTCAGAGACACCTATAAAATCAGAACCATTCAAGTCAGATAGGGAAAATGTAAACAGGCTCAATCATGCATGAAAGCTTTCTCACGGAACGCAAATATAGAATGTAATTTGAAAGTTCCAGAAGTGCAAAAACTTGCATAATTTGCATGGTAAGATCAGGGTTAATAGAAGAGGAGCTGAAGCAGAAAGCCAGCATCCACAGAAATGAGGAAGAGAGCATGAAGGTTTTTTCACTGAACAAGGATTAATCAAGCATCTATGACAGTTTAAAAAGACACTACTTGCATGGAAGTGTTAGTATCTTTTCATCTGTAAGGAAAAGATGATCCACAAAATCACTAAGGCAAATTCTCTGGCCCTGTGTGCACAGCTGCTGTTGATTTCTCAGGAAAATAAAAGCATGGAAGAAATGGGAGACTCAACTTTTATAGCTAAATGTGGGGGGAGATGTTTTACTTTCTCTCAGTTTAAGATTCTAGTGGATAGGTGTACTAGATTTTCTTGTTCTACTTTATATTTTAAACAGTAGTCAGAGACTTTAAAACTGATTAGTGTGGTGCCATGTTCATTTTGCAATGCTGGTCTATATTTAATGGAATTGAAATGCTTGCCAAACTGATTGATTTCTCTTTTCTCTTTCCTTTGCCTATGGACCACTTGTAACTGTAAAGAGAATTACTCTTGATAGCTGTAGTATTAGAGTAGTGTGATGAAAACACACCAAAACTCTTTATATGTAGTTAATATGCTTCCAATTCATACTCCAAATCCTGAGACATCATTCATGTGAGCGCATGTTCTGTAATTTTTTTTTAATCAGCATTTGAATTGCAATCAATTTGCCTAAATAGTCAGGTGTTCTTTAGGTACTAGGAGACAGGACAAAGGACACTTTGTCTCTAACTTCTTGTTTTGTTTTGGATGCTTTTCACTGTGAAAAATGGGCAAGCAGGTAGACCACTACATGTTAGCAGTAGATTAGGAACACTGACATTAGGTCTTGTTAGGTGTGAGTAAACCTCAAAGAGTTGGTTTTAAAATGTTATGCATGATCTACATAAAACGCTAGTAAACTCTGAGGAATCTTTTTTATACTGGGGGGAAAAGGAAAAAAAAACCTAATCTGAGAAAAAATTGCAAGTGTATGAAGTAGAAGTATGTAATTAATTTTCTTCATGCAGAAAAAATGGCACCCAGTGACATTCATGGATGCTTGCTCAATGTTTATGGAGACTAAACAGTGGGTGTGAGGACAGTGAGGAGGTGAGTGGTGTGTTTCAGCATGCTGAAGACAAAGCAAGTTCTAGATGGTCATGCAGATGCTTATGAGCACAGCGTGCAGGCTCTTGTTCATTGCTGGCAAAAATACGGAGCTAATGGTAGTGACTCTGTTGAAAAATAGTGCTTTGTAGCTGAGGATTTGTTCTGTCAAACAGTACTATTGTGCTCTTTGTGTCTGTTGTAATCTCCATGGAAATAAATAGGAAACATTACTTTCAGAGTGATCAACATACACGCAGGGAAGTAGATTCTTCCAATATTTCTTTGTGTAAAAGGGAGCCGTGTCAGAGATGCTTAAGAGTGCCTTGTTTGATACTGACACAGACACGGAGTATCTAAGTCAAAGTACACCACAGTGAAACTCTCTGATCACTGGAGAGCTGCATGGATTTAGAAACAAACCATGACAGTAAAAATGTTCTTTTATTTTCAAGAGTAACCAGAAAAGCCCAGCTCCGGAGGCCCTTAAATGAGAAATATTTCACTGCAGGTCCTAGGAGCTAGGAGCCAACAAGAACATCAGACTTGTGTTAGGGGTGCTGACGAACAATGTTCTCTTGTCTTTCTCATGTTGTAATTATGTTTGTTTTTAACAAATTAATTCAACAGACCTGACAGAGTGCTGTGCTTTTTAATTTCCCCAGAGTTAAGGGGTTCACATAAGGCAGTGTTGCAGACAAAGACTTTTACTTTTTAAGATGCAGGCAAACTGGGGGTTCCCTGTCTGCAAGTAGCAATTGAAGAGCTGTTACTATCAGCTGTCAGAATGTAGGGGATAAATATGCTCTGTCAGGTGTTACCTGGAGCCTTGAAAGGAACCTGCAGTGTCGGGAGATACTGTGGCTTAAGGAGCCACATATTCCTGTGCACACGGCTTGGCTGAACAGTAGTTAAAAATAATGATGATAGCTTATATTTACTTCCAGCTCTTGCCTCTCAGGGCATGTCCATAGGAAAGTTTAGAAGTGAAGATTGTTAAAGGGAGTCTTATTCCCTTCTGAACTCAGGTTTTCCTAAACAGAACTCCTTGAATGTTGCCTTTATTTTATTTTATTTTATTTTTTCCCCAGCAAACTCTGTTATATGCAGCTATTGAACAAAACTATACAACTGGTG
>JAOWBP010001760.1:46071317-46084792 GCA_028571105.1 Tragopan temminckii | reverse complement strand
CAAGGCCAGATTGGATGGGGCCCTGGGCAGCCTGGTCTAGTATTAACTGGGAAGGCTGGTGGCCCTGCATGTGGCAGAGGGGTTGGAGATTCCTGATCCTTGTGGTCCCTTCCAACCCTGACCATTCTGTGATTCTGTGATTCTGTGACCTTGCATCTTGTTTCCCCATCTGTGGGGCAAGAAATGATCTATCCTTCTGGGTAAACAGTTGTGATAGCAGCCCTGAAAGAGTGCCCTGGAAAACATGGCCTGAACCATTTGATCACCGATGCCCCATATTTAGTCCATTCTACTTTACCATTCTTACTGTCTGCATTAGCTTTTAATCACAGTGGAGTATTTCCCATCTGGCTGCCATTTCTGACTTCAAGTATATTAAAGGAGTATTCAGATTCCTTGATAACAAAAGTAGTTGCATTTACTCAGGAGAAGACATTAAAGGGACCCTTTACTTCCCCTCTGACTTCCACCCTCCCCCCTTGTGTCAGAGCCCTGGTAGAGGAAGAGATGTTGAAATCAATATAAGAATAAATTGCCACATGGTCCTTATTGTGGAGACAAGGTTTCTACAGAAAATCCTTGTAATCAGAAAAGAGGGAAGATGAGATTAAACTGATTAAGCTGAGAAAGTCAAAAAAGGACAACTTGAAAGATTAGCTTGAGGACGACTGAAAAGCATATTCCCCCATGCATGTTAAGTAGAACAGTCCCTCTCTGTTATCAGCCCCTTCATCTGGTGACCTTCTGTTGCATTAGCACAGAGCTACTTGATCCAAGGCAAATAGTGAAAATTGAAAAGCCAGAATGCCAGTGATTACAACAGGTATCAATATTACTGCAGTGATGGTTTGTTATCATTAAGAAGCTCCATCAGACCTCATTGTGGAAGCAAAAAGATCAGAAAATAACAAGGTATTATACTTGTGGCAGCAATAGAAGAAAAGACCTTGTGCTACAATGGGAAAGCCATTTTCATTTTTTATCACCTCTAAAATTACAGAAGAATAGAAAAGAGATGGGGGGTGGGTGGGAATCAAGATAGGAAGATGGGAAGCTCTCCTGTGTTCTTGTCTCAGGGAGTAATTGAACTTCACAGCTGGCATGTGTTACCCTTTTCTTATAAAGGAAGAGAAAACAAAAGATGTGTGTTAATTCTCCCAGTTTGACGATTTTTTGCCTCAAGCACCCAGCTTTGTGGTAATCCTTTCCTGTGGTCCCTTCAACAGCAGCAGGCCTGGCTCCAGTAAGCCTGCTCAGCATCCTTGCGGTGTTGCAGTGCTGCACATCAGAGCACAGTGTGGTGCAGTTCAGAGGCAGAATCTCCTCCCTTCTGCTTTGAAGGTGTAGGAAAGTACGAAAGAAAAAAATCAAATCTGATCTAGCTGAGGATTGCTTGGATCAGATATATTGCCATTCAGACCTTATCTAAGAAAATAAGACTATTGCTGCTTAGAATCATATTTAGTGCTCCGGAAATTTGCTTTTCTCTACACTGGCATTTAAAAAATCAAAATTCTTAGAGTATGTTTTCATTGTATTTTAATTGACAGAGGTCAAAAAAGCTAGCACAGGTTAAGGACTCTATTCCACCAGTTCTATTTATTATGAGCAAAGCTTCACACTTCTGTCTGTTTTATCCTTTCTTCTGTCCCTGCAAAAAGTCTTTTTCACTTTTCCAATGATGTCCAAAAAGACATGTACTCAGGCACTTCTTTATATGTCAAGAAGGCTGAAAATCTACTGTGGTATTCATTTATCTTGTAATATTGCTGATGTAGAAAGAGAAGCATGACTCTGAGTCATTTAAATGTTTTGACTGAATCCCAAATTTATCACTGAGTAACTGTTTGATTTCTTTCAACCTGCTTTAACTCAGTTTTTCTGCTTCCCTGCTGCCTCTTGTTGCTCTCTCTTAGTTAAGCAGCATGCTCTGGAGAGGTCAGAATTGTTTCTTATGGGCACTTGGCAAGTGTTTATGGAAATGCAAGCCCCGCTGGCAATAAATCAAAACAATCCTGTGCTCAGTTCCCTTAATCAAAAAAGGAAAGGTATATATATGTATATACATATATAGTAATTTTTTCATACCTTTTAAAAATGCAAAATACCATTTTGTATTGAAAGAGCACAAAGTGTTAGTTTTACTACATTGGGATGAAACATTTTGAAAAATCTGGGGGAAAAAAGGCCCTTATACTCCTGCAACTCAATCCATTTCCAGGATACAGAAAGCAGACCCATTTCTGGCAAGGCATTTTACATTTCATTTCAAAGATCTTATTTGCCTGTAGCCCTAATATCAGTAAGGGAAAGTGATTCCTATAGTCTTACCTTGACTTTCTTTACCAGAGATGAAAGAATACTGCAATACGTTTGGCCTTCTGTCAATAGACTGGGTCAAACCTAATTTATGTAGCAAGAAGCAGCACCGCTACCTTGGGAGAGCTTCTACTTTTGCCATGCTTGAATTTGTCCCACAGTTGCTAAAAGTTTCAATCAAAAGAGGTTTTCAGTTCAGGAGGTAAAGGGATTCATTAGATCTCATTCCCAGAAATGTCTACCTGATTGAGAAAGAGTCCCCTCAGGGGTAATGCTCATAAGCAGGGGGAGGCTGAGGGGCTGAAAAATGACCCATTTTGAAGTTTGTCTAATTAGCTTCAAATGTATAAGTTGGGTGTTTTGCTAGATGGATTAGTGTAATTATCTTAGCGCACCTATTCATGCTAGGAATGTCAGGAACTGAGTGAACAGAGAGTCTCAGAAAAAAATCACAGCAGCTCAGCCTGTTGACTACCCCGACACACGAATAATTGTGCTGTAGATGAAAAACAGAAGGCTGGAAAAAGCACAAGGTGAGAGGAGTTGTTCCAAAGCCAAATATTGACAACTGATCTATAAATAAAATGACAGGGATACACCTTGGCCCAGACTCCCTACATTACAGTGCTACAGAAAAATCATTTGATATGCACACAGTCAGTGCATGAAAGCAGCATCCTTCATACAGTGGCAACTAGATCTGAGGTATTCATGGTAAGCCCTGCTTCTTTTGTTTTGCCTCCATCACTGAGCCATATTTAAAATGAGTGAAATGATTTTTCTTTGTCTTGAGAGTCTTTCTTCTGATGGTGCATGAATTGTTATTGTATTGCTTGGTTTCAGCTTTTTTCTGATCTGCAGATAAACCAGATCCCACACATCTGAGATCTGTTATAAACTCCCCTGAAGGACATTAGACAGCTATGAAATAACTTTTTAAAATTTTTTAGCTTTCAGTTAAAAAAGAAAAAAGGAAAAGAAAAAAAAAAAGAATGGAAAAAAAGAATAAAAGGAAAAAAAGAACTGAGGACGGGCTCTTTATTCTTAGGTTTGTTTTTATAAGGGGCTGTTATCCAGATACGCATCTGCTGTGAAAGATATCAGGAAGTCAGAGATGAGAAAAAATATTGCTGAGTAAACCTGAGAGCAATAATTTATTTTTAAACACTGAGTATTCTGGCTGTGCAGTTTGTTCCATTCATGGGAATCATTTTGCAGAACTGGGGCTCATGGCCACACTGCTCTGAGTTTTTGTGTCACCTAAGATACAATGGTGGCTGGAGGTGCTCACCCAACCTTGAAGAGTGCCTTCTTTTCTCCTAACTCACACTGTCTCCACACATGTAGGATTAGCTGAGTTTCCAGCTAATGGCATTTCTAAGTGTATCAAGTGTGCAACGTTAATTTCCACAGCATCTCATTGACTTTTTAGTCAATATTGCTGTGATCCTTTTGGAACAACTCTCCTGTTCGAAGTATTGTAAATGAGTTTAATCACTGGAATGACCTGGTTTCCAACAGGGTTACCATTGGTAACAGCACGGTCACCAGGTGATCAGTACCTCTCTGCCGATTGATTCGTTGGGGCTTGGAGTCATTCCTGCTGGTTTTAACCCCAACATTAAAATACTCTTAAGTGTGTTAAAAATTGCTAAAAAAAAAAAAAAAAAGAATCCAATAACTTGTTTTCCAGTTTGAACATGCTGTTTCTCTAGAATCCATATTTTCTGTGAGAAAAATGTCAGTTATGATTGCTTTTTATATTAAAGAGCAAC
The DNA here is from genome assembly GCA_028571105.1 of Tragopan temminckii. Taxonomy (NCBI): domain Eukaryota; kingdom Metazoa; phylum Chordata; class Aves; order Galliformes; family Phasianidae; genus Tragopan; species Tragopan temminckii. The sequence continues at coordinate 46,080,698 of JAOWBP010001760.1, read as the reverse complement.
TAAGGTTTAGTATCAGATGCTGACCTTCTGAGGACAAACAATTTTACTGGTTTGTGAAATTTATCTAATTTCATTCAGTGCATCATTTACAATAGCACCAGTCAGTGCTATTGTACAGTTTTATGTTTCTGAAAGGTGGAACTGAAAGGATAAAAATTGTAACCCATTATTTTAATTAAAAAAAAACCACAATTTTTGTGATTTAACTGAAATTGTGATTTTTCTTTTACTGTTAATTTTATGACAGAAAAAAAAATCGCTCTTCCATTTGAATTTGGAATAAAAATGGACTCCCAAATGGCAGAAATTCTGATAGTTTAAAAATCTCCGAGTTTCGACCAGCTTTATCTGCCTGCTTGCTCTAAAACTATTTTATAGATAAATGAACTTTCTCCCATGGTTAATTTTTTCTTGCTGCTTAAAAGACAAACATTTGTTTTTATGGCACATCAGAGGGCAATAAAGCTGAGTGGGGGCTGGCACTCTGCCCCATGTCTTAGTTTTTGTCAGAGCAGAGAAAGCAGAGGGACACGTGCTCTAACACTTGTAGTGGGGGGCGGCTGATGAACTCTCAACTTCACAGTCACATCACTTTCTCATGTATACTCATCTGCTGCCAGTTCCTTTCAGACGTCCCTGAAAAGTGGCTACTGGAACCCGCCACAAGGAGAAGGTCTCAAACTGGCTACAGCTGAGGGATGGATGTTTGTTCTTACAAAGTGGATCAATATAAACATTTTTGTGTGCAAACTAATGAGAGAAGTGCTCAGAAGAAAAGACCACAAGGGACAAAAGGAGAAGAAAGTAGACAGGAATTCACTGTCTGGAAAATGAAAAAGAAATTCAGGCTCTGCAATTACATGTGCATTTTGAGCCCACAAGAAATTTTGGGCGGTAGCATGAAAAGGAGTTAGATCACAGAACAAAATTGGGCTTCTTGCACTGCCAGCTCACAGCTTAATCCCAGATTCACATTCAGATGCCATTGCCATTGTGCTGGCAGGATATGTTAACCCCTATATGTCTGGATGGATTTTAGCACCCTCCTGGTTAAATCCTCCTTGCTTCCACAAAGGCTTTGGTTCAGGATACTGTTTTGATTTTCAGAATGAATGAGAATTGCCATTTTTCATGAGCTTTCAGACTCTACATGGTGCCATCTATTGAAAACAGTATAGAAACTCTTTTTGCATCTTTCTGATTGAGAAGGGATGTGGTATTTTAAGAGCCTTGTCTTCTGGTCTTCTATGTTTATGATCCAGAGATAAGCTCTGTCACTAAATGCTAACAAGTGTAGCTTACAGCAGGACACAAAATGTTTTAAAAAAGAACAAAAAATAATGGAAGCTGTGGAGGAAACACCATCAGGACAAGAGTAAGATGCAGAGTTCTTCTCACATCCAGGTTATTTGTCTTTTTTCTGACACTTTAGCCAGGTTACACAAGTTTGTGTTTCTCCACTTTCCATTCACTTCCAGTTGATCTGCCTGTTTGCTCCCAGCCTTCTGAACAAAGACCCGAATCTGATTTTTTTTTCACGTTTCAGGTGAATATCAGAAGGATGCTACAAACTACTAAATTATTAAACATTCAGATATTTCAGGAAAATAATGTTATATTTCCGTGGCTAGTGCAGTCGTGTAAGACGCTGGAGAACTAGACTGAAGCCCTACTTAAGCGCCAACTGAAAGATTTTAGTCTATCAACAGGTTTTGCTTACATTTTCATCTATTTTGTATTTTTTTTATTCCTGATAGATGACTGACAGACAAAACCTTATAAGCAAAGGTCAGTGGGAAAAAAAAAAAAAAAAGCTTTAAAACTATATATGCTTTATAACAAAACTGCCCTTTCCTATCTATTTGGCCAAGCACTACATTCTCTGAGGTTTTTCCTTTTCCTTTTTGCAAAGTCAAATGGTAAAGGTTTTTGCAGAGTGCTGGATGGTCAAGATGATCTACAGTAGCTGTTTTCTCAGGTTAACCCACAACACTGAAAAAGAATGAGAAAATTGAAATTATTATTCAATTTTGAATCATATTGACATCACTGAATTATCAAAATCCCACACAGCAAATGGAAATGTCATAAGATCACTCCAGTCCCATGAAGAACTCGATTGGCCTGTACTACCTCTACTGCCACTTAAATCTCCTCCTTCCTGACCTTCCTCAAAGCTGCAAGTGGATGCAGTGATGGCAGTGGGAGCTGTGCCTGTTTCTCCCTAATGCAGCATGAGAACAGTTGCACTGATACTGTGGGACTTGTATTGTTGTCAGTCACTCCATGTTTAACTTGGTTTGAATTGAGCTCAGTAAAACTGAAGAACGGTCTAATAGTTAGCTGTAATTTGGCTAAATGTCAGATAGTGCCTTTGGGCCTGTAGAAATCTGCACTGATTATGCTACATTCTTAAGGAACCTTTTTAGCTGAGCATTTTGAATCTATGTTTTTGATATCACTTTTGTATATAGCATGAGCACATTGAACAAGCTGAAGCTGCTGTTTGAAATCAGTGATCTGTATACATGGAAAATATCAAACAATGGACTGTTGATTCCTAGATCAATGACATGTCTAGAAAAGATGGGGCATACAAGATACATATTTCTATAACTGATAAGTGTGATTCTAAAATAACACACAGAAAACTGCATTTACCAAAACTTCTAAGCTCTACATCTATAAGTTACTGTCTGTGCTGGTTAGGATATGAGGATTGATGATCATTCACTACTAAAAAACCTAAAAATATGAAACAGTTGGTGCCTTGGAGGGAATGCGAACAGCAATTAGTGAGATTAACGCTGACAGGCTTTCCCTCCTTATCTGTTTGCTGGCCTCAGTGACAGGTTGCAGCCTGGAGACAGATTTTGCATGGTCCTTTCCAAACTTTAAGATATGTGTGTTCTGCACTTTTTGAGGGAGAATATAATATGGACCTCTCTGTGGGTCTGCTAGCTATTCTGTGACATGTAACCTCTGACTTTGCAGCTATAGATTCAACATAAAGGGCCTGGCAGAACTGGCATTTACTCACCATTCCTTTTAACAGATCTCAACAAAATTACCCAGCCGATATCAATAAAAATTGGAGACCTCAGTAAAATTTTCTTGCAGACCTGTGTGAAATTTAACTAAATGGCTCTAGGCTGGGCCTTCATCTGGTATAATATAAAATAGTTCATTGGAGGTTTATGGATTTATAGTGGCTCAAGATGTGTTCCAGTGCTATAAAACTGCATTCTTAATACAAAAACTCCCACAGTAATTTTTATCCCCTTACTCTACAAGAACGTCCTTGTAGTTGTTACACTGGATAAAGCTGCAACCTTATCTAAAGTATTGGCAAACCATCTAGAGATCAGAAGTTATTTTCAGACATTTACAAATAAGTACAAGAATAATGGGGTTACTGCTGTTGTTATTAGTAGTGCGTGCAACTGTGCCTAGGAAACTTAATTATGGGCTAGACACTGGTGGTTGAGCTGCCATTCAATACCAGAATAAAAAGATGATTTGAACACTCTTTTGGACAGGGATCAAGTATTACATTATCTGTTCTGGAGAAATGCATGAGCAGAAATAAAGGCAAGTCGTCAAATACACCATTTGCCCACAGCTACTGTGTACGTCTTGAATGTTGGAAGCTGGATAAGCATGCGCCATTCATTGTCAGCATAGGTCTGTCTGGATTGAAAGGAGTTCAGTCTAGTACAGATGTAGCCAGGGAGAATCTTTTGTTTATACTAGAAACTTATTGACACTAACTAAACATTTTCTTTCTTTGGAAAGTAGACAATTCATGAATAACTACATGTCCCCAGATTTACACGAATAGTTGACTGCAAACCTCTTTTGTTCTGAAAGACTGAGAGGGAATTCCTATTTTAGCTGCGCTGAAATGACAGAGGTAGGCAATTCAGGTAATGGGCTGTTAGTCAGTTATTAAATATTGCTCTTCAGCAAAATTGCTAATGATGATGGTCTTTCCATGCTACCTTTGAAAGAGTGCACAGTATATTCTGAAAAGAGATTGTCTTGGATACAGAAGGCCACTAGCTTGAATACCGTCCAAATCAACCAATTATCTGTGACAATCAACCAACTCTGCCAGGCCACACGGAGATTAGTTACTATATAAAGTTACATGCCTTAAATTAAATGGCTAGTGGTACAAATGTGAAATTACTCATGAGATGAAACTTTATTTTTAGAGGAAGGATAAACTTTCAGTAGAGGCGGGCTGCCTCCTGGAGGTAAAAGAAACATTGTTCTGGGTAAGTATCTTCACCATCCTTTAAAAGCAGTTCATAAAAACTGTCCAGGCATAGCTAATATAAAATCCTTCAATTGATGTCATGGTGGCCAGATATAAGTATATACTGATCTGCTCGTAACTGTTGAGCTTTTCCGTCTGAACACATGGAAGCTTGTTCTCCATCAGAAAATCACAAAGCTGGTCATCACCACTTTTGGGAAAATCACTACTTTTTCATTAACGCAAACACTCATACAATCACCTGCACAAACAGAGAGTGTCCATCAGACATCAGAAAGCTTGCAGTACCACCAAAGCTTCACAAAATGTCCTAACAACAACCATTTTATGTCTGACCCCATTTCAAAGGAAAAGAGGTCAAGATCTTTTTGTGCATTGAAACGTACTGTATTATATTTCTTCTTCCACCTTATTGCAATGAGACAGCTTAATATTTTGTTATTACTTCCAGAACATTCATAAAGAATTTCATCAAGAGAGATGTAATGATGGTTTAATCTTTACATTGGTAAAATGTCTTTACCAGTGCCATAAATAATTCTATACATAAAATGTGATTCTGCTAAACTACTGAGTTTAAATTCCAAATAAAGATTGATAGTATTAAATCTGATAATTGTGTTTTAAATATAAAATACATTTATCCACGTTTCTTGGCAAGGGGTATTCAGCTATTGTTTTAACAAATCCTCTCAGCAGAAAAGTTTTCTCAAATTCTAGTCATTGGCATTGCATGTACTTTATAGAGAAATGACAATTACAAAATCTCTGTTGCTGTTTTAAAAAGGCATTTCCTCAGCTGTAGCCAAGGAAGCACATGCATATGGATATGGAGATGCTTCATTACAAACTGGAGGAAAGGAATTTTATTGCCCGACAGAGAAAAGTTAGCAGGCAACTTAGATAGAAGGCTGACTTGGCTCTGAACTTCTCATAGAAATCACAATATATTGAGACATTGGAGTTGCTCTGATCTCTCCTAGAAGAATTTTTGAGAATCTCTCCTTCCATTCTGAAAGTTAGCTCAAGTGCTGGTCTGGCAAATATCCTCTTGAATGAACCTGCTTCCTAGGACTAACCTGCTTCAAAAAGTCGTGCCTCAAGTGCTCAACCTCAAGAGAGCACATGCGGTGCTGTCCCTTCTGCTATTGCCCAATGGAGACAGAGGGAAGAAACAAGCTAATGGAAGATGAGACTTCCTTACCAGAAAGATGTATGGGAACAAAGAGGAAGAGGAAGGGTAGGATTAAGTGGGAGCACAAGCCATGGCCCAGTTTCTTCTGCCCTTTGCTGGCTAGCATAATGCTCTACAGTCTTTGCCCTCAAACTCTTCCTTGTCCTAGGCCATGACATTTAGTTTTGTATCATAGGGCTAACTCCTCATTGAATGTAAATGTGAGTAACTCCATGGCATTTGTTGGAGCTTGCCATCAGTTTTCAAGATGCTTTTAAGCAACAGATATAAACAACCTGCCACCATGAATATACTTTCTTTGAGTGGATTTTTCATTGCTCCAACGCACCTATTAATTGCAGTAATGTTTTGCTGCACTCCTTTGGATTAAAATGCTATTTCTAAGTGTCAGTTAATGGGTTTTAGTGAAAGCAATTTATTAAACATTATGTACTCAGTTTAAATCTAACAGGGTAACTAAACATTAAAGTAACAGGGAGAAAAATCTATATTGCTCTAATTTGTATTGTATGTTCTTTTCACCAAGTGTAATTGCTATTGACTGCCTAAACCAGCATTCTCCAAATCATGAATAACCAGAAAAAAAGAAAGATCGCCATTGTATGTAAAAACAAAACTGTGTTATGGCCTACGAGCATAAACATGGGATGAAGAGCTAAGAATTATGTAATTCATTTTCCTGCATTCACTATTTTTTCTCTTTTTCTGAAATGAGGACATTAATGATGTTCCAGTTCCCAGTGGTGTGCGGAGATGGTGAGCTGAACAGGTGTGTTCATATTTTGTTGGTAATGCAAACCACTGTAAGAAAGCTAAAACCAGACTAAACAAGTGTCTGTAACTATACAAAGGACAAGCTGCTGTCATACCAGAATGGAATTTTTTCAGTCAGTGCCAGAGCGTAAGGCCAGTTTTCTGAATTTTTGCAGCCAGTCTCCCTTCTCAATGCACATTAGGTTAGATTGCCATAATTATAAGAAAGTGATAGTCACATCATTCTGCATTAGGGAGGAAGGAGCTGGTAACCAGCATTCCAGTGATATCGACAGGATTTTACAGGATTTTATCTTTATTATTCGGAAAAAAAATTCTCCACTGCTATCATCCCCAGTAGAAATGTCGTTAGTCTCCATAATATTTCACCTGGTTTGATATCCATCATGAATTTGACCAGTGAGAGGAAGATCTATCATCAAGAGTGTACCTTTTGTGCTTTGCCCATCCTACTGAGTTAACCAAAACTTCATTACAGCACAATGTCTATCCATCATACCTCTGCATAAACAGCATCCCACAGCTTGAGAAAACTTAGCAACAACCTGTAAATATGGATAGCAAAGCTAGGGAGCCTGATCCTCAAGGGGGATATGCAAGACTTTCATGAAATCTTACTGACAACTTATGATGCACTCACTCCTCTATATTCACTAACTGCATATAAAGAGTTCCTCTCTTATCTAAATCTTATTCATGGCAACTAAATGTGTGCCTAAGAAATAAAACCTGTGGTAGGAGAAGAAGAATGAGCTGATGTATAGCAGCCTTTTATTAACAAAAATGTAGACTTTGCATTGCTTGACATTTGCTTTCTAAACATTGAAACCAGGTGCTACTTCACATTTTCTATTGCCAAACTATAGCCAAAGAAGGCCCATTGTTCTTTATATCTTTATTTCTTTATTTACTTACTTTGAAGGTGGTCATGTTCACCTGCTAAGTGATGAAGCTTATGCACAATGCAGTACATTGATTTTGTGATGTATGCTTTGCAGCCTGCCTGCTCCCTTACCTGCATACTGTTTGCAGCTAGATTCCCTGTTGGAAGATGCAGATTTATAGAGAAGAGTACCAAATTTTCCTTATTCCTTGACTCATGCTTCCCTTTCCTGGCATTGCCAATGCATGTTTTCCCATAGCAATGCAGTAGATTATCTCTGAGTTCCTGGGCTGTATATCAAAGACAGAGAGGGAGAACTCAAGGCTTTCTTGAAGTTTGGTTCTTGTCCCTATGGCTAGTTCTGCTCCTTTGAACACCCACCATGTGGTGGGGATGTAGCAGTATATCTCTCTCTTCTAGCTGACATTGAGGAGATATCTGCTCCAGCTTGCTAGCTTCTTCTAGTTTGTAATACACTCCCTAGTTCTCTTCTAAAAATTGACTTGACTTCTGAAGAGTTTATTTTTTGAAGCCTGTGTGGAATCCATTTGCTGACAATTACAGTGCATTGGTTTTAGAAAAAGTAGTTCATGTCTTCTTCCAGTTGAATGTCAACTGTTTTTTTTTTCACACTGTAGAAACCATGTGAGCTAAGATAGACCTATAAAATCAGCCTATCTCTTACCTTCACTACCTATGTCTGGCCAGCTTCCCATGGTAGATTTACTGCTGTCTTCCACACTGAATTGGATGAGAAGCACTCAACCAGCCTGTGCCAGAAAAAGAAGGGCAACAGACAGCTATAGCATAATATTGTCTCACATTGGCAGAGGCATTTCTGCATGAACTTGTCAACTTCTAAAATAGAAACAGAAAATTCAAGGATGGTATAGAGATTTAAACTGCTTTGTGGCACTGGAATTGGTAGATCTGACAGTGTAGAAACTCCTTGGGGCAGGACCATGTCTGCTTTGTTTAGTTGTGTTAAACTTGGTGTTCTGAAAGAAAATAAAAATAATGATGATGATATGGTACATTAGTGTCTGCATAGGGAGATTTCGGCTGGCTGCATTATGTGTGTCTGTGCAGAGAGTGAAGAAACTCCTCTTAAGGAACTGTGGCCAACAGGGATTGTTCAGTCAGAAGTGTGACAAGGGTGTGCAGGATTGATTCTTACAGTGCTGTTTACATTTTGCTAGTAGAGAAAGCAAACTGAAACAGCTTTAGATAGGAATTTCTTAGCAAATCTGGAACCCATTTGTGTTTACTGTTTTGCAAATACCTCAAAAAGTGTTCTTCAATAACTTCAGTCCATTTTCAAATAGAATAAAGATGAGAGCTCTAACGGTATAAGCATGCTTGCATACATTCAAAGTAGCAAGAAATAAGATGGTCAAATGCATTAATTGGAAAAAGATTCTTTGCTACCAAACTAAGAATATGCAAAGAATCAAATAATGAACAGGTAAGCAGAATATTTGCAATATATTTTATAGATGTTTCTTGTGAGTTATGGGTATTTTGTTTTATTATTATTCAACATTTAGGTTTAGCTGGCCTGCTTTTAATACTTTGCATCTACTTCTGTATTGGACAGCCTTTCTTGAATGTTAGACAGTGCCATTTTTCTTTCACCTCCCCCTCCTGTAAGTCAGTGATGAGGCTGGAGGAGTTAATCTGCTCCTTGATGATTGTTGTAAGAGAACAACTTTGGAAAAGACTTCCAGACACAAAATCTAAGTGTCAGAGTTGATTTTGTTGGTTAATTTCAGCAGGATATTTAAGATGCTGATTTCCAGATGCTAGTACAATCTGCAGAGAAGAGAAGCACTCAGTCCCTTCTGCTGTGGCTTTTAGATTCTTTCACCTGGTGGCTGTTTCTGATGTGTACTGAAGACAGGCTGCTAAGTTAAACAAACCTCTGTTCCGACCGCAGAGGGCAATTCTTTCAGCTTTATTTAGAGCCACATCTCAGCAGCGAAGGTGTCCATTGCCTGATCCATTACCCATTTAAAAGAACATGTTGCAACTCACTTAAAAGCAAACGCAATCTTAAATTACACATACAGCAGTTAAATGTAGCCTCAGTTTAAATTAAAGGCCATGCTTTCCCAGAGTCTTTTCCTGTGTGGGAGTTTCATTTTTTAAAGCCGTATCTACTTATGCCAAAATGCTTCCTACTTGTAATGCAGGTGAAAAGGGAAAGGTGAAGTATTACGCATCTCTGGCTGCTATTTAAACAAATAT
>JAOWBP010001760.1:46057686-46071217 GCA_028571105.1 Tragopan temminckii | reverse complement strand
CTTTTTCTCTAAACTACACAGAAATAAAAATAAAAAGAACATGAAGACTGAGAAAAATCAATTACTCCAAATCAGAAAATACAGTTCTGAAGGCTGTTAACTCTTAGATCACCCTTTTTCAATGCATGCCTTCCAATGCTGTCTTCACTTATGTCATGACAAGGGATCTAAAACTGCCACTTTAGCAGCAGAAAAGGGCTTAGTGGAACCACAGCCATTCTTGCTGAAATTGATTCACTGGATTCAGCTAGCTGAAATCTCCAAATTCTGTAAAAGGAACCTTTCTTGTATGTAAAATAAGGAAAAAACTTTAGGCTGTTGTCGTTTCAAGCACACATTTTTACTAGGGGAACAATATTAAATTTATCTAAAATCCTGCTGGCCAGTCCCTTTGTTCTTCCTGGAAAATAAAATTGTATATAACCTTTTCTTTTTCCCCCTAGAGATTTAAAATTGTTCAGTTAATATTTTTAGCGCAAATTTTAATTCCTTCCTGTTCCCAGCAAAGCAGGCAGAGCCAATGAAGTTTTCCATGTCCTGTGGAAAAAGCTATCAGAGATTAAGTCTTGTTTCTCATATTGTCTGGAATTACAGCAATGTCTGAGGATGTGCAATAAACTCAGAGCTCACCAAGCTAACTCCTATGAAGATCCAGCAGACCTGGCCTTCTCCGCCTCATGAGCTGTGACTTTGCTCACAAAGTACTATGAACAGACTTCTGATACAAAGAATGCATTGTTATAAACTGAAATATAATCAGCAGAAATGAATCTGAATATTAATGCCTGGGAATGTATACCCATCTCCATTAGCTGTCCACAGCCATCCCATACCTATTAGTCCGTGCTTTCACCTTTACCACAGAATGAACCGTTAGGGATATACTGCTGAGGTCAAAGTAATCTTAATCACAAAACACACCCAGCTAGTGGGGAGAATGCTGAACCTGGGTGGTCTCCACCTACAGCCTCAATCTTGTACTGTTTACAGCAACTTTCTGTCTGCTGCAAACGCCCTTCCAGACTGGGGGAAATTTCTATAAAAGGTTCACTCCACCTGATATTGGTTGGGTGCATGCTGGATCCAACGATGCTTATGTCTCTGTTGGGTTTAAGCCACGGAAGAAACAATGGTACTGAAAGGAAGTTTCTCCTGGGAGCCTAAGATTCACTTTGCAAAGGACATAGCATTCTTTCTGCAGAAAGAGACCCCAAAAGTATTGCCCCTAACATGTAAAAATATCTACCTGCTCAACCAGGTTACACTATCATTTTAGATATCTATGCAAAAGCAGCTATCACCACCGCTGATTAAATACAGAAATAATATTCAGCTCCTGAGAGGAGTCACTTTGTCCAGCGTGAGGGTGGTTTTCTAATTAAGGGTTATTTTCTAATTATGCTGAATAAGTGAAGAATACAAATCTTGCTTACTTTGTATCTGGAGATAAACTTAAGCTTAGCTTCACAGGCTCAGTCAATATTTTTCCTCTGCCATCCTCAGTTTTCCTACATCAGCAAAGGCAGAGACTATTAAGAGCATATGGGATGCCAACCAGGACATAATCAGGAAAACATGGGACATTCTGAGCACACAAGGCAGATGATCACTCAGAAAGATGTTGATGTCCTTATGCCTATTCATTTATCTACTTGAATCAAAGGAATGGAGGAGGAGGGGGAATGAGTATTAGGAAGGGGGGAGGGAGTCTGGGCATGATTAACAATAGGTGTGAGACAGGAAGAACTAGATTAAACTGATCCATATGCAAATGATCTGAGTCTGATTGCATCAAACCATGCACAGTTTAATGAGTATGGTAAGATGCCTTTATCTCTGCTTGGATGTGTTCTGAAAAGAAGGACTGCTCTAAGATAAAACACAGTTTAATAAGAAGGTTTTTCATTATGGGGTCGATCTGCATTTGCATTTCTGTCTCTGAGCCACACAGCTCTCCTGAACCTCCATTCCTGTTCAAGAGATTAGTCAGTAAGCACTTATGTATTGTTGACACACACCTTAGGGCATTGAATACTTAACATGCGTGTGAGTTTTAGTGTGGTCTTTCATGACCTGGATTAGACATTTCAGAATGCAGAATAAGTGGCAAACTCTTATTTTTCTGCTTATCTACACAGAGCTCTTTACCCTCCTGTTATTTTGAAGCTTTGTAAAATCTTTTCAGTATTCATACACTACGATACAGAGACAGAATTTACCTTTGGTACTTACAGCATCAGGGGCCAGATTCAGAACTGCACAACCTCTGCGACATAGTGATAGCTGCAGCTTCTGTGGAGCTAATCTGATTTTATGCTACTGTAGCTGAGGCCTAACCCTCACTTTCAAAAGACTGTGCTAGCCTCTTCCAAGTGGCTGCCTTTGTATACTGAATAGGTTAGCTAGACACTACCTTAGCTTTACCTGTCCTAGGCTCTTCTTACAGTTTCAGATGCAGATGAAATAAAGTGTAGGCAACATTTTTTTTTTTTTCCCTTGTGCAAACAAGCCAGTGGGTAATCTCCAAAGCTCTCAGGAATATCTTAAGAAAGATAGGTGGCCAATGCACTGCCCTCTGCTTAGACTGCATGAGCTGGACATATCATGTAAGCATTAGTCTTCCTCATCCAGTGACAATTAAAGCTGTCATCAGCAAAACCACTCAATCACAGGAAGCTAGGGGTACCTTATCTTTGCTCTGAAGCATAGCAAGTTGTTCATCTTCCTCTATCTTGAACAAGTCTGCATATATTTTGGATACAATCTGTGGATACCCTGTTCTTTTTCACTCAGAGCATTATTTTCCCATTTAGGTCCTGTGTTATTCTCTAAAGCCTTTGTTCACACTAATATCTGTATTCACACACAATGTACTTACAAGTGACCTTCGTGGTGTGGATAGAAAGTATTTCAGTCTCAAAATACTGATGCTGAATATTAACTCTCCAAATAATGGAGTCAAATAAATATCAGTGACCATCCAAACACCTTTATGAAGTAGAAATCTCTTTTCAGAACCACTAGGATTTGTCTTTGCAACAAGGATCTGTTGAACTAGCTTGGTGTTTTACAATCTACTTTCTCCACTTCAACTTTGATTGATCATCTTCTGTAGACAACGCCTTTTCATAGAAACAAAGCATTTGAACAAAAACAATTCAGCTGGAAGAACCTCAGACCTAAGTACTTTGAAGACTGGGAATTCTAATCTGTCACTGTGCTTTACGTCATTACAAACATGGCTGCTCCTTTTCTATCACTAGTCTGCTTGATGTCTTTAGAAATTTCTCTGGATTTGTATTCCTTTGAATACAATGTGTGCTTACATAATCTCTATCAATTCATTTTATCCGAGCTTCATTTCTGCATCTTTTTTCTTTCCTGACTTTATTCTGACATGTCTGTACTTTCTTTGCATTCCATCATTTATTCAAACTCAGCAGCTATAGTGTCCTCTTATCACAGGTTATAGTTTTGCCCTATATGTTTTCCTTTACACTTAATGCTGCAGCTACAAAATCTTTCCTCATAGACCAAGAATTCCACAACAGCAAAATGCTGGAGCTTGTTAACCTAGTCACAAAATGTGTTTTTTCCATCAATTAAAAAGTCTACTTCTGTTTTAGATTACTATTCTTTATGGTGTCACGATTCTGACAGTCCAGGACAGGCTGAATGACAAAACAACTCAGTTATTGGTGTTTGTGTCCTTACATCCTCTAGTGCCAGGTGAGAGTGTACATGCTCAGGGCAAAGTGTGAGTGAGGTAGGATAGAATCTGGCACACACCTCCCCACCTCTTGACATGGTCTAGGGTCCAGTAGGACCAAATGCTAGAAAACAAGATTAAAATATCTTGCCTTTACTAAAAAACTTTAATTTGAAGTAAAAGATAATCAGGAAATATTGTCAGATGAGGTACACAAAGGTTTGGGGGGGAGGGGAGAAGCATTGATTGTCTTTCACATTAGGGAATAAATGTGTGTGCCAATGTGATAAGCATAGTTGCACTGACAGACCTGCAGTCCATCTCTTATGGAGGCAGTTCAGAGGCATTGTAATTGTCCCTCAAAATATCCCACCTCTCTTTGAGGGTTAAATGGATAAATCAAATTGCTAATATGGTGACTTAAACTCAGATGCCTAAAATTATGCAATCTGAATGTTGCTCCTCCTCCACCTTCAGGGACAATGGGCACGAGCCTTCAAGTGGTGGTGCCAGAGGGCTGCCAGTCTTCATTTGAAGGGAAGTGTTTTTAAGATTCAAAGAGAGGGAAGAATGTAGCTTTGTGACTGTGACAGGGAGCATAAGTGAAATTACAGAGATGGATGTTGAGAAGTGTAGTGAGTGGCTGATGGAGGCTGGCACTGCCGCAGCTATCTGAGGCAGAATAAGAAGCAGCCATAAGAGATTGTGCCTACATCTCAGGCATGGTTCCAACTCTCCTTCAATTAGGTGCTGTCAGATGTCTCTTGGAAAGCTCTGCTTTTCTTAGGGTTAATCTGGACTGGTATAAACATAAGTTCACACTGGCATCCTTCCTCAGGAGCCTTTTGAAAGTAACAAACTCATCTTCTTTCAGTGAAACATCTAGTGTGAAATCCTGACTCCCTTGTAAGCCACTGTTTTGCATCTGTATTCACTGACATCAAGGTCCAACAATTCAGTTCAAAACATCTTCACTTTTTCACCTCGGTGACCATCCCACCTCCTAGAGTTAGTCTGGCATTTCCCTTCCCTTGCAGGTGCGAAAGATGAGTCTGTTTGATTTCAGACTGGTCACTTAGCAGCTATTAAACACAAATGTTAACATCCCTGCAGTTTTTCAGTTGCCCAGATTACATTTTCATTTTATAAACATGCTGCCATTCACTATCACTTCAAAGCTGGCATAAGAATTTAAAACCTTGGTAAACTTTTGAGTGCCAGTTGTGTCCTGGTTGTGGAATATGTCTGATGGATACAATTTGGGATGAGACAAGTAAAGATTTCTTGGACACTGCCCATGGTGGGAAGCAAAGCCATCACAATCATCTACTGTTAATGCCATCAGAGTGTTCCTTCTACGTTTTATGCATAGTTTTATTCTGACGTCTTTGTCCAAATTTGTCATTTGAACTTTTGCCCCTAGAATCAACACTAGAATCTGTATTGAAAGATGAGAACAGGTATTTATTTAGGCTTTGAGCCATACCTAAATGGTGTTTGATCTCAGTGTCAGTATCACAGCATAGATGTCTCTTTTTTTCTTTCCAATTCTCTTTCACTCACATGGCTGAAAGACCTTTTAATCTCTATGCAACTTCCTTTGCAAGGTCTAAATCACCTTGATATTTGGCAACATTGATTCTGTCTTCCTCTTCTTGATTGCTCAATTTTAGGGAATTTCCTGAATAATAAAAATTATGTCCATATATGCAAAAATGGTCACGAGGCCTCCTTCAGAGCCTTTGCTCTATTTATCATATGTAATTTCTAGAGGATTTATGTTAGTCCAAATGAATTCTTTAGAGGGCTGATCCAATTTCTTTCTCTTATTTTGTTATAGATCTCAATGGTTCTGGGAGTTAGCCCAAAGCCTGGTGTATTTAAATGAGTTCTAAGCTGAAGGGTATGTAATAAAACCAATGACTTTGATTTTTATTTTATTTTATTTTATTTTATTATATTTTATTTTGTGGGAGTCCAACTGAGTCACAGATTTTCTTTTTTTTTTTTTTAAATCTCAAGAATCTGCACATTAAGTAAGTGATTATGAAGCTAGTCCTCTTCTGTACAGGTTGTTCTTTACATTTGGAATAGTGCTTTGGAGTTTGTACTGAAAATGAAGTTATTTTCTGTAAGAGGTAATACTGAAGTTATGTTGAATGGAAATGTAAACAGAAAAAAGTTATCTATTTATACAAAGTCCCACTAATCACATGTATGTATATACATGTACACATATATAGGGTCTGTTTTAATAATTAAAGTTCTTTTTTTTTTTTTTCTAACTTGACAGTTAAGAAGCACTTACCCTCTTCATCTCTAGTAAACTCTTCCTAAGTCTTCATGTCTTTTAAAATATGGGCTTCTCAAATACCAGATGTGATGGGATTATTTATTTTTTCTATTATATCCATCTATCCAGTAACAATTGAATTCAGATTACCAAACAATTATCAAGTGGTAACAACTTTCTGATTATGTCAGTGTTGGTTTGATTTGAACTGGTGATCCAGAGGTGAGGGAATAACTCATTAACCATTCTTTTGAGGCATCCGCTCCCCAGCAGTGACAATTTAACAGAACTGCCAGAGACCTCATCTTTTACAATAACAAATTACACATCCAGCAACATCATTGTTTTAATCTTAATCTGTCTTTGCTTCTCCCCTCATTTTCCCTTTCCCCTCTGCCCCTAACACATATAAACACAGAGACTTTCCCTTTTTATAAATACAATGGATGTTGTTGTCAGTTCAGATAAGAGCAAATGCCAGATAGGATGGCAATATTTTCAGGCCTGGCAAATGCAATCATAAGTTCAGTTTATTAATATTGCAACAGTTGCACTAAATGAGATCACTTGGATAACAAAACATTTATCAACAAAACGCTGCCACCTACTGAAGTTTTGCAAACAGCCCAGATGATTGGATAAGATCAGAAATTCACTCTGTCATAAGCTTATGGTCTTTGCTGAAATCATTCAGGGGGTGGGGAAGCAAGAATGATAACCAGCGGAACAAGACAAGACATCTCTTTCATGCAGTCTGTTCAGCAAGTGTCAGGGTAAATCCTGGAGAGCAACCTCCAAAGAGGAAAGGAGGTTTGGCTCTTTATGCTCAGTTTGTTAAGGAGTTTTCATGTACAGCAGCTAGAAAACACTTCTTGTCAACTGTTTTAGTTTACAGCAGTCCATTATACACTTCCAGTTTTCTTGTCATATTGATCTTTGAGGCCTCTGTCCAGGCCATAGCAAACTGATGGATTCTTCTTGCCAGCTTTCTGGGTTCCTTCAACCCAGGATATAAATGCTTTATAAATACACATGTCTGAGTCATTACAACAAATCTTGTATATTCTCTGCTCCAAAATCTCAGCTAATTTAACATTTAATTGTTTCAGCACAGCTCAACAAGCACACCTGTGAAAGAATGGTAAGTCCTGCACACCATGCAGAAGAAGAACTTAGAACTGCCAAAGTTTCATTGCTTTGCTGTGGATCAGTAAATGATCATATATATAAAGGGCTGGCAAGACTTTGGATAAAAATTATGCTCATTTGAAACTGTAGACAGCAGTAGTGTGGTAACCTAAACAGCCTGTATGACAAGAATTTGGATCCTATTTCCTAAGGGCTTGTGAGAACTGCTATGGTGGTTTAATTATCAGTTATTGGTAGAAGTATTTAAATGAAATCCAAACAAAATTATTCATGGTGAAATTATTTGTTTACCTTATGAATAGAAAGGAGTATTTATGTTAACCAAGAAGAGTAAACTCAAAGTTTCAGCATGTATTAGGAACAAAAATGTCATTGCAGTTATTTCATGCAATGAGTGACCCATCTATTCCCTTGCAATACTATTAAATGGCATATCTCTAACAATAAAAAAATTAATGTTTAACCTCAAAACTTCCTTGGATGCTAAAATTATAGACAAATCACAAGACATGAAAAAGTAACTGATCTTTAAGACTGAAGTACAGCAGAGCACTTAGACATGTGCATAACTTTAAGCATGGGAGTAATTCCATTGAAATAAACAGGACTACTCAAACATTTCTGATTTTGCATGTGCTTCTGTGCTCTGCTAGCTTAGGGGCTCAGAATGGATACGCTTATTTAATAGAGTGTTTATCTTCTGAACTTACATATTTAGCATTACTGATTCCTTCCCTTTCATCAGGCAGGGACACGGAATTCTCCATTTTTCTAGCTTCCTTCTGGGCCAGTTTCAAACTTCATTGTGCCTTCCATGCATTTGCATTTTATATCTGATGTAGAAAATAGCAGCTATAAAGCCATACCCTGAGTCCTGAGGGAGTGAAGCAGATAACTTGAAAGGAAACACTCAGAGGTTCGTCTAGATTAGGGGACAGGATCGATATTGGACTGAGGGTGGCTCTTCCTGACCTAGTTTTGGACTGTTTTGCACTAGGGAGCAGTATCTCCTTTCTTCTTTGAATTTAGTTGTTTGCAATTGCCCGTTATCTCCCCTCCATGACTGTGACCACATGTATTGAGAAGTCCTGACCTCATTCTCTTTCCATAATTCTGATATTGTCCTTACTGGTGTGATGGAAGGTTTTTGTTTTTTTTATTGTGGGACACAAATATATGCTCACTACTGAACTGGGAAGTTCCACCAGTAACAAAGCAGATCCAAAGTCTTTAAGTTGTGTTGACCACACTTCTTAACACTTTTGCAGTAAGATCTACCATATCTTTAGGTCTTCAGTTGTTTTTTAAAATTTGAATTGTTCATGATGGGTTAGTTATATTGCTGTACCTGGCATGTATATCGAGTGCTGGCTCCACCACCTTCCTTCCTGTGCAAGCAGAGTAAAACCTTAAATCCCTACTGGGGGTCACCTGGCTCTGGCATTGCTGGATATAAGCCCTGAATAGTTTAGGAAGGCTCGGGCTTTAAGCTCTGCTTTGCTGCAACTGTTCTTCAACACAGAGGAGCTTCAAATTATTCTGACTCCGTTCAAGGACACTTGAGCCAACACATCTGCAAGCTCCTATGGATATGAAAGTGAGTGTTTAATGTACACCATTGCCCTAACCGGTGTGCAGGTGCTAATGCTGGCTGGAGCATTTCACACTGGACTGTCTGTATTGTACATTTTTTAATGAGGATTCATGGTTATTTCTGAGCTCAGACCTGTCTCTCAGTGACACCGTTCCTCTAATAGTGCCTACAAGTTGCTCCTCACCCTGGCACCAGGGTGGCAAATTCAGGATTTCCAGCATCAAGCTGATAGGGCAGGCTGTTCTAGCCTGCTGTCTCAAGAGCAAGTCCACTGTAAATGATGATTCTTGAAATTTGCCTTCATTAGCTGAGCTAATGTAGAATGATTCCTGGCTACTGAGACAACGTACTGACCTCAGCTTAAATTTTCTTTCACCTATGTAAATTTCCAGATGAGAATGAAGGTCTGAACATCTGAGAACAGAGCTAACACAGAGCAGGGTTCAAACACAGAAAAACAGAACGTGGGCTCTGCAGCTCTGCACACGAGCTGAGGTGTCACTTCAGATGACAGAAAGACCTGGTGGCAGGAAGGTGAGGAAGTGAAGGGGCTTTGAAGGTCTGGAGCTTTCTCATACTGTCTTCTGCTCTTCCCGACTTCCCATTTTCCCTTAGGCACTTGCATGAGGAAGGGGTGGATGCTTCCCTTCATAATCCAGGTGAGCAGCTGGGTGGATGGAAAGGGCTGCTGATCTGTGGCTCCCTAGGTCTGCATGATGGATTCATGATCTGGAGGGAATTCTGGTTAAAGCATCTGAAAAAAGTAGGAGAACATGTTGATTTTTGAGCTCTATCTCTTGCTGTGTCATGCCTTTTGACAAATGTTGTATTTTTCCTTACACATGGATGGAGTAGGGTGAGAGTTTTGACACAATTGTTTTTTGTCATGAAGTGAACTCCTACACACTGGAGAGAAAAGGCTCCCGTGTTGTTAGCAGAAGGCAGAGCTCCCATGAAGAATTTTAGCCCTTCCTTTGATCACTGCTTCACTTTTCTAAGCCACTGGGGGGCTGGAAGGTGCAACAGTGTCCCAGTTATACGCTGTCAGAATAAATGCCTACATGAGCTGCAGCTCTCAGGTCAAAGAAAATCACTGTATTGCTATTGCTACAGCAGCAAGTTGGTATCTTGGACATGCCTGCACAGGCATAATCTAGATTAACAGCTATAGCCAAGAGAGTTTATATTCTAGGGGACTGCTTTAATCATCCTCAGTGAAAAGTGCTATTTAAAGTTTTAGTACACCCAGATGCAGTTTTTGAAGGCATCGTGTCTAGAGGTTAGCTTTTCTATTCATACTTATTAAAGGAGTTGGCCACTGTGTAATTAAATGAGCAATGCTAATTCGTTTATATTTTTGTAGTCAATAGAACTTTGCCAGTGAACACCATAGCATGATCTTGTCTTTCTTGCAGAGGACACATGTAAATGCTGTGTATGTTTTTATAATAGATGATTCTTTTCCTGAGTGTGGAGGCAGGGCTTGTGCTGGTGAGATTCAGACATGAGAAGCTTGGCTGATTGTGGCTGTTGAGAACAGCTCCTGGACGGCCCGCGAGCAGAAAAACATTGAAGTGTATAACTACAGAAGAAATTTCAGGTTCTCAGAAAATTGATAACTAGATAAAGGTTTTGGAAGGGTTTAAAATCCAAGAGCACTATGACACTGCCTTTTTTTCTTAAAGCTGAACAAAAGTACCTCTTAAAATGTCTGCAAATATAAATTCAATTTTGACTTTTTAAAAGGCAACAAAAATCTGCTACTGTATAGATTCTATTGACAAAGGAGAAATCTTCTGTTACAAATTTTATGATAAAGAATAAACTACATGCCACAAACATGACTTCTTTACTTCTAAGATTATGTGTTTTTCTGGTCCTTTAAGATGTTTTTAGAACATGTGTAAGTTAACTTGAAACATAATAACTTCAAATACTTTTCAGCTAATGTTTTGATCATGTATGTTACTCAAAATTCCATTTTACTTACCACCGATGAAATGAACAACATTTGTGCAACTTTACTGCCCTTCATACATTCTCATTTCTTTCCAAATGAAGAATAACAACAAACATGGATATAGATAATAAAAAGCCATTATAGACAAGATGTAGATCTCATTTCTAGAATCACACTACACCATTATAGGTGATTTTCACATTTTCCCTGGAAAGAATAACTGGCATTAGTCTTGTCCACACAATTGATTCAGTGCCACTCTGCAACAAAGTCACAGACATCCTTCTGCAGACTGTATCTGTTTCTGTTCAGGTAATTAATCCATAGCAGGTCAAGGCTGTGTCTTACCAAGAATATATGTAATGTCTAAGTGGGGGGTGAGGCTATTCCTCTGTGAGTGCAGAGGTACACACTTGGAAGGAAGCTGTGAAATGCAGTGGGAAGAAGGGAGGCTTGCAGTGAGTGCAAGATTTCCCAACTCTTATACCACTGAGGAATGAGGGTCTAGTGATGGCTGAACAAAGGTGGCCAGTTTCATAATCTTTGGGATGGGAGTAGCATTACTGTGCTCTTTTTCTCACAGAGTGCAGCAGAGTACCATCTGGCTGTTTGGGGACACAGGATTTGCTACCTGTGACTGCAGAGGATCATCACTGCTCCAAGAAAAGCAGTTTCGGAACCTGATTGCAAAAACCCAGCCTGGAGTAACTCAACATGTTGCCATTGGTACAACATTAATTTGTGCCAACTGTCCAACAGACTGTCCTGTGCACAGGACTGTGCATGTACCAGCTGTAAACCCAAACCTTTCCATTGGATTTCCTGTCACAGAGAACAAGTGTTCCAACTTAGCTACAGCAGCATTCATGTTACTTTACTGAGGTGTTTTGTTTACAAGAAGCCCAGTTTTCTGTGCTTGGCCCCAGATGTGTTTATTCCCTTTTAATGAAGCCAGCGCCTGAGGATTCCAGAAGCTAGAAATGTAACTTCCTGGCACTTTGGCATGTTTAAAAGTCACACTACTCAGATTTAATACTGGTTGATGGTAAAGGGATCAAATTTTGTTGTGCCAACTCATCACATCCTACTGTTGCTGAATTTACATTAGTTCTTTATTATGGGTGTGGGGTGAGATAGTTGAGGAGAGTTTGAGGAAAACGGTTTGTTTATCAACCCAGCTAATAAGGAAATACGTTTTAAACTGTAAACTGTCTACTTTGAAAAGTTTGGCATTGTGCCTTGTAGGCTGTCTGCCCTGTCTGAAAATGACACAACTATGAGTGTAAACTATGGATGTGTGGATGTGTGTGTATGCGTTTGTGGTTTTATTACTACCATCTCAGAGTGCCGCCTGGGAGAGCAGAACACCAGTGGAATCTGCCTTAGTGTGCTTTCTTGTTAAGAAGTTAGTAAGCCACAAAAGCACCAGGACCTCATCAACATGATGTTCTCAGGCTGTGGTTTGCTGAAATGGGGAGGACGTGCATCTGAAAACATGCCCCTTCCCAAAATAATGGTTCATAGAATATGAACAGCCTCCTAATGTTTCAGTTTACCATTTCTTGGAGAGCACTAGAAGTTTTCAACTGTTTTTAACACTGGAAAACACTGAGGGATAAAAAAGACAGCAGTCCTATCCTCCATCCTTTGCCTTATCCTGCTAACTGCTCACTGTCGGACAGGGGAGAAGTGTCTAAAATAGCAGAGCTCCTCTGGGCCCCACTGGGCCCTACTGTACTTAGGCAGAGGACACGATGTAGGATTTTGACTGAGGAAAGCTGCCAGTCAAGTCTGGTTCATTTCCTGCACCTACTGAAGACAAATGTGTCAAGAGATGCCCCAACTCATGCCGTATCACTTACAGTTGTCATGTCTACCTGTAAGAGGAGAGAATGGGTGACCAAACATACTACAGGAAGTCAGCAAGTGTTTTTCATTGGTCCTTTATAACATATTAGTAAACAATGAAATATAATGCATGTATATCCTGATCCTTCATTAATCAGGAAAAAAAATAACATTAGAGGAAGCCTCAGGGTCCAGTTCTGCTTTCCATTAATTTGAGATTGAGTCACACAGGCATATCCTAAGGGGGTGATTGCATCCTGAATTGGCTACAAGTGACCGAAAAAGGGAAAATAATCGGCCCAATACTGGTCATTTGGACAATGTGTATTTGATGTGTCAGAGTCGTTCCAACCTTCCAGTTACCAGATGTCCGTAAAAATTCATAGCAGGCTATTAAATTTAGCAGATTCCGTCTTAATTAGATTAGCTTCTGCTCAGCATGACAGCAGAGTATTTCACTGATGGAGGATTTATAAAGATTTCTGGTGGGAATTCTTTACGGAAGACGTAGTCTTTTATCCAGTGGGATTTACAAATGGAGAGGGGGGAGGGAGGAGAGGGAAGCCCTGATAAGGACACACAAACATTGTCATGGCATGTTAAAACATAAATGGGAGCTTTTATTTTATGGATGTTCTCTTTATATTTCTCTTTCAGAATACAGATAGGTGGTGTGAGTGATTTTTGTGTCCTTGCATTATCAGGCCCAGCTAACATAACGGCATATGGGTGGTGGAAAACTACAAGCAAATTCTTGTTGTCAAATTCCTTCCTGAAACTAGCACCAGAGGAGTACTCAACGTTCAGTTGCCTGTCATGTCATGAGTTATTTTTTCACCTACAGGAGACAGATCTGTACAGTTTGTCTTGGGCTGGTTTTATGTGCTGCAATCCAGCATCTATCCATCCACTGTACTTCTTTCTTTAAGGTCACTGAAAAAAAAAAAAAAAAAAAAAAAAATAAAACAAAAAAAAAAA
>JAOWBP010001760.1:46018582-46057676 GCA_028571105.1 Tragopan temminckii | reverse complement strand
AAAAAGACCTACCACAAAACACTGTTATCTTATTAATTCTGCCTCTGCCCCAGTGCCAACTAATCTCTGGTTTTCCCTATGCAGGTTTTTATGGAGGATATATACCGTTAATGGTGACATTGGTGTCAGTAACAGAATGTGAACAGCAGCAATGCCTGTGCTCTATTCCCAGTGAGTAGATAACTTCATAAAGAAAAAAGGGTGGGTGAAGGGGAGGGGAGATCTGGATAATTTTTCTTGTCATTTGATTCACCATTGAAAAGGTCACTCCCTGTAAGAAGAGACAGTCTTCCCTCTGAGATGTCTACGGGAGGAGCAGAAATGGCAGAGCCAGAATGGGGGGTACTTCTTGCCACCATGTGGCTTTTGTGAGGTGGCAAAGCAGCCTTTCTGAACACAAGGGCATGCAACGCCCAGAGAATGCATGCTGGCGGCTGATAAAAACAGAAAGGGACCATCCTTTGCTCACGCCGCGGGCTGATAGCATTCACATCATACACCGTTTGTTACTAGGCAACTGATTAAATATACGTGCTGGTCCTTCAAGCAGTGCTTGCAATTAATTAACCGAACCATTTTCATTTTTACTGTCTTCCGCCCTCCCCTCCCCACCACCAACCGCCTTCCCAAATGCTGACATCTGACACGAGTGCAAGTGATTTGATGCTCCTCCTGACCCGTGGCATAATAAAATGAAGGATGGATGCTTTGCATAGCGGATGTGATCTACACCCAAGTGGTGGCCACCACTGGGCATTCTTGGCGGGTCTAGCTAGCAGCTGGCACACACAATAGATATTTTGCTAAGCTTTGTCACAGCCAGCATAAACCAAACTGCAAAACTTGCAGGGCAAAGTCCAGAAGTTCTCCTGGCATACCTATTTGAAGTGCAATTGTTTTGAAGGGTGGATGATGGCTTTTAAAACTGGTATCCTTCACACTTGAAGTAGTTGTCCTCAAATCTAAAATGCTATGGAGCATGTTCGTGTGATTATGTACAGAGATACAAATGCACTGTGATAAATATAAATATTTACATACTTATTAATGTAGATGTGCTGGTGTTAATGGCCAGAGACACCAGCTCTACGTGAACACTCCTCTGTGCTAGCTGTTACAGAGACCCAACAACAGGCAGTCTCTGCTTTCCTCAGTTCACAGTCTAAATAGGAAAGGCAAAGTGGAAGTAGGGATCTAGACATCAAAGGTTGTTCAAGGTCATGCAGGGGGTCAGCAGCAGGGCTGGAGGTAGAAAATGGCTTTTGTCTTCAGATTGGATTCTATAACAAAAAAAGCAGTGAGTCATCTCACCCCAAATCCTCCCTCTAATTTTGTAATACAGTTGTCATATTAAAGTTGTATGAAATAGACTGGAATTACACATGGAAAATGGGTAACTACAAGGATCCTGGAAGATCTGACTGTTCCTATTACACTTGATCAAATGCAACTGTCAGCTGCTTTGGCAGAGATCACCTTTGATGATTAAAAGGAGAGGACTACATTACAAGAGGGTTTGAGCATGAAACCACTCACTGCAATCCACAATTAAATAGGAGAGGCTATTGTTCTCTTTCTGACTGGGAACAGAGTTACAAATTTATTGGAGTTCACAGGCTTGCTGCAGAGCTTGTCTTTAACAAAATTGTAGCCCCATTTTATAACAGAGCTTCCTACCCTGCTCAAAACCTCGAGTGCATGAAAGAAGCAATTTAGGGTTTATTTGAAGGGGGAAAAATAGAATGTAGAGTTGTGTTTCTTTTTTCCTTCTTCCCACTGGCTTTATGGTGGGGAGGGAGGGATTTGAATCAGCAGATTCTCAATGGTATTGTCACCTCTTGGAGCTAGGGATAGAGTCACTGGAAATGTATGAGAATCAAGTAATGAAGCACAGACTGACTAACAATTCAGGGATTTTTTTAACTGACTGGTCAGCAGCTGATTTGGTGTGAACTGTCTGAGCCTGAGCGCTGTGCCTTTGATTCAGAACTGGAATGGCTTCTCTGAAAAAATCACTCTTTAGGTTTGTGACTCTCTTCTATGAGCTAAGGCCATTTTCCAATGCTAACGGGACAAGGCTATCTTGGCCAGCTCTGATGTGACCTTCTTGTTTTTTGGCCTGTACTCTGCTCTGAATAAAGAAGGGTTTGTGCTGTTTTACAGTCCATGAGTGAGGTTGCCAAATCTGCACCATGGTAAAAGCAGCCACCAGGTGCCCTCCTGGCTGCCACAAGTGCTAGCAATCTGTGGTGGTGACCATGACCCTGCAGATGGAGAAGCGGGGTCATGGTCATCCCTTATGAGATATCAGATTAAGCCTCCTTCCCTCAAGGCGTCTGCCTGCTTTCAGCAGTCCCATTAGAGCTATGCACTCCTCTTTAACTTTCACTGTGGTTTTGCTGACCTTTGAAAGAGAAAAACATTTGTAAAGAGCAATTTTATGCCCTCATAAAGAGTTATGTGTTACCAGGCAGTAATGGAAGCACAAACCAACCCGGCCAAAAGATCTCAGCCTCCTGTCATTTCTTTCTTTAATGCTGCTGTTTTATCATTAATCTCCCTTATGCTTGTCAGTGGCTGGAAATCCCACCCAGTAGGTGTGAAGGTTGTTCACAATGCCCATACAGATGTTGCTTCTCAGCCCTGTTAATCCACAGGCAGAGGGAGAAAATTGGAGAACACCTGTATATCTCGCAGATTTCTGCATGCTGTTCCTTTCCCCTTATCCCTGTAGTGATTTATATTTAATTGACTTGTAATTATACCTGCTTTTATTTTCTTTTTCTATTCTAGTTAGTCTTGGTTGTTCCATGCCCATATAAGGCCTGTCACTAGCCTTGCTTTTTTTCCTACCACAATGAGGCAATAAATCCAGTGAGGCTGGACAGGAAACCCTGCGTGCCAAGGGGAGGCAGGGTGAATACCTCCTGGAGACAGTCAGAGGTTTCATTGCATATTGTCTATACGGTGTTTTTCAAGGAGTGCCCAGGGCAAACCTGGAAAAACTTCTATGTTTCCAACAGTATTTCTCCCTGGAAAAACAGATTTTTAAAAAAGCCCTCTGTGTGTTTTTTCCTCTTTTTATGTGTGTAGAATCCCGGACATATAGAAAATAACTCATTTCAAAATTTCAGCTGGGGCCTGCATTTTAGAGCCAGAAGATATTCTCACAGAAGTGCTTCACTTAGGAAATGTGTGTTTGCTGTTACTGCTCTCCTCAGCTGACCCAACATGGACGTGTGTTTATTTCTCAAGTGGGAGACAGTTTCTACACTCTCACTGTTCCAAACAACTTCATTAAAAGCACCGAGAAAGTGTTATTAATACTTTCTTGGTCTTCTAAGCATGTCTAGGCTCATTCATGTTTATGCTTCGCTGCAGATACTGGATAACTTGCTGATCACTCATTCCAGTCTGCTGCTTGTTCCCATAAATGGAACAGAGATCCTGAGACATAGGGATAGTATCAAAATGTAAACCAAATCAGTAAAATGGTGAGAGATGGCACACCACTGATATAGTGACCACTCTGCATGTTCTATATGAAAATACACATTCAGAGTCCTTTTTAAATGGATCATTTCTGTAAGTATTCTGTGGTATTCATTGTCTAGGAAAGTCACTTCAGACTTTGAAAAAATATTACCTTGTTGTAAGAGCCTTATGTTGTTCAGACACAACATGATCTTACTCTTCGTGCAGTGACAATGAATTGCATCTGCACACAAAATCTTGACACTTGAGAAAGAGCTTGTTTTAAACAGAAAAGAGAGGTTATTGCTATTGCTGCCATTATTGCTGCCAGTGTAAGTGCAGGGAAAATACTCAGAAGTAGAATCTGTTGTGTCGTATTATAGGTGGTTACATTAATCACTATGTCTTTCTAATTAAGTGACTTAGTGACACATGGGCTAGTTTGTGAACATTAGGAGAAGAAATGGATCTTTCACCATGAGTACATGGGCAAAAACCTGCACCAGACATAACCCTGTGAATACAGCATCACTGAACTGTGCTCTCTCGCTTGCACACATACACAGTCAAACTCCTTAAGGGTTTGCCAATGCAATGTAGTGCTGAATTATATAGCTAACTCTACAAGCTAGCTTTGCAAGAATTAGCTTGGGGACTGGAATTAGTCTAAAAGCAGCAACAGGATACATTAGCTCGCATGGCTGAGTTAGCCTGTCTGGCTACCGCTATGATTAGATGGCTTCTGATACCCAATCTAAGACATGAGACACATCCTGGATCTTTCAACATGATATGGCATTCTGTGGCTCTCTCATCCCCCATCCCCCCCAGCACAGTGCACTTTACACACATAGGCTATACATACTTGCATTCCAGATCTGGGTTCTTAATGGAATAAACTGGCCTAGCTTCACAGAGGCATAGCTGCATTGATTTACATTGACAGACTCCTGGCCGAGATGTTTCAGTCTGTCATTAGTACTTACCATACTCTACCCATCTGGGGGGCTGGTCATACTCTTATTCCTTTTAATGATAAAACTCTGCTGCAGTCATTTATTTTTTTTTTATTTATTTTTTGCTTGTTGCTGTTAAGGCCAACAGGCACTATTATGGCCTTCTAGCCTGGTCTTGAAATGATTTTAGCTCCAAGGGATAATTTTGAATAGGAGTGCAGAAGCAGCAGCAGTTGCCTTCCCCTGGCAGCCATCAAGGCTCAGTCCCTCACTCTGCTTCCCCCATGTTCCAACCTGCAGAGTGTTATGCTAATTTTGCTCACAGCTTCAAGTCAGATGAATTTCCGGCTAGCTTCAGCTTAAGCTGTTTTTATTTCAAATAAAGTAAATTACCAGCTCCAGCCCAGGGTTTGGTTTCCAAGCTTCCATTCTGTTGGTTTTCAGGCTTCACTTCCAGCAGCTATGTGTAATCCCTGAGGAACACATGTCCTCCACTCTGCCTGTGCCAGGGACATGTCGCTCTGCCTGGCTGCTCCCATGGCCTGGAATCCTCTTCCTCATCCCTGCTCTCTTTGGGCTTTAGGTCTGAAATCAACAGAAGTTTTTTTTTTCACCTTTATTGAAGGCACTTCTGCTAAGAGCTGCTTGCGAGTTCATAGGCCCCCCTCCCTGTTTCTCTCCTGATTTTGCAGAACCTTTCACTTCAGAAATGGAAATTGCTCCTGTGATAGTCACCTCCATTAGAGATTAGTAACAATTATGTGATCTACCTGAAGAGGCTGAGAGCTCCTCTGTCAGCTGACAGTGTCCAGCTTGCCTCCCCTGATATTTAGGTGGCTTGTGGAAAATGCTTCAGTAACAAAGCTAAGATTGTGTTAACATTCTGGGTAACCTGTGGAAGAAAGCAAAACTAGCAGCATTTGTGGATACCAGCCTCTGGTTTGCCATGGGACTCAACTGCATACCATCCAGATTCTTCCAGTGATGGAGAGCACCATGGGGAGACCAACAGCTCTCAGAGATCCAGCCACCATAGCACACTGCACTCATTGTCAGGATGTGTCTCTGCAAGCAGTCACTGCTATTCAAGGGGACTCATCTCTGCCAGTGTGTCTAAAAAAGCTGAGACAGACTCTGTCTGAAGGTGCACATCCAAATTAACAATCCAGAAATATGAAGGAAAGGAACAGAAAATAAAGAGATGTGGGATGACTTACTTGCGGCCACACAGCGAATCAAAGCTGAGACATTAGTGTCCCTCGCAACAACGATCCCACTACTGCCACGGTCCTGTGGAGCAGGTTAGTGTATGCTCCAGCTTCAAAAACTTCAGTTAGCCAAACATAAACCTAGAAACACCTATCTTCAAGAAAACTGCGTGAGGCATCACATTATAGCATAAAGAAATAGCATTTCTTTGCTTGTCTCGTAGGAAGTTGACATTTTCTGTGCTGTGCATTGGCATTTCCTGTGATATTGCCACAGGCGTAGCACTCAGATGGATTGCTTAGGAGCACATTAAATACTGCTTCATAGATATAACTTTGGACAGGAATCTCTTCTTTGCATGTGGAATGGATAGGCAAAGCCTCACCTGATACAGTGGTCACGAGAATCAGCAAAATAATATTGAGGTGCTCTGCAGGAATCTCCAGTCAATGTCACTCATTTCTCTATGATTTACTCAAACGTTAACATTCTGGTGTTGTTTTACTCCCATTTTATGAGACTTAAATTTGACTTGGTTCTCCTTTCATATGTGCACTTGTTTCATTTATGAACATAGAATAACTGCTATTGTGCAATTGCTCCAGCAGGCAAGTACACACACAGTCACTCACTCATCCCTGCCCTGACAGCGGGATGGGGCACAGAATATGAAGAACAAAGGTACAAAAACTCATTTAATAGCTAATGGAAATAAAAGAGTGATAAAAAATCCATACATAATCAGTCACCATCTCTCACAAGTAGAACAATATTCATCCAATCTCTGAACACTATCTACCTTGGAAGTTCCCTATCTCCTTCTTCCTCTACCTCATGTGTCATTGCTGAGCATGATGTTATATTACATAAAATGTCCCTTTGGAGAATTCAGATCAGCTGTTCAAACTGTGTTCTCTCCCAGTCTCTTGTCCACCTCTAGCCTATTCCCTGCATGGAAGCAGGATAAAGTGGGAGAAAGGAAAAGATTTCATGCTGTACAAGCACTGCTCAACAGTAGCCAAAACACTAGTGTGGTATCAAAACTTAAGTCACAAATCCAAAAAACAGCCCCATACAGTCTAGTATGGAGAAAGCTAACTCCATCAGCCAGACCAGTACAAGTACTTCATTTAAGGTACCCTTTTTCAAAGAAGGTTGTAAGAACCACAAAGAGAGAGCCTGGAGCTTCTCCCTGAGACAAAGCTGAGACACCTGAGACTGTTCAGCATGGAGAAGTCTGAGAGTGGATCTTATCAACACTTGTAAATATCTAAAGGATGAGTGTCAAGTGGATGGGACCGGGCTTTCCTCAGTGGTGTGTAGTAACAGGACAAGGGGCAAGGGGCAAAAACAAACACAGAAAGTTTCATGTGAACATGAGGAAGAGCTTTACTTTGAGAGTGACAGAGCACTGGAGCAGGCTGCCCAGAGAGGTTGTGGAGTTTACCCATCACAAAAGCAGTTAGTCTCTGACACAGTAGACTGATAGACTGGATAATGCGAATGCTGAAGGAGGACAGCACCTTGTATGCACACATCTGTTTCTGGTTCACTGAAGAGGCTTTCTGATACCTAGCTTTTAGATAGCTGAAAATAATTGAGACGAAATTCATTCCTTAGTGATCAACACTGAGTCTTCCTCCTGTTCTCTTTGTATCGGTTATTATGTTATACCTACCAACATGGACATTATCTGTTCCATAAGAGGTTTGATGTAGCTTATCATTTCATGTTTTAACATAGTAACCAACATTTAAAATCTTCCTTTTCCATAATTCTTCTCAGCACTGAGTCCCAGAGGTTAGTAATATACATTTTGTCCTAGTAATGCGCATTTTTCCTCAGTAAGCCTTGATTTTGGATGCTTCCTGTCTGTGAATCCTACCTTCTCAGATGCAGAGCACAGTTCTGCCTACTGTTAAAAATGACTGAAAGACTGAGCAAAAACTTTAACTCGTGATAACTGTCAGACTCAAATAAATATTGATTTTAAGTGTCAATTTTTAGTAAAGATAGATGTCAAAGCCCAACAAACCCAATTACAGTGCTATAAAATGTATTTCATAACTCTAGTTTAAATGTGTGCCAATGCTTTTATAGTGTAACTGGAAAGACAAAGAATCCACCTGGCTTCTTGGTACAATATATCTACAGGGATATTTATTAAATTTATCTGATATATATTGTAACAATATAGCCAAGTCTATTGTATTTCTGCCATCGTTTACTTCACTCCTTTCTGGCTGTTTTTAATGAACTTTTAGTATTGCTTTTATTCATCTAGGCTTAGTAAATACTGTCTCTACAGGTGTGTATGTTAGTCTTTCTTCCTTCACTGTGGCCAGTGACCTTTGAACCTGTTGGCCATTTCTAACCTGTCTGGAAGCAAAGATGTCTCAAATATACCAACTTCCCCAAAGTTTAATCAAACCAGGCAACTGTTCTGGGCCAGCTGACAGGAGACAGTGATGTGAGCTCATACCTTTCAGATAACAGCTGAATCCACATGAAGGAGAGCTGGGCTGACTACCCTCACCTCAGAAAAAACTCCTACTGGAGACTGCATCTTTTGAGCCTCCTGTGAACCTGAGTATGAGGAGTGGAACCTGAGGCAACCCAGTTTCACCGAGTCCTTCACCAGCCCATTTCCTTGTTCCTCTTGTTTGTGACAAGAGGGGCTGGGGCTGAATGTAATGCCCAAGGTAAGGATAGATCATGCTGTCTGCTAAAATGATGCCACAGGATTATGGTATTTTCTTTATGGTTTATTAAACTCTTTCTCACAAAGACTGATGACTGCCTTTTTTTTTTTTTTTTTTTTTTTTAAACCACCTCTGCACAGTCAGCAGACACTTGCCTTGAGCTGTATCTACTGATGTGTTTTGAGATGCTTAAAAGTAATTCAAATCCCTGTCACGTGCATGTGCAGTTTATAGTGTTCTATACGTACTATTTTTTCTTTTGCCTTCGTTTAATGTCATTCATTCTCTGTTTTCTTCATTCTGTCAATCTCTGCAGCTTCTCATACCTCTCCATTTGGCTCACCTACCTAATTTTATGTGACACAAACTTTGTCACCTTTGCTCTTCACCATGGTCTTCAAATCCTTAGTAAATGTCCCAAGCACACGTCTTATTTTTAATCCCCGGTGCACCCTACCCTTTCCATGCTGAGATGGAGCATTTGTTCCTACTCTTTGTTTCCACTCTCACAACCATGGGCTTTTTTCTCCCACTATCCTTGCAGGACTTTACCTCTCACCTTGTGGTTATTAAGTTTCCTTTATAGCCTCTTCTCAGGAACTTTATCAAAAGCCTTTTGAAAGCCTAAATAAAATATAGCCATTGGTTGCCCTTTATCTGCTGTTTTGTTAACTCTTTCAAAGGCCTCTAACTGGTCTGAGACACAGTTTCTTCTAAGACAGAAATCATGCTGGTTTGTCGCTATCATGTCACCCTCATCTATTGCTCCTGCTTTATAACAGCCTTTAATGATTTCCCTGTATCAGGAGTGCGTTACTTAAGTACAGAAAGCAGAGGGAGATGCTTGTCTGTGGAGACTTTCCCTAACAGCCTTCTAGCTGGTTGGTTTATGTAGCCTTTAAGCCCTGAGGTAAGGAAACAGGAAAACAGATTAATAGACATAGCAATCTCCCCCAAGATACTTTTAGATAAACACAGCCTTGGGCATTTAGAAAGTTGGATTTACTACACCTTAAAAGAGGTTCCTGAAAACCATGGCTGTTTTATTCTAAAGTATGCAGCCAAAGGCATGCATTTCTTTAATCTTTGCCACTCTTCCCCAATAGACGACCAAAAGCATAGGTCCCAGGGTTTAGAAACAGTTGTGTATAAACTGGAAATAATCTCAGCAAGCCTTTATAACAATGAAGATCTCTTTGGGGGCACTGAAGTAGTTTTGAACTGAAGCCAAAACACATTTCCAGTGCACAGGCTGTACAGAAACAGACACAAATGCACAGTTGATATTGGTAGGGTAATACAATTGCCAATATTTTCCTGGAAAAATGAGAATACAGACAGTGATGTTTGAAGGTAGATGTGTGTTATGCTCAAAACAGCACTGAAGCGCAAATCCATGTTTGCTACCGCTGTAGGTTTGATATCCCAGCTGTGACCCTTGTTTCCTGCCAAGTGGTAGGCATTGCCCATGTCCTCACTTCGGTTTCCCAGCTGTCTGCATCACAAGGTGCCAGTATCTCCTTCATACTGCTGGTGCGTAACTCAACATGCCTAGCACAGGCAACTCAAAGTTATTTAGTATTTAGTATTTAGTTCTGGTTGCCATTGGAATCTTTCACTCATCTCACCTGAGCCAAAATGTTTTGCCATTCAGGGTTCATCTCTTTCTTTTCCTCCACAGAGGCAGAATCACACTGTTGCTGATTTGCTTCTGAAATGGGAAAGGAGAACTCATATTCCCAGACATTCCCATGTTGTAATTTTTCCTTATTACCACGTGAACTTATTCAGTCCCTCCCTTCACTTCCCTGCAAACTGGTAAATATTTTAATCTGAACCCCGACTCCTCAAAAAGCTCCTTTCTTCTTCGAGTTTGTGGCCTAGAGTGCTTTCTACATGATGCACCATTGTAATGGTCTTACTGGGAAAAGATGCAGGACAAGCACAGCTCTCTACATTCTATGTTGGTAGATTATTTTTTAATATTACAATATCCTTTAGAGTGCTCCCTGTTTTGCAAGGAACTTCTGAACTCTCCAGGGAGGCTGAAGGCTGCTGGAGAACTACAAACCCTACACTGTTTACAGTCAGTATTGCTGAAGTGAGTACATAGTTTTTGGACTGCAGCATTTGGCTGCAATTTCTAGAGCTCCATTTTTGAGAGATGGCTCCTGCCATGGATACACCCACCTTCACTCATAAAGGGGACCAAATTGCATAGAAGCAAGATGCTGATCTTGCATATTA
Source organism: Tragopan temminckii (assembly GCA_028571105.1). Classification (NCBI taxonomy): domain Eukaryota; kingdom Metazoa; phylum Chordata; class Aves; order Galliformes; family Phasianidae; genus Tragopan; species Tragopan temminckii. The sequence continues at coordinate 46,047,088 of JAOWBP010001760.1, read as the reverse complement.
GGAGCTGGGACTAGTACTTTATTTTGCCCTCCTTTCTAGTGTGTCTACTTAAACTTCGCAATGCACAACTCATCCCCAGCATTTTGATTATATATGTTTTTTCTCTTCCTGAAGCACAGTTTGCTCATACTTAGGTGATTTACTAAAGGCTGCATAACTGCTCGGAAATATGTAAGGCTGTTTTGGCAGTACTGGTGTAGATATTTCAGAGCCCTGCCTCAGATTGATAGTTTTTCTCAGGGAGAAGGCAGCTCTGGAAAATGTTTGAGTTCAAAAGGAAGAAGAATCTCTTTAATCACTCAGGCTCTCAGGAAACCCAAGACCCAGTGGGACAGTCTCCTCATAGTTGAGACTGTCCCAGAAACTCAGTGGCATTTGAAAGCAAGATTACAGCCAGGGAAGGCTCTGCAGTGCTGAAGAGGATCTCAGTGAGTGTGAATGAAATGGCTACTGCCTCTGCTACAGCCAAAAACTAGCAGGAGGCTTGGGGTTCAGTATTTCAGAAAGAACTTCATATTAGCAATGCCCACTTTTCTGTTTGAAATATCCGGGAGGGTTTGGATCAGATAATCAGTACTTAAAAAACAGTGTAGCTCAAGGATCTATTTCAAGTCTCCTCAGATTATTTTTAGGGCCCAGTCCCTCAACTGTTTTCTTTCTTTCCTTCTTTCTCCTTCTTTCTCAATATATGTATCCTGAAGGACTCCTATGAGATTAATTCAAACAGAGCAACTGCTGGATTAGACCTTAATCCCTTTTCCATCCATTTAAATCATCCTGAATGGTGAGGGATTGCGGTGTGTTCCAGCGCTGGCCTAAGACACATTTTATTCTGGCATCTTTTTGTTTTGCATCTGTTTTCTGTCATTTTTCTTTTCCTTTGGCAAATTCTCTGGCTTCAGCTGTATTTGTAACTTGCCATCTTACCAATATGGTCTGGCAGTGATATCTGTCTTGAGGGGATCACTTTTCCCTGCTCTTGTTCTGTAAAAGGCAGTTGATTCTTATGAAACATCCCTCTCCCATCCGCTTGGCTTTGCTCTGCAGCTTCGTGGGGTGTGAACTTTGAAGGAGTCAGCTCCGATTATCCACATTTATGACTGTTTTTTTTTCAGCAGTGCCCCACCATACCAGTCACTCATTTTCACTTACAAAAAATAAAAGAAGACAGTGCTGCCCAAAAAGCAGAGGGTGGGCTGCAGTCAGGAGGAAAGCTACACAGCTCTCCCGAGTTTCCTCAGGAGGTCACCGCCTGGTGACCAAAGTCCTCCTCCTACAAGCACTCAATCAGGGAGACAGATTCAGCTGAGAGCATCTCCCTGAGCCACATGAGGAACAGATACTGAGGACCACTGCCTTCTGGTTGAGACTGGGCAGAAAGCAGCAAGAAGCTGGGCCAGCACTGGGGAGAATGCAGCAAGAAGCTGGACCACAATGAGCTGCTGGTGGTGAGGCACTGGGGTAGGAGAAAGGGTTTGGCTTGGATGCGTGCACACGGAGAGGCACACGTAACGCAGACACACGCGGCCCCAAAATGTGGGCTTCACATCAACCCTACGAACAGCGGCAGTGCACAGAGGGACACGCTTCCAAGGTCAAGCTTTGCCTCCGCTAGGCGCTCGGCGGTCCCGGGACAGCAGCGTGGGCCCCGCGGGGTGGCCGGGGTGAGGCGCCGGGGCCTCCCGACCTGGGGCGGTGGAGGAAAAGAAGCGCCGCCCGAACGCGGGGTCGTGACGCCCTCTGGTGGGGGGCGGCGGTCACTGCGGGCCGTGGGGCGGTGCGGGTGTGGGGGCAGCGCTGCGGCTACAGGGTTGGCGCGGGTGCTCGTAGTCTGGTCGGGAGTCAAGGCAGTCCTTGCATTCTCTGGCCCTGTAGGAGCAGTGATCCCGTTGCCTCTTTTGAGGACGTCTGGGGTGGAGGATGAGGGGTGATGCTATCACCCATCAGCGGCAGCGGCTGGCGTGAGGTTGGCTGTGGCTGCATGCAGTAAGAGCGCAGCCCCTGCAAGGCATCGAGCCGGGGCTCTCCCCTTTGAGAGAGGACATGACCCCGGGTCCCGACGGTCCAGGTGAACCAGGCACTGGTGCTACCAATGTTCCCATTAGCAGATGATTCATTAATTGAAACGCTGAGCTCATTCTTGTGAGAGACCTTCAGTTTTCTCTATTTCTCCCATCTGCTTTTTCTAGGTAGTTTTCTGCTTTTGTCTTGTAGTGTCCTACAAACAAACAAACAAACAAATAAATCCAGTAATAGCTCAGTGGTTTGAAACAGGGTTGTTGAAAATTTTCCTCGGCCTGTATCTGCTTGTGTATTACCGAGCTGTCCACACTGCTGGATTAGTTGGGTCAGCAGTAATTCCTTATGTGTTGCTGTTTAGGATAAATACAGTGGATTTCTTTGTTGGAGACAGCAGAAGAGAAATGTCAAGTTGGCTCTGTGGACCAACACAGGAGGCAACCGTAGAGTTCAGAGCAGAAAGCCTTTCTGAGCTCCTAGAGCAGGGAGGGTTTGGTGTCTGGAAAGTGTTTAGGAAAGTGTTGTTTGCTCGCTGTCAGTGATGCCAGCCCAGATCTCCATTTGCCAGTGCTGGTGGTTTGGCATCGCTGATCTAGACTGAGATCAAACAAGAGTGAATACAGAGCCAGAGCCTGAGCCTCAGTTTATTTACCCTAGTGTGAGTGAATGGAGAGATGCCAGTGTTAAATGTAGGTAAGCAAATACATAATCTGCCACTTGGGCTCATTTTGACACTCAGTAAGAATAACGTACAATGCATCTACACTAAAAAAGCAAGCCCTCTACGTATCTACTTTATCCATTAGCTTCTAACTAAAGAGAAGTATTGTAATCCATTAGCAAAATGAAACATAAGTGTTGCCTAACTCCATATCCCCATCACCCTGGGTAACTTCTATCTCTGTAATTTCCTTTCTGTGGAATTCATTCTCCCTTTTGGCAGAGAGAGTAACAAGTAGTATACAAAATACCTTAATTCTCTTAAATTGTAAGTGTCAAGTAGAGATTGTATTTAACCAAAATAATGCCTTAAAATACATTGTAATGCACCAAGTGCACCATTGAGCAATACGGAACATGTGTTTTCAATATTCTTTTATCACACGTAAGATTTTTTTGCTATTGTTACATGCTGACACTGTACTTAATAGCTTGGCACAAATTTTTCTAGGGAACATTTGGAGAGGATAAACAAACAACTTGGTCTATCTGGAAAACTGGGAGCACTGATCTTTTCTTCCCAATGAGTGGAGTCAAGGTATATGGCATCCTCTATTTCACTACTGCTGATTTATATGTGTAGCTGGGCCACTGTGTTTCACATCCTAAAATGAATTAGGTAACTGAAGTTGTTTTGAGTTCAAAATTCCAGTTTCGTTAATTTGTGTGAAAGTAGTTGTTTTACCTTTTATCATAAGCCACTCTCTTTTAGCTTGCATTTGAAAGTATATCTTGTACAGTCTGCTGCATGGAACTGCATGGAACTCTGTTTGCAAGTAGACAAGCATTACTTAGACTTCAGATAATTCTGTGTTTAAATGATTTAAATAGTTTGTTTGATTATTCATGTTTTTGGTGTTTGTTTTTTTTTCTGCTGACTTTCACAAAGTAGTCTATTGAATTAATTTACTACTAGCTGTTGAAATAGTAACATTTAAGTAAATAATAAGCAGTGTTTTCACAAGGCCATTTTCTGTTTCAAAAGCCTAAGTATTGAAGCAGAAACTCAATTCAAAATGTCTCATTATCTAATAAAGGAAAAGAAATATCTGATCTTTGTCTGATATTCTGAATTTCAACATTATTTTGTCTAATCTCACAGTGAATTGCTGTGGACAAAGAAAAACTGAGAAAATAATTTCAACTGAATAACTGGGAAGCTCATGACAATGTCTGTGCAGAAAAAAAAAAAAAAAAAAAAAGGAAAAAAAAAGAACATTTTGATTTAGTAAGTTATTCACTGTTATTCAGCCAGCCATAACTGTGCAATAACTTGCTCATATGGGATTTTGGAGGACATTAGCACCTAACTTGTCTTTCATGCTCCTTCTGCATGAGTATTGCTGCAGGACACATCTGGCTTGTTGCATGTCAGACCAGTGGTTGTGTAAGATATTGACAGTGAAAGTTTTCCAAGCTTTTTCTTTTAGGCCAACAGTTTGTAAACAGCCTTTCAAAATGCTATAAAAATTGTTCCCTTTCCCATTGGCCCCTGAATAATAAGTACAAGGAGCCCTGAACTCCACCACAGTTCTCCTCAATTTGAAGTCCAGGGTTAGAAGAATGTTTCTCTTACATTTCCTTCATGGCTGAAAGTTGTTAACAAGGACTCAATTACTGTAGTGGATGCAACCTAGGGGAAGTAATACTTACTTCTGGCTATTTGGTGAAATAATCAGCTGCTTTAACCATATAACCATAACCATTCTCCTGCTACTGCTTTAGGACATTCTCTTATTTCAGTAACATTTCCACCTTGCAGAATGAAGGATCCAGCAACAGAAGACATCATATGCTCCAGACATTTTTATCAAGGTGTTTTGGGGTGTTTTTACACCTCAGGCAGGCTCTGTGAGATATTTACAGCCTTCTTCAACTTCAGGTCTGAGTCCCAGTTCTCTGCACATTTCTCTGCATGCACTGCTTGACTTGGGCTGCCCTGTGTGTGAATGTCACAAGACTGTTGAATACAGTTGAATCAGGTTGTGGTAAGTGCCTTCAGCTGTTGAAGATAACAAACCATGCTTACTGTTTTTAGGACTTGAGATGATCAGAGTCCATAGCCAGAATTGGGAGTGTATTGCTGTGTAAACTATGCAAATGTGAAATCAATAGTCTTCCCTAATACAAAAGCTGTAGGCAACTATAGTAAGTCCAAAGCAAGGGCAGAGGGCTGACAATCAAGATTATTTTTCATTTTAATGCATGTCTTTCAGCTGGCTAATCCTATGCACTTTTTGTCCAAAATATGTTTCATTTTCCACTTCCCTATACTCTGTAGATATGTGTGCACAAGCTGTTACACTTCTATCTCACCTTCCAGGTGCTGCCAAAGTCAAATGACCTTCATTACCAGCATTTTCTCATGTGGACCATGACAGGGAATAGAAAAAAAAAACAAAAACATTATGAACAGTGTGATCATGCAACTCAAGTTCCTTGAATCATGTCAGATGGCAAACTGTACTCTTAGTGGTCCTCCTGTGCAGCCAACTAGTGCTCTGAAAATAAAATAAACCCTATTTCTCAGGTGTATGCTTCACCTTTCACCTGGGAGGTTTGCTTGTCCTATTTTGCTCTCCCTGATGCACTCATGCCCTCATGTTTTTCTTATATTTTCTTTGCCAGCAAAAGTGCTGGATCTCATGGAATGTATACAGGCAAACAAGGTAATCACTAAGGCTTTTATCAGTCAGTTCCTCAAAATTAAACTGAGCAATATTTATCTGAGAAAACATAGCATTGCTCTGCCTGGCAAATTTCCATTACTCTTGCATAATGTGGATACATTTGGCATAGACATACTACGAAGTTCAAGTCTCAGGAAAGAATGCCAAGTAGTCACATCTGCTGGCTTGGGTGCCAGAGCAAACACTTTGTGTTGCCTGAGTCAAGGCTTATGCTTCTTTTGGAGTTCAAAAGACTAGTGGAAGCAAAATTATCTGTATAAAGGAATTTTAGCTGAAGGTTCTTATAGCTCTCAGATTTCTTCATGCTGCTCTGGAGTCTCATCGCTGATTATCACCCAGAGAACACCAGTGTGTCCTTTCAAGATCTATGAGACTAACTATATGCTGGGAAAGCATGGCTGATGATTTAATGTGACTTTTATGTGAAAAAAAGATGTGATATTTTTGCACTGTATCACTTGCAAGTTTTCGTCTATTCTTAAGTTATGGTGCATGCAAATACTTGCTCATGCATCCAAAGAAGTTAAGGTCATATTTCCTCATAATCCTAAGAACAGTTCTCTACTGGGAAAAAAAGCGCTGGCAGATTACTCTCATTTACAACAGCGTCGTTAAGTTCATGTCCACTTGTATCCCAAGGAAAACTTCCCATTTTCCCTTCTGTGGGAGCAAGAATCTGAGAAAACCGATCAATCAGCAGTTAAATTCCCTATTTGATTTCACAGCTCTTGGGGAATGACTTACCTTACAGATAATATCAATATATTCCCAGGCTAAATAGGGGCTCACATCTCTCTTGACTGCTGTTTAATGCATAAATGTAGCTACCTGGTTCAGTATGATGAATTCAGTGCAGACAGTTGACATCATTGAGAAAACTGTGGTAGCATGAGATATCGCGGGAATTCTAGGAGAAAGCCAATACAGAACTCAATCTTCTATCCCAACAGCAAAACATATGGATATATAGGGGTAAGACTGAAGTGAAAGTAGTGCTGGGACAGTTGTCACAGTCCAAAACTCTACAAGACTCTCCCAGGATTCCTACAACTACCCCAATATATACATATCAGGAGTTATTTTTATGTTACTGAGTGCAACTGAATTTCAACAATGCCTCTGAAAACATAGCTATCTTTAGGAGAGATACCAGGTAAATCACTATCCAACATCATTTCGGTATAACAGGGCTACCTGGAGATGCTAATTTTAGGTGAATGAGATTAAACGTGAACCAGACACAAAAGACTACATCACAAGCAGCAACATCACATCCTAGATTTTGGTGTGAAGAGCTGAGGAACATTTGAGCCAAATGTTCTCCTTGCAAAAGAACTTCCCTAGAACATTTTATGGATTTTGAGCAGTAGTTGTTTTCCATTATGCAAACTTCTGCAACCTTTCCTTTAACCCAAGTTAAAGACACTCATGTTTGTGGAGCATAAGTTTCAGAATCACAAGCACACATTTTTCTGAAACAGCTTGAAATGTTCAAATGGAAAAAATTGTTCAGCAGCCTTGGAACTGAAAGTGAACAATGCCATGCGAGTCACTTGTACCTGTCATAGCTTTTATGTCAGTTGGATTTAATGCGTATGAAGCATGTTTTAGAAGTGACCCATGAGGTTTGTATCTCATTCCAAAATAATAATTAATTCATTTGGATATTTAGTGGTATATACTACTAAGAGCAAGAGGGGACTCCATCCTTTTGATACATTATGTGCTGCAAACAATTTATGTAAATGTTATTCATCTTTTCAAAATGGAAGTCAGCAAGCATCTTCTGTGGGATATACTTAATTATGACTCTCTTCAGTGGTGATCGGTACAGAACACTGATAGAGGCATTTACCTGTTGTTTATTTTAAGTTTTGACTGAATTAAAGATGGAGGATAGACCTGATCAGTGCTTCGAGACAGATTCCCAGTCTCAGTGGTTGAGGAACGGAGCAATGCAAACAGATCTTATCATGATTATCTTGGCTGTGTAAGCAGAACTAATGAAAGAGGCTATGTAACTTCTATGAATTTCTGTGCACATATTTCCAAGTAAGTGTATCTGTGCATGTTGCCCAGAGACTTCTCTGCTTGGCTGCCATCTTGCAAAACTCAAGAATGAGGTCTTAACAGGAAACACTGGGGGCTTCCTCCTAAGAGAAAAGCATTCTTTAGAATGCCCTTCTGAAACAGAGCATCAGTGAATGACCTGTTTGTATGTTATTCCTGCCACCCTAAAGCCAAATGGAGATTGCTATGAGCATGGACCAAGCTGCTCAGGGGTTCATCTCGTTGTCTTGAAAACCTTAGAGGATAGAGACTGCACAGATTCTTAATGTCATGAATAAATGGCACTTGTAATTTTTTAGTTTGCCACCATCAAAGGCTGGAGCTCCCCACACCTTCAGTCAGGCTGCTGCCTCTCTGGTATAACAGTTTTCCCTGCTGTCTGTGAAGTTTCCTTTTCATTAATGAGATTGTAGCTTGTCAAGCCAGTTTGTCATAAGAAACTGAGATTTGGGAGAGCAGGGTAGAGGGAACTGCAGACAGTTTTAACATCAATATCTTAAATACTAAAGCACTACTCAAACTGAACTGTGTCACCACACCTCTGGACCGCCAAGCCTAATAATCCAATTATGAGAGTAATGTAAGGTAGTTTGTTGTCTATTCTGTCATTGTTTACTCCATGTCATGTTTTTAAAAGTCTCTAGATGTTAGAATGTGGACTACATTTGGGAATTTGGAGTAACGACACTTTTCTGTTCAGTCCAACAGCAACAGTGAAAGTGTTTTTATTGCACTAAATAAGATTTCAGTTATTTATCTTATTCATAATTACTACATCTAAAAAGAGCCTACCAGTGAGAAGCCCTTTATGGGGCAGGACCATTTTATCACATGGATAGTTGTAGAAAAAGGGCAAATACAATCCACCTGCAAAGTCATATTCTCAACATAATTTTGCAATAAGCTACACTATGAAAGAACAGCCCTAAAAGCAAAAGCCTCCCGCAAGAACTGTCCCTCAATCATTTCTCTGCACTGGCCTCCTGAGGATGAAATGCCAGCATGGCTAAGCACGGAGAACTGATTTATAGCTGAAATGAAGCCTGCAATGGCTAAAGGTCTACACGAAATGGGAGAGTTTGTTTGCTGAGTTACTATGCAAATTTAACAATTAAATCTTCTCTCAGCTCCTGAGGGAGTAAGGGGGATTACTAAGGAGAAGGAATTTGACACGATTAAAATAATAATAAAAAAAAGATGAAAAATAGAAGGATTCCTTGCAGTTGATCAGCTCTGCCCTGCACAGTAGGCATCACAACAGTTACTGAGAATTACCACAGAGATTTCCAGGAAGGTTTGTACAGAGAAGGGAAAATACAATGAGAAAATATAAAACCTCCACCATGCAAGTCAACTTTTATTTGTTTGTCTGTTTACAAGACTGAATTATGAATTTATCTTCAAGGCCTTGAGTGAACTCCACACTTCTTACTTCTGCATCCAACCAACTGCAAAAATAAATAACCTCAGAAAGAAAGAAAGGAAAAAAAAAAAAAAAAGAAAAAAGGAAAACCAAGAAACAACAACTCCCTTTGGTTTGACTGATCTGAGTCTTTTAAATTTTTTTATATTATTTTCTTTACTACCTTCACTTCCTAAGCTCGCTAGTTTGAACAAGAGACTTCTGTTTTGACAGCTTGTCTCCTGGGTTTCCCACTGAAAAGGCCAAAGCTCCCAGTGAAGCAGCAGTAGCTGGCTTTAAGCAGGAGACAAGCACTCCTTGCTTTCCTGTACTGCATGCAAATGGAAAGAGACAGTGCTCCACGGCTCTGCCAAGCCTCCCCGCAATGTGCCTTCTGCATGGCAATGGCCAGTACAAGTGATCATCCAGCAGTGTGTCTTTGAGATTGTTAATATCTGTGACCCCGGTCCACTGATCACCTGCTTCGGCAGGGGACTCATCATCTGTACAAACAGTGTTCAGAGAGCTCGCGGCCCTGGCTGTACGTGCCAGAGAGTGCTGCTCTGTGCTCTGGCTGTTCAGCACAGCTCAGTGAAGGGCAGCTGCCCCTTCTACGCTTGTAAGTGACACTTCCACGATAACACCTTCAGCTCATTAGTTTTGTTTGTTTGTTTCTAAAATGGCAGTGTATTTTTTTTTTTTTTTTTTGGTTGTTTGTTTTAAGTGAGCTGAAGAAAGTGCCATCATATCTGTTACTAAGATGCCTACAGGATAATTCAGGAAAAAGCTGGAAGTTTTACATCAGAGAAGAGATGGTCACAAGACAGAAACTATATTTACACCTCACAACCTGATCCTTTGCTTTGGTGCCAGAAGCAGAGCCAATGACATAGATTTATGGTCAGATGTGCACAAAAATGTCTTTAATAAGAGCAAGAATCTCTAAACTGCAAAATAAGGGAACTTCAAACAAAAGGCAATCAAGGTGCTTATCTATTCCACCTTGTTGTCTGTTCTTTTCTTTGGTGAAGGAAAAAGTGCCATCTGTTTGCCAAGGGAAAACCAGTAGGTAGTGAACACCAGAAGAGCTAAAGGGGAATGGACTCTGCAGTACTGGGGAGTCAGATGGGCTATCAGGACAGTCATGAAGGTGATCTTAGAGTTGAGATGTGCAGTGATTTTCCCAGGATCATGGGGCAGCTCAGAGCAGCCTCAGTATGGAGCACCATCACATCACCATCTCATTTTTGATCTCTCTTTGTGTCCCCAGTAGACAGATATCTGAAAATTCAAGATCCATTTCCATATCAGACATCAGTGCCATAGCGTGGAAAGAAACATAGCCAGCCGGTACTCTGAAGCATGCCCTAGACTTGTGCTACGGAAGAAAAAACAGTCATAATGAGGAATTTTGCAGAGTTCATTTGAATAATACACTTAGTCATACCAAAATCCTCTTCTGATTTCTCAACGTACATTTACTGATCTTTATTTTAAAACTGAATCCAGACTGGAAGGAGATTAAATGTGTGATGTAGAAGTCTGGACTCTGTCAGAATTTGATAGGGATGGCAAACACAGTCCCTTGTCTGCATTAATTGAAGGAAAAGCCACAAGCAAACCATCTTTTTGCTTTGTTGCTTCCTTTGTAAACTGCTTCAGGATCAGATGCATGGAACAGCATGAACCATCAACAAAGGCAATACAAGTAGCTGGCACCACTGAGTAACGCTGAGAGTCTTTTTCATACAAAGCAAGGGATTTTCCTCTCCTTTTAACCCCAAAATTTTAACTACAAAGGGAGAACAGTTGTCAAAAAGCTGCTGCTAACAACTATTAAGAGCTACCTGTAGCTTGGAAGAATTTATTATTTTATATCAAAAATTATTTTCCTCCATAAAACCCATACAAGCTTTTTAAATCTCCAAATCTTTATCCAGAGATTTTGGTAACTTCACAGCACAGATATTTCAAGGTTGTGTGGAAGATCATGTGCGCGCAGTAGATTTTTGCGTTTATATTCTTGCCAAACTTGAATGGCCATTTTTTTCTTCTGTTATAAAGACAGGACCTTAGCTAGAGCATGTGGGCAGAGATGAGGATCAGCAACATGTCTGGTTTTCTGTTTTCTTCTCTCCCAAAACATACTTATCCACAGAGAATAGAGGTAGTTATCACTTATGTTATGAGCTGTACAAGTGAAGAGTAGAGAGCCAGAAATAGGCCAGGAAAAAGGTTTCATCCAACAGACAAATGCAGAAGGATTGGTGCAGGGCAGAAGGAGTACACGGGTAGCAGTGCTCTTCCTCTGGCCTGCAGCTAGGCAATAAAAGGAAAGGATGCACAACATGCATCAAAAGCCGGTGGGACCAGAAGAGAGACAAAATAGGGGACTGAGTACAGGGGAACACAAGGAAGAGAATAAGTCACCTTCAGGGAGGAGGTGGCTCTGTAAATGCTGATTCAGGTATGATTTGAATCAAGGCAGAGAGGAGCTGAAATGAAAAGGTTCCTGTTTACTTTGGCAAATTGCAATACCGTGACTACCTGCTTGGGTCTCTGCCATTTTCTTCCCAGCAGTTTGTTCCTCCTATAACCTGACTTGTCTTATTTCCAGTGGCAGTTTGGCTCACAAGTCCTCCCTTCTGCTATGCCAGCTCATCTGATATCCCAGCCAGCTCTTCAAGTACTCACAAATCCTCCACTGCTCTTGCCTTTTGCTGACAGCACTTTCTGTATTAAGCATCTCTGGTAGCTATACTTTAAATCTGCCAGGCTGTGGCATGCAACAGGTCACTCCATTTGTATGCCATTCATCAGTGTTCTCCATGTGAGGATGTTCTCCACGTAAGAAAAGGGACAAGCTGAGACTGAGGAATGCTAAGGAGTGGAAGAATCCTTCAACACTGCAAGTTAGAATACCCATCCCTTAGTTTTATGAACGTTGGCTTAACTCACAAAATTAAGGAAAGAAAAAAAAATTCTATCCCAGGGCAAGCTTTCTCAGTCAGTTTAAACATTTTTCTCTTGATCAGCAGGGTTTATAAAAGAAATGCTGATACAGCCTTAACTTCGGCAACATGAGCACTATTGTTGTGATAATCAATGTAAAGAGCAGTATCTGTGCTTTAAGCATCAATAAAAAAAAAACCAAAACACCTAGAGAATGTTGCAAAGAGTCATATAAACAGAACAAAGAAGCGTCATAACTCTACAAAAAAAGCTTAGAAATTTCCTTCCTCTTCTGAGGCTCAAAGCTTTTCTCTATATGGTATGAAAAAAAAATACAGAAATAGAATTTCATTTGCTTGTGTTCTTAAAGATGAAGTTTACACCTATCTGTGTGAAGATAGCTTCATGTCAGAAGAATGGAGGCACTGTAAATCTTGAGCATACATGTTACTACATATGTAGAAGCTGTGTGTGTGAGAACAGTTGCAATAGGGACAACCTGTTATTAGGAAGCAGATATGCTGAGTTTCAGGTTCATGTTACCAGGAGACTCGAAAAAGTTGAAACTCAGCCTAACCAGGCTGCCAATGGCCTCTAATGAAAATTTCCATTTGGAAAGGCTTGTTGTTGACTTGGCATGATACCAAACAAGCAGCCTGCTGCAAAATTTTATACCAATTGTATTTCTCCTAATTAAACCTTGTCTGACCTCAGCATTAAGAAACAATTTGTTTCAGGATATAACCAGCACACATAAGCAATTACATTGCATTTGCCCCATTAGCATTATTTGGCTTCTACACTTTCCAGAGCTGCTTGAGAGCCAGAGGTATAGAAAGATTCCCACTTTAACTTTTTTGTGGGACAGAGAGGAAAGGGAGGAAAGGAACTGAACCTTAAACTGAAAATGTTATTGCCTTTTAGTCAAATCATAAACTCCCAGAAAAAGTGATCAGATAGTGCCTTGAAGTTTATTCAGGGACAATGAAAGGCAAAGTTAAGAGGACTTCTGCAAACCACTGAAAACACATATGTTCTTTTGAATTGATAAATAAATAAAGAACAAATAAAGGTGATAAATGAATTAGCTATTATCTCTCCCAGCTTGACATTTTTTTTCTCAAATCCTTCAAATTCTGCTTCTCACCTGTCAGAGATATCAGAAGGGACGGAATTTGTTGTCCTGTTTGTGACAGATTTGAACATAACTCTTGAGGAAAGACAACTACCTCTGGCAGGACATGGGATGCAGTCCTTTTCTCTGCCTTTCTGGCAGGTAGGGGACCAATGGCTGACAAGTGGCAAGACAAGTCATGTAGAGTGAAGGCGAGATGTGGGACCATGTTGCACCCCCAGTGCTGAAGGAGTATCTGTAGAGACTTCTAGTCTGTCAGAGTAATTGTCACTGGTAGTTCAGAACCCCTCAAGCACAGAGAGGAGAATTATCTAAAAATATGGGATGTGAATATGTAAAAATCTCCGCATCATGATTTGTTGACAGCCCCGTGCTTTGAAAATCCCTGTTTCCTGTAGATGCTTTGATCCTCTCTGAGGAGCTACCATGATGAAGAGGCTGGATGGAGGGGAAAAAGGAGAAGGGGTCCTCCTAAGGACTGTGCTTACTGCCATATGAGCAGAATGACTAAGGTGCGAAAGACAGAGCTCACAATTGGATAGGACTAATGCCTAAATTAGACCTTTCTTTGTTTCTTTGCCATTTTCAGACCAAGGAAGACATTTTAGTGTTCAGACATTCAGAGAACTGCCTGAAAAATAGCAGCAAGATGTGTTTGTGCCAAGGCCATTAACCCTCCATTCTTGCCAACATCAAATTAAATAAACTGAGAAAACAATTTGCATGACACTGTTACAGTGATATACAGCTGAGGCAACCTTTTGTAGAACTGATCTTCTGAGGAGGTGGAGTAGAGCAGACACTGGCAATGACCGTGTGGTCAGGCCTGCTAGTGGCTGAGCTTGACATGTGGAAACAAGCTCCGCAGTTCTGTGCACAGCCCTTCACGTGCTATTGTCAGACTCCTGAATGGCATGTATGGGTGCTGAAAATCTCCTGTGAATACCTGCCTCCTCCTCTGACCTCTACTGCAAACTGCTGGTAAATTTTTCTGATGATCTTCTAGAAGCTGATGAAAACCCATAATAAATATAAGTACATGAACCATTTTAAATCAACAAGAGCATGGCAAAAATAAAATCCATGATTGCTGGTGAACATGGAATCAGCTGGCATGAAAGTGTGTGAAGGTGACCACTTCTATCATTGCCTGTACTTGCTCAGTCCTTAAGGAGGGTAAGGAGGGAGGCATTCGCTCTTTACAAGCAGATAATCTGTCTGGTGTGAGAAGCAGAATAGCAGCAGCCACTTCTCTGGCTTGATTTCTTGTGAACTCAGCATATACAGGAGATGCTTCAGTTCCAACTTTAAGTCACGGCTGCTTTTTATGTCCCTGTAGCAGCAAACAGAGTGCCTGCACTTGGGATCCAAGATCCAAGATCTGAATCTATGAGATGAGAAACAAGAAAATCGTCTGAGACACATCTGGAGTTGAAATCTTGATGCTGAACAGGCACAGTTAATTACTGTTGCTTCAAAATTGCTATGGATTAGCAAAAAAAAAAATTATATATGGATAATTATCCAAGTATGCTTTAGTTTGAGAGAGTCTATCAGCTCTCAAGGAAACATTTAAGGCTGAATAAATACAAATACGCATTTTGCACATTGCCTAACTACCCTCATTCTTCTTCCATGTATTTACATATTTAAACAATTGACTGTAAAGAATGTGTTGTGCTATCCCTCATATAAGTCCAAGAGAGCATATCTGAATCCCATGTTAACTCTTTGAAAACATAAAGCTTAGTTTTATTTAAGTACTAACTCATTTAGTTTAATTTTCTCTCTTGTTTTAGTTTGTTCCCCCATGCCAACCTCATCAAAAACAAAACAACCACCCAAATATAACCTACTCCCACACCACAAGGTTATGAAAAACCCTACAAAAAAGGAACTTCTCTCTTGGAGCTGTCTGTGGGCAGATACAACATGTTCTTTACAGTCCATTGTGTAAATATGAAAATATGTGGAAATTGAATATATTTAGGCAAGTTTTAAAATGCATAATATTTATTCAACTCTAATAGCTTCTTATTAGGAGTCAATAGCGTCTATCAGCTAAATGGGTATTTCAACCATTTTCAATAGACACATTATTTACTCAATAGACCATAATGATTCTGAAGAAGGCATTAGGGCCTATTATGCAAATCTGTATGTATTGTAGGTGTATTCAAAAATAGTAAAATTTTGACCCTGGCTGTTCTACAGATCCTGATGCCATGGCTCTTTAGAAAGCAAATTGTGTAAACCTACTTTGAATGAAATAGTAAGGTTAGAAGTAGCACAGTGGGAATAATAGATTTTTTTTTTTGGCTGGGCTACTGAACAAATAATAGAAATATATATATATATATTCATTCCTCTTTAAGAATTTTTTATCTTCATCAAAATAAAATAAATCTAAAAAAGGAAGAAATAATTTTGAACCAGAAGAAATATTTCCTTTGACACAAAATGTTTTCACTCCTTTTTTACCAAGTAGGTCTACAATTATCTTTATTGCACTTCTGGTTGGTTAGTACATTCTCCCAGGAGACCTGCAGTGAATAACTTTCTTGACACTGGATGTAAGAGGGAGGGACTTGGACATGAACTTGGACCTCTGCTAAGATGGCAATGCCAGTCTCCTAGTGCTTTACTTGGTCAGAATTCCAATTTCTTTCCAGCTATACTGCTCACAAATTGTTTCAGGCTGACTGAGGATAGATTATTATTCTTTTTTTTAAATGAATTTACTGCAGAAAAACCTATAAAGATAGCCTATCTGTACTGGTATGGGGCAGCCCTAATAGCTCTTGGCAGGTGACCTGATTCAAAGCTAATAGGTATTAATGAAGATGCTCCATCTGATTTCAGTGGGTTTTAGCTCTGTGTTCCTTGTTGCATGCCTGATAGAAAGAGATTTCTTTAGGGAGCCTTACAAACATCCTAGAAGAAATGTATAACTAAGGAAAGGTACTTCTGACTCACATAAAAGCATATGAAATTCCCTCAAGCTGCAAGTGATAGTACAGTTATCTTCATTCTTATCAAATGTTAAAAAATAACAACAAAAACAACAACAACAACAACAACCCTTTTTTTTTTTTTTTTTTTTTTTTTCTGAAAGAAAAGGTAGGAAAAAGATAGGTCCACACCAAACTATTAAACATACAGCAATGAACTCTGGACTAAGACACTTAGACCGACTTGAGAACCAGAAGTGGTAATAGACGATCAGACAAAATGCCTGTCTCTACAACCTGTGGAGTTATTTCGGCTTTCAGCTGAAAGTTTGCTCTCTCAGATAGTGTTATTGTGCTCTTTGTATCTGTAGTAGTTTCCATAGAAATAAATAGTAAACATTACTTTTTGAGCAACCTATGTAAATATATATTCTTCATATCCGTCTCTGAAGACCATATGGAGTGATTTAGCTATGCTGCCACATACAGTTGCCTCATTTTTATTAGTGCTAGTAAATAAAGTCTTCCTCCCACAATAAGGTCACTAGGAACACCAGTCCAGATCTCTAAAAGCTAAGAGTTGCTATTGAGAGTGATGTGAGCCAAATGGTTGTTTCATGACTTATAGCTGAGCAAATACTCTTACTGGCTTAGAGCTTACAGGAGTGAATGTGAGGTAAGCATGGACAATGCATAATGGTCATCTAGAAACAAAAGTGAAGATTCGAGTATAAAGTATAATAACTAACTAAACAAAAGAACGATATCCATGCTATGCTTATTTACTATTTATAGTCTCATACCAACAACAGCACTTCCTTTCCATTTCCTTTTTTTTTAAGTCTGTGTGGGAATGAATCACTGAAATGAGTTTTGGGGCAGATGAATACCCTGGAGGTGCTTTGGACCATTACATTCTTTTAGACCATTTGCCTTTAACTCTCACTTGAGTTACTGTTCAACAAAGTTAATAGCTGCAAATTCTTCAGGGATGGTTTGTTAAATCATGTCCAAGAAAATAAATATAATGAATGAACAATCTCAGGAGAGAGCCCTGACATTAAAAAAAAAAAAAAAAAAAAAAAAAAAAAAACAAAAAAAAAAGAAAAAAAAAAAAGTAAATGAGTCTCAGAAGTATCAAGTCATGAAGTAAGCAAAGAAAATTAGCAAAAATGAGATATGTTTTGCACAAATTAGAGGACTAGATAAAGTCTTCTCCAGGGGACCACACCCAACTCCTGAAAGCTCAACAAGAAGCCAGTTGTGTTCTGTATCCTGGTATCTAACAGGACAGATCTGAAATGTAGAACTACTAAATAGCATAGAGATAGTTGGACTAGACGGTCTTAGTTGTCTTTTCCAGCCTTAATGATTCTGTGATTCTGTGAATGTACTCTGCACATTCATTCTGCACTTCCTTCACACCCTTTCAGCATTTCAATGTGCTTCAGCTGCCACTGAATCAATGGACTTTGATATGAGGAAGCTGGAGCACAGCTTTGAACTCCCCTGAACCCAATTATATCTGGTCATTTCAGAGAGCTGCGGTGGTGTGACAGCAGATGCGTGCTCTCTGAGCTAGGAGGCAGAAAGTTCACGACAGACTTGAGTATTGCAGCTGCAGCAGCAAATTCAAACTGTGCTGTGGTATTGCAGGTTTTATACTCCAGAAAGGTAGTAAGAAGCTGAACTAAGAACTGCACTAATTAATAGAAAGGCATTTGGCAATTGGTGTCTAGTGTGTCCTGGGGTTAAGGCCTTTTCATTGTCATGGCACATGTGGTTGCTTTTGCCTTTGAGAGTTCCTGAAGATATGTAGAGGATTTAAATCCTTTGCTGGGGGTAAGAAGTCACCTTTTTTCCCCCTCCTGATATAGAATACCTCTTGTCGTTGACAATGACACTTGCCTTTTAACGTCCAAGAGAGAATGGGAATAGCAGGGACCTTCATTTCCTAGAGATATAGGGAATATCCCATCAGAATGATAGTAGAAAGCAGATTTAGTTTTGCCCTTGGTTTGTGTAATTAAAAATGAGCCTGGTGACAGGGTACTACTTATAGAGAGAAATACACCCTTGGGCAGAGGACTGCTGAAGCCTTATGCATTTCTGGAGTCCTATTTAAGTCTTTTTTACTCGACTTAAAATCAGTTTCTTTCCTTGACCCTGAAAATGTACCTGTGAAATGTTTCCATAGGCCTTCCCCAGCACTGATAGCTTTCAAAAACTCACTGCAGATTCTGAAAGCCACTGAATCAGTCCTGATCTCTACCACATCAAGCAAGAACAGCTTCCATATGCCCCTCATGACTGCCAGTGATTTCCCTTAAGAAAAGAAGAGGGCACCAAGAAGACCTGCCTTTTCAGTTTTTTCTCAGGTGGAAAAAAACAAGAGAATGTAACATTTCAAATGTGAACACATGCATATTTTAATTCTATTTCCCATCAAAGCTCATGTTAACATTCAGCCTTTCTCTTCCATTCTATCATCTATTTCAATTAAAGATAAAACTTTGCTTTGGATATGGAAGAGATTAGCTGAGACCTGCTCATGTTTTGTGGTCATGTGACAAGCTTGGCATTCCCCGAAGTTCTGCTACACCAATATTTTTCTTATGCTTGTAACACAAGAAATGGAATATTTTTCACTCTTTCTAAAAATAATTTTAAATAAAGGAAAAGGATGGATTCTGACTAATGCCAGTTGGAATGTAACCCCATTAATTTTTTACAATACACTGGTTTTCAGTTCTGATTATTTCTTGTACTCTGTCTGAAAAACTGCTGTGAAACAATAGTGCAAAATGAGCATTTTTCTGTTAAAATTGTGTTGAGAAATCTGTGGTAAGAATGGTGAAATTCCCAGGTTTCTAATCATTCTCTTGATATGTAGTCATAGTGAAAATGGGACAACACTGATTTAAAGAGTATGTTATGAGAGGAAGAGACTCCAAATTTTTAAATGATTGCGAAGCTCAGCCAAGTTCTTGGTTATTATTATCTGGGACAAGCTTCATGGAAAGTAGTTGTAACAGAATTAAGAGGAAATTGTTGCTTCAAAAAAAAAAAAAAAAAAAAAAAAAAAGAAGTGGGAAACTGCTGCTTTTCAAATGGTAGCGATGATCATAAAAGCATCATCTAAGTAAAGTATATTTTTGGCTTTGAAGAAAACATGAAATATACTCAATTTAAAATTATTAAATATAGCTTTAAATGTGGCAAGAATAACAAATGTAAAACAAAAAAAAAAAAAACCAGTCCCATTATTTTGACAATTGACAATAAACATTTTCTGAGTGTTTTTCAGATACTTATGACAATTTTTCTGCCTTAACATCACATCTTTAAAAATGAATTCTGTTATTTCTAATAAAATTCTTAAACATTGCTTTTTTGAAGGCATACATAAGCAAATTGTGTTATTCACCTATGAAAAGTATACAGTGGGCAGAAGCAGAAGCCAACTGCTAGAAATATGAAACTGGACTTTTTAACTTTTAAAGATTCACAAGAGCAAGGCCTCGGGTTTTTGCCAGAATATCTGAATAATTATCATCTAAAGTACTACAAAGATGAGTTGGATTTTGAAGTTGGGAAGATATAAAATATCTTCTGATATAATGATGTTAATTTAATCGCTTTAATCAAAGCAGAATATAAACTTCAACAGAGTGTTAATAATCTCAACCTCAACAGAAGGTCATTTGATCATATTGGCTGGGTGTTCTTCTGAAAATGGTGGAGACATCTCACTACGTAGAAAAGTCAGAGTTTTCCCCTCTATGGTAGTAACCTTCAGTGTAGCAACAGATTAATTTTTTAGAGAAGAGAAACAGATTTGTTTGGTTTTGTTGGTACCGCAAAAAGTAAGTTGCAGATACTTTGGTATATCCAGTGAGATTCTGAAAGGCAATTGAATTTTTCTAGTCAGACTTAAATATATGAAATCAGCCTCAAACATTTGAGCACACTATGAGTGCATTGCCCTGTGGGTCTGGAAAATCACATATGGTACCAGAGAAGTCCGTGTAGTCTGAGAGTGCTGTAGAGCATGACACTTTTGATGAAGATCATCTGTGATTTCTTTTTATCCATCTGTTGCTGCTGTCCAGTTGATAAAACCAATTACAACTCATTCAGTTTTCCACCCACTATTGTTATAGTTGACACAGTCAGAGGACAAAACTCCTGCAGAGTGTAAATTCTCTGAAATCAGCATATTAAGGCTATCATTTCAGAATGGTTAGTGCCAAGAATTCCCACTGAGAGCAACAAAAACCTATGTTTGTTCATTTAATTGTCTTCTCTGATGTTTGAACAGGTTAAGAAGTCCCAAGGACTTATAAAAATTTAAGCTCCAGGTTCTAGCCTGGGAGCATGTATCACAAGTAATCTTGTTTCCCTCCGTATGGTTATGTGAGAAGGTCTTTTAGTTTCCCACCTATAAGCAAGGTCTCATACAAACTTCACTAACCCCTCATCTTTCTTCTCCATCTGTGATTATACTCATAAACACTGAAAACGATTGTGGATAGTCTTTTTCAGGTCCTTATAGTTAACATATACATATCATACTTCTATTGCAAAATTGATAACTCTTCTCAGCTTTCTGTCCTAATCCCTTTCTTTTCAAATTCAATAAAATACGTTCAGTATAACTGATGAATTGCTTGGCAATAACTGGTTAAAGGATTGCTGTGCCCTGGTTTCTTTTAAACAAACTACAATTTTTTTCTTCCTTTTCAGGATGGGGAGAGGAGAATAAAACTGTTACCCTACACCCTCTGCCAGGAGATGGGGCATTGGAGGTAGAGGAGCTATAGCACAGTCACTGGGGGATGCTGGTGGTGGTGGTTGTGGTTTTCTTCTTTAGGCACCTCTCCTGCTCTTTGGTGGTGCTTTGTAGTGGAAGAGGGATTTCACAGCTGACTTCAGGTGTGCACTTTGAATACCACTTTTCCAACTGCTCTTTGGTTCAAATGAGTTCATCCATCCCTGACATTTGTGCAGAAGCACTCTGGAAATGCATTATTTAAAGCCTTCCTTCCTTGCTGTTTCAGAAATAAAGGTGTAAACGTTAGAGGTCTGAGAAAAAAAGGTTGCTCTGGCAGCATGAAGGGAAAGGCCAGCCCTCACACCATACACACCCTCAGAGAGTCCTTCCACAAGATGAAGTGAGAATTACTTGAGGTAATACTGCTGTGTCCCTCTCTGCACCTGTGGATGGTGAGACCACTGAGGCATGTGATGTTGACTCACTGCAGCTACAGCTGCCATAGGGTGGTGCAGCGTTACCACAGCAACCACACCTGGGGTCTAATGCTTTCCTCTGGTTGGGGAGGCAGGAGCTGGCTTGAAAGTTTTATCAGGTTTCTTAAAGATTTATGATGCTTCCTTGCCTTCTGCTATTGTCTGCTTGATCAGTTATCATGGCTGAGAGCAAACAAGGAGACTGAAAGACACCCAAG
The DNA here is from genome assembly GCA_028571105.1 of Tragopan temminckii. NCBI lineage: Eukaryota > Metazoa > Chordata > Aves > Galliformes > Phasianidae > Tragopan > Tragopan temminckii. The sequence goes on along the minus strand of JAOWBP010001760.1, from coordinate 46,025,681 downwards.
ACGGTAAACACATTTTGAAGGGCATTGTGAAGGGCTAGGTTATGGACCTTCAGCATTAAGTATGTGAGGAAAGCTGGCTGGATCTTTTTTGATTTTTGATTTTTCTCCCAGAAGTGCTTCACAGAGGGGTATCTACTTGAAGGAAGGTGTGCAGAAGAGCACTTCTGAGGGCCAGGGCTCCTTTTCTCAAGGTTGTCAAAATCTGCCATTTTTCAAGTCAAAAATCTCAGGGTTGCTTTATTCTTTTGCCAAAATATCAGCTTGTGAAGCCTTCCAATGGATAGGCTTTCACTCCATTACAGAATGAAAACAAGTTTGAAAGCTTATGAACTGGAATTGCTGTTCTTGAGATAGCAGTACATGATGAGCATTTTCCTCAGACAAAAAACAGATAAATACTTCGAATATTGCAATAGCAATCCCAAGTAGAGCAGTAAAACCAATGTACAGTGGATGTTTTGGAACAGAAATGGTGACAAATGGCAGCAGTTTAAGGAATGCATCTGTGCGCGTGGTGATATGGTATACAGATCTGTCAGGGTGTGACACAAAAGTGATATTGCTCATTGGAACCACATCTCTGTAAAGCAATAGAAGAGAGCTGAGCCCGTTGAAGCATGGGATGTGAGAACATCTGCCCTTCAAAACGATGGTAATGCATCAGGTAAATGGAGGTGAGCTTGAGCCACATGCTACATCTGACATAAGTAAAGGTGATGGAAGAGTACTGCTGTTGTAATGGGGAGATATAGTTTAATATATCTCTCAGAAAGAATGTCTTTGTAAAAAGAATGGAGCAGGAAATCAAGATACACTAGATCTGTGCCAGCAACAGGATCTCCTAGTACATATTCTACAATGTTCTTCAGATACTTGGTAGCACCTGATGCAAAATGACTGTGATCTCTGGGCACATCTGAAAACTTAACCTACATTTCCATGGATTGTCAGGTTACACCTTGTCATGAGGGATAGATCATGCACATGGGCTTAGCTCTCCAAATTCTGGATATCTGTTCTTTGATGAAATTTTTGGATACCATCAGGGCAGCATGAAAGGTGACAAACCCTAAATTGGTTTATTTCATAGGGGGAAAAAAGTGAGAAGGAAGGGGCCTAAAGTCATCACTGGAGTGGATCAGCTTCACTGATTATTTCAAGAGTCAAGAGCTGTCTTTTTATGTGAGATGTCTACCCTTAGAATGAGTAGAGGAAAAGGAAGAAATGCACGTATGTTGTGTCTGACTTCTGCAGTTTATATTACTATGCATTTTAATGTATAAGATCTATAAATAGATGAGCCTGCTGGAAGTTATAAGGATGAACTATACATCACTCATAAACAAATAAAACAAATAAGAATTTAGTGGACAGAAAGAACACGAGGTCTTTTTCTTCCTGACAGTGATGACTCAGCAGCACAAATATTTTAAATTAGAGAGAAACAGAAAATAAGGGAATTGTGGGAGAAAAGCATTGCTTTTAGAATTAGCAAATAGAAGGCTGTATAAAGAGGTATTAAACTGAATTGACAGAACTCAGATGAAACCAAGGTCTCGACTAGAAAGCATTGCTTTATCCACTGTGATTTCAAGACTAATGCTGGAATAAGTCAGGTCGTTTGTCTAATTTTCTTACATGTTCTGTAACATTGTACTCAGCATGGATTTTCATACCCTCTCATTCCCAAAAAAGATGCCACAGCTGTGTGGTAAATCACTGAAAAAGTTATCAGAAAAAACTGAGGCGACAAGGAGTGCACTACCTCCAACTCAGTCTGTGTTAATAACATATTTTTAATTTGGAGCTTGATCATAGTTTGGAAAATCTGAGAAGAGTTAAAGACTTTTTAGTCAAGAAAGGCTAGATTTCGTAGACACAAGAGAAAGACCTGAAATGGCAGGTGAATCCTGAAGAGTTTTAGAATTAATCTAGGTTTTACTTTTTATTTTAATTTTACAAGGATTATCAGCTGCAATACACAAAAAAAAAATTGTAAAAGAAATATTGACACCAGAAATGAAGTTAATCTTACTGAACTTCTGTTTCATCACCATTGATGCATTTTTCATGTAATCACCAAAACTCTGATTCTTCTGTAACAAAATTCAATACAAACAAAGGTCTTGTGGTGTTAGACCCTCTCTGCTCTCATAAACTAGCCTCCTTCCAAGACCATATGAGAAGATGGTTTTTAAATAAAGCAGAGCCTGTGTCAAAATATTTAATGGAATATGAAAAAAAGAGAAAAAAGTGGTGACCCAAGTAACAGAGTTTCATAAGAGAATGTGAAGCACACACACACGCACACACACAAAAAAAAAAAAAAAGGAATCAGGCCAGGCAAATGACTGCACAGATTGCAATTTAGATAGAATAAATGCATGAAGACCAGCAAGAAATACATTTAAATATTCAGGCTGAGAAAGAATCAAGACATGCACCAGAGTTTTAGTTGCCTCAGTCATTAATGAAGCACAGATTTTAAAGATGTCCAATAAATGGAATTGACAGGTCTCCACAACACAGTTAATATGGGACTGAAATGACAAGTCAGAGTAAAAGGTCATACCCAATTGCTGTGCTGCAGTAAAAGGAATATTATATGGTAATCTTATTTCAGGAAAAAGAAGGGAAAAGTAAATGAATAGGAAGGAGCAGAGAAGGAGAAAGAGCCTATGAAATCTTATGTCTTATCCATTTTATTAGAATCAATGCAAGTTATGAGGAAAAGGATCCTCGAAAAAGAGAGGGACAGCACCAGCTGACTGGATATTTTAATGTGTAAAGTAGTAAATCCACTATGAATATGGGGAGATTCCCAGATCCTAGATTAAATACTTGGCTCCATGTCAAGGCTAACTATGGAACAAGCAGAACTTGAAACATTTCTGTCATGGAAGAAAGGACTTGAAAGTACCCAGGCAAAACCTGCAGTGAATTGGCTTTGCTTTTCATAGTCTTGTATCCTTCTCCAGATAAAATATCTTGGTACCTGGTCCTCCATCTTCCCCAAACTGCACACACATTCCCCTCTGACTTCTTCAGTATTTATGGGGTCCCTTTGATGGAGATCTGATGCCACAAAGAACACTGCCGTATCAGAGCTAAGACAATGACGTGAATAACATGCTGATTCAAACACAAGGGTTTTTCACTGAGGCCTGCTAGTGACAGAGCAGAAATCTTGCAAGAAGTGTTGTCCATATGCTGCAGAAAGGGAGCAGTCCACCAGCAAGGGCAGGACATTAAGTTCTCTCAATTGGCAGATCTGGGAATTCCTGAATGAAAATAATAGTCTTTGCTAATGGTTTCACTTTTATTGAATACAGGAAAATGGGCCTTGGGTGAAATTTTTCCTTCCTTTTTGGGGGGTAAGTAAACAAGATTATTTTAAGATTATGCCAAGAGTACAATTGACTTAAGCTGCTGACTTCTTATGCTAATAAAAATAATTCTGCTAAGCTTTGAAACTCTGGCTAATCATTCAGACAAAATTATTACTCTATTTTAATAATATACATCTATTAATGATTTTGTTCTGGATTCACTAATTCAATCACAAATGCCTTTTCTCTCTAATTTCTTTGTACTCATAATTCTTTTTTCTTTTTTTCTTTTTTGCTTTTTTTTTTTTTAATAAATAAAACTAATTGGAAAACCCTCAATAAATACATTATTGGAACAGAGAGATTTTCCATTACCATGCAAGTTCTTCCCCTTTCTGCATTTGCATGATTATCATTAAACAGCACAATGCAAGTAGGGCAACCAAGGAAAAATATGGCTTTGTGTTACATGGTATCACCCTGATTTTACAGTACTGTGAGTGCACCAGCTGACCTACAAAGCTGATTTCACTTGAAAATCCAGATTGTATCTTGCTGCAGATGTTACATCAGGACGTTTTGTGAATAGAAATGCATGTCTTAGAATTGTTCCAAATTCTTTTTCTTCCCAAAAGGGAATGATGAACTTTTTTTGTTGTTGTTATGTGGTTTTTTTTGCCTAGTAACTTACAGACAGGATTATTTGTAATCCAGTTTTCTGGAAAGAACAAGTTTGTGCTCAGCAACTTAAAAGTTCCCTGATCTCTTCCCTTCTCAAACTCTTGTACTGCTTTCTATACACAGCCCTTCTCCTGGTGCTGTTGGCATTGCTGTCCTGTCAGGATCTTCTGGTTCCTGGCTGCTGCAGATGTGTGGATACCTTCTCCTAACTTCTTCAGCTTAGTAGAGGGGGAAACCTCAAGAAAAGACACAGACTTGATCGGGAAAATTTGTAGGTCCAAATCTTAGTGCTCGAATAGAGAGGACATCTGCCAGATAATTGAGGATATATGACAGTTACAATCTGAAAAAAAAAGACATGGGTCATTTGTGCTCCAGCTCTTTTTTTCCTCCTCTCCCCCCTCCCAAGAATCACCTATACATCAACGTCCTGTGGATGGAGAGGTACATCCTGTGTTTCTTTCACCCTCCCCTCCCTCTTGCCCAAGATTCAGGTGCATAAAAAATTGCTTTTCAGTTCATAGACACAGAGACCCCTAAGGTTGCCATACACATCCAGAAGTCTCCTGGTCTTTTCCAGGTAAGAGACAGACCAGATGGGCTGTGGATATAGATAAGCAGTGATTGCTACAGCCTTCTTCCATCCAACAGGAAAATGCAAGCACAAGGAATTGTAGAGCTGTGTCATTTTCCATTTGCTTGTTGCTATTTTCTTTCCACACTGCTGAAGCCTTTTTTTAGGGAGATGCTATTTTGCAAGGATTTTGTCTCATGAGCTGTATTTTCAACTGGGGAAATTTATGTTATATTCATGTGATAAGATTATTTATATGAAGTGTAACAAATACTATTCATTTCATGGACTGTGACTGCAGCATCCACACAATGGATAGCGCTGGGGTAAGAAAAATAATTCAACCAGGAGACTCAAGAATGAATCTGTCATATTTACAGGGCAAAACTAGTTAAGAGGTTTCTGGAAGGCTAAAGCTAACATTTATGTTTGCAGACTTTTGTAGTGGTTGTGGCAGTTGTGAGAATGGGGTAGGGCATGAGAGAAAGAAGATTAGCGTTTCACTTTGCCTTCATGACTGTCATGTTAACAGTGTGGGACTTCACTTTTTAGCAAAGTAGTTTACGGTCTTGTGGGAAGCCGTTATATACAGTCTAGTCGTACATGGCTCTACTGTGTTGCCAGAAAACTTGTATTCTAGCAGACTTCTTCCCTTTTCTCTTGCCTGTAGGGAAGTTAAGCTCTGCTTTATGAAGAGTAATTTGTTATTTCCTGCAAAGACATCCCAATTCTTCCAATATTCTTTTATAGTTGAATACAAGTAATGAAACAAAAATGTGTTACTCGCCCTCCATCCTTCTGGAAAGCAAACCTGGTACATACCCCTCTCTTTATAGACTAGTGTCTCCTTGGGCTTAGTCAGTCTCTGTGCTGTGATGAAGACATCCTTGCTCCTTGCCACCATTCCTAGGAAAGCTATGTGTGCAGGGCTGCCCTGCTGCGCCTGCTGCTCATCCTCCAATAGGACAGAGAGTAGAGGCAGCAGTGCAGTCGGGGTACCAGCTGGGTCAGAGGCTTCCCTCTTCTCTGCTAAACTGAAAAGGAGGAAGCAAGGCAAGTTCAGTGTACTGTAGTGGTGACTGCCCGCTCTACCATGTCCTTCATATGCAGATTATGATGACAGTAGCTTCATGCTTAGTTTTGTTGCATTTTTTTTGGCCTGTAACTGTCACTTGCAATATTAAAAAGGAAGACATGACTCATCAGAAATTATTTTCTCTTTTTTTTTAATGGTTCATGCATGTGTGTGCCAGTTGCATAAATTAAACAGCAACCAATTCAAGTACATTTACAGCCTGCATTTGAAATGCCAGCTCCATACTATACTTACCAAATTAGCATGAGCAGATTAAAGGATATATTGTTCTCTAGGCATAACTACCGTATTTCCATTAAGTAGATATGCCCTCATGAATCCAAGTCTTCTCACTGTGAAAGGAAAAGAAAGCTCACTCAAAAGTAGGGGAATTTCTACCAAGAATTGTCTGAGAAGAAAAAAGAAGAGAGCCTCCTCCCTCCCTTTTTCTTTATTTCAGTTGTTGTTTAACTGTTACTTCGACCTAGTGGTTTAGTGATTTCACATCTATTTAAATAACAGACAATTGAATAGAGCACAGTGAAAAACAAGAAAAGAAGATCAGATAGACAAATGGTCTCTGTAAGTTCACAGTTCTTAAAACAGATGTTCATCTCCACTGGCTATAGTATATCATTATCTCCAGGAACCCTGAAGAGAAAGTAAAATCTTTCATTACATGTAGGAAAAATAGAGCAAGCTTACATGGCTCTACAGCTACACCAGTTAACTCCATCAGATCCCATCTCGTTGGTGTTTTGTTAGTCACAGGCTGAGAAGCATGTGTCTGGGGGAGGTGGAGACTACTGATGAACATTTCAGATGCCTGTGAAAAGAAAGGCTGTGAATATGTGATGTACAGGTACTGTCTAAAAATGAAGCAACCAAATGGATGGGAGGCTGGGACAATTCCAGTCTTATTTACTTGGTGCAACAGCAAGGTTAGAATTGTCTCTGACCTCTTGATTTTTGTGTAAGGCCCTCCTGCTCATGGAATAGGACTGACTATTGGCTATTCTCCATGCCTGCATGAACATCCTTTCTGAAAGGAACAGTGGAAAAACAGCTTGCCTAATGCTTTTCTTTCTTCTTTCTATCCATCATAGATGTAAATAGGCAAAATATCAATCCAGAGCTAAGCAGTCCTCATCCTTTCTATCTGGAGAAATAAATTCTTACAGGAATTCCTGCTATTCAGGAGAGATCTACAAAAACAGAGGAGAGGTTTGGTGCTTGCCTGTGCAGTCACATCTGCCTGCATAACTGCACGTGCAAATGTATGCAGAAACCCACCTGTGCAGACTGGCTTCTCTGCTTAAGTCCCTGGACCCACATAGAGGAGGGGAATCAACTCTTTGAAAGAGTTGATAACAACAGGACAAGGGGAAATGGTTTTAAGTTGAGGGAGGGGAGATTTAGGTTGAATGTCAGGGGGAAATT
>JAOWBP010001760.1:46007006-46018482 GCA_028571105.1 Tragopan temminckii | reverse complement strand
GTTGCCCAAGGAGGTTGTGGATGCCCCATCCCTGGAGGCATTCAAGGCCAGGCTGGATGTGGCTATGGGCAGCCTGGCCTAGTAGTATAGCATATAGCAGGGAGATTGAAACTATATGATCTCTGTGGTCCTTTTCAACCAAGACCATTCTATGATTCTATCTAAACCTTTCTTAGTCTCCAAGAAAGGCAGATAGATAGCCCCCATGGGGCCCAATCAGGCAGAAAGAAATGGAAATGCAAAACTGAGAGGCCATTGATGACTATTCCTATCAGGTTCTTACAGGTTTTCAAATGCTAGTTGCCTTTTCCCTTTTCCCATCCCTTATTTACCCTGTTTTATAAATTCAGCTTTGACTGAATGACCCATACCAGCAGGTCTACCAACAATCATGTTGCATTTTGTTAACTGCTTATGACTTCTGGACAGTGTGCTGCTGTGATTGTCACACACTTTCACTTAAACATGAGGCACACAGAGACACAAATTGTTCCAAGATGCAGCTTTCCATGATAGATTTATACATACCAATTGCAGATGCTGTTTGAGGCTGCTGAGATTGGTGAGGACAGATCTTGGAAGTAGTGAAATCCTCTGCTCTGATGAATACCTGGTGTGCTGGGTTTCTTAGACTCAATTAGGAAAAACGGAGGTACTGTCAGACCTTTCTCAACCCAACAGAAATGCTACCAAGCTGGAGTAAATATGTGTATTATGTCAGAGAGACAAGAATGACAATAAAAGCTTGAAAGTACCGGGAATAACAAATGTTGAGTGTCTAACTGAGTAGAAGAGAAGCTATTTCTTTCATATGAGATGTAAGGAGGAATTTAGAGGTTCAGAATTTTTGTGTGATTAAGCTCTCTGCACTGCAATCTTAGAAGAATATTTACCAATACAGAATATTTTGACTGGGAGATTTTCTGAGATTCCCCTTTCATAGGAGATTTTCTGAGATAACTTCTACACCAAGTCAAAGGAGGAAAATATAAAACTGTGGATTATCAAAACCAAAAAATAGAACAAAGAAATCCAAACTCCTGCAGATGTTCCTCCCCTTATCTACATGCTGAGCAAGACAGGCATGAGAATTGCCCATCACTTGGTCTATTTGACTGAGTTGATTCCTCTTTAGTTTTTAATCTGAATAAAAGAAAAAGGTTGTAAGGGATTTTACATGAGTTCCTTATCACTAAATTCTGAATTGCAATCCAGCATTGACAAGGTTTGAATGTACTGGTTATTAGTCATTGTCCCACTGCTTTTGATGAAGCAGAACAGACAAAAATTTAAGTAGTGAAAACCCAGAGGAGGATTTTGTGGAGACATATTGCACTCTTCAAACTCACATATTTTTCACCAGACTTGCTGGATTTGAAAAGATGCAAGAAATACAGTAATAAAAATATGCAACTCACCAAACCTTAATGAAGAGTTAATCGTGGATCTTCAAGCTGAAAATTTGAGCAGCTGTTACACTTCACCAACTGCCACTTTTGTCTGTAATAGTGTTTCATACTGCTAAACTGCACTGTAGTGAGTTTGCAAATGTAACATCAGTTTTTGATCCACTGGAAGCTAGACTGTGGAAAATCTCTAAAATTTCTTGGCATTTTAATCTTCTGAAGTGCCATGGTCCAAAACGATATACTGTCATATGGAAAGAGGTCACCATACATATACGGTCACCAATGGCACTACCGTTCTTCATTTTCATTGTCCTCTTGACTTCTCTTTGGTCCTAAAACTCACTCCTTTCCTTACTGCATGTCTGTCATAATGTTCTTCACAAGTCCTTTAAAACAAATACAATTTCATTTCCTAATGTGACTGCAAAGAACTGTTCCTGTACAAAGTTATGTCTTTCCAACTGTCTCCTTCCAACCATGCTATGCAACTACCCTGCTACCTTACTGTCTGTCCCCCTTTGCTCCCATCTTTGGAACAAGCTGTTAGCTTGTTCATGAGCATTTTTTCACTTGTGAAGTTATTATACCACAGTAGGAATTGACTCAATACAGTGGAATGAACTGGAAAAGAAGAAATTAATGATTAACAATTGCTAAGGTGTACAGCTGATCTAAGTACATTTTGTAGTTGAAGAGCCTTGAGATAAGTATAGACCGGAATCCCAATTGTGAGTAATTTCTAAGTGAAGGAAGGTTCAAATCTGAATCAAGACTTTGTTATCTCTTCTTTTCTTGAAATATATCACAACCACCCAATGAAAGAAATACACATAAAACATCCGTAGTGAACAGTGCTCCAGTTATGATTCAGTAGGAAGCTGTAATTGAGTATTTCCAAGGACCTTATTCCTACTAGTTAATCTGGAGAAGGTGGAATAGATAGAAAATATTATCCTATGCATTTTTAACTTGCTTTTATAAAGATCTCCGCTAGAAAGTCCAGAGTGGCTCTGAATGAACAGAAATTGTTGGGAAACAGCTGGATGTTAGTGAGACAAAACACACCTGGGCGCTGTGGGTTTAACTGTGTGACGTGCTTGTGTTTTCATTGAAATCTCACCAGGACGCTGTGTCAGACAAATGTGTTCCTGGAGTACAGGTGGCAGGAAAGGCTTGGCCATATGGAAAAGCATTACTCTTTCTGTCTGCCAAAAGCTGAGCTAGATGCCCCGCAAAACAGAAAGAAGATTTGCTGTGGCCTAAGGGACTTGTTAACTGTGCTGGACATAACATAATGATGGCAAAAATGTTTTCCTTCACTAAAAATAATACAATTAAAATGGTGTGAGGAAAATGGTGATCAACATTAAGCGTAATAGTGCATATAGTTACATACGGAAGGAGCTATGAGAAGACCTTATCAGTATTGTGACCAAAGTAGAGGAACTGCTTGCCACTGAACTCCTGTCCCTTTATCTTCCCCGAGCGTGTCAGTACTAAGATCGTGCCTATTGTCTCTCTCACCAAGTTTTATATGATTCTCTTACTTTTGAGCTGGGCTCTGGCCTGTGATGCCCTCTGTGTCACTCACAGCTGTGCAGTAACTGAGTGAATTTGTATCTCAGGCACAGCAATGAAGACAGTGACCTGCCAGTTTTCACTTCTACCCCCAATCTAAGAGGGATTTATTTCCTGATAGGAGAATAAAATTTAGAGAAAATGGAGTTTAAGACTTTAGTTGTTAGATATCACCGTTACTCTAAACTTAACCACATCCCAAAGATAGCCTGGACAAGCAGACCTTCCCCAGATTTTCCTCATATTGTACAGCTGCACAGCAGTGACTTTCATCAGAAGGATAAAGTCAATTTTTAAACCTTTCAGAATACCTGATAGGACTTCCCTTCTTGCCAAAGCTGTCTGGGGTACTGAAGGAAAAATGGGATAATACTCCCAGAGACCATGACTCTGCTGTTTTCTCATGCTCACCTCTGTACCCTCAGGATAGGTGGCTTGCCATAAGCAGGCAAGAATGCCTCATAGCCTCTCCAAGTAGGCATGATGATTTTTTTATATTGCCAGAGGTAACCAGCTCATCACTGCTTAGGCACCAGACTGTGTGAATTAGCTTGGCCCAAGAAAGCTGCTGTTCTTCCAAGGAAATGTATTCACTGATGCTGTGACTAAACTGCTGAGCTATTCTTGTATATGTACAAACACAGGGAGCTTTGGATACTGATTACCACTATGGAATTTCAAGAGATCATCTAGACAGGGCCAGCTAAGCTTCCCTTGAAAGACGTCAGGTGATTATGGTTATTTACCATTTCAAGACATTTGTGCAGACTGTTGGAAAGCCAGAAGGAATAGAGACCAATCTGGTAGCCTACTAGAGTGTTGTGACTGGTTGGGTACATGTGGAAAGAACAGTGGAATTTTACCTTGACTTCAGCAAGACTTTTGACACTGTCTTCCATAACATCCCTGTAGGTAAGCTTAGGAAGAGTGGAATAGATGAATGGACGGTGAGGTGGACTGAGAACTGGCTGACTGACAGAGCTCAGAGTGCTGTGATCTGTGATGCAGAGTCTAGTTGGAAGCCTGTAGCTAGCAGTGTTCCCAAGGGATTGGTACTAGGTCTGGTCTTGTTTAACATGTTCATCAGTGACCTGGATGAAGTGATAGAGGGAACCCTCAGCTAGTTTGCTGATGATACAAAACTGAGAGGAGTGGCTGACTCACCAGAAGACTGTGCTGCCATTCAACAAGATCTGGACAGACTGCAGAGTTGGACAGAGAAGAACCTGAGGAGTTTTTACAAGGGCAAGTGTAGAGTCTTGCACCCGGGCAGATGTACATGCATCAGTACAGGTTAGGGACTGACCTGTTGGAGAAGAGCTCTGCAGAGAAGGACCAGCGGGTCCTGGTGGATCACAGGTTGGCCATGAGCCAGCAGTGGCCAAGGAGTCCAATGGTATCCTGGAGTGCATTAAAAAGAGCAAGGCCAGCAGGTTGCTGGAAGTGATTCTCCCCCTCTACTCTCTGCCCTGGTGAGGAGACACCTGGAGTATTGCGTCCAGTTCTGGGCTCCTCGATTCAAGAAAAACAGGGAAATACAGGAGACAGTCCAGTGGAGGGCCACAAAGATGATTAGTGGCCTGGAGTACCACCCTGACAAGGAAAGGCTCAGAGACCTGGAACAGTCCAGCCTAGAGAAGACTAAGGGGTCATCTTATCAATGCTTATAAATATTTAAAGACAGGTGTCAAATGTATTGGGCCAGGCTCTTTTTGGCAGTTCCTAGCAATGGGACAAGGGGCAGTGGCATAAACTGGAACATAGCAAGTTCCACTTGAACATGAGAAAGAACTTTACTCTGTGGGTGACAGAGCATTTGAACAAGCTGCCTAGAGAGGCTGTGGAGTCTTCTTTTCTGGAGATATTAAAATCCTGCCTGGATGCCTTTCTGTGCAATCTAGTGTAGGGGACCTGATTTAGCAGGGGGGTGAACTTGATGATCTCCAGAGATCCCTTCCAACCCCCATGATTCTGTGACTCTGTGATTCACATCCCCTTTAGCAATAGATTTTTTTGCTAACCTCTCTCTACCAGTTCCCTGAGGTATTTTAAAATGCTTAATCTAAATCCTTAAGCCAATAATAGCTTCATGGAGAGAATCCAAAAATAGAACTGACAATGGGTGTTAATACCAGTTCAGAAACCTTGAGCTCTGAATTGTCTGAATACAACAGTTTGGTGATCACACCAGATTGGACCCATACCAGGAGAGTGAAAGCAGCAACCTATAGGCAAAATTATGCCATGGCTTTCCAGAAGAAGTAAAGCTTTCCTAACTCCCACATTTTCCTAGAATCTTCTTGCATAAAGAGCATAAATAGGAACAGTGGTTTCCTCACAGCAGTTCATAACAGTAAGATTTGGACTGCATTGTACCTCAAAGGGAGTGATTCTGGGATGTCTTAGGTATCTTAAGTATATTAGGTGCACAGGGGAAAGACTTTATTTGCCAGGAAGGTTCGCTACTCTGAGGGAGAGAGTTGTCCTCAGGTGGGAATATTGTTTCTGGTGATTGAACTAATTCCCCGACATCTCAGTAATGCATCTCTAGAAGGCACTGTGTAGGACCATGTGAGCAGAGGTTTTTAGTGATGTGTTTTCTGAATCAGCAATCCAAGGAACTTAATTTCCTTGCTAGACATAAACACAGCCCAAATCTGGTTAGAATTAATGAGGTGAAGTCTGATCTCTTTTCTTCACCTCCATAGCACTTTCCTGTATTTCCCATAGAACATACCAAGTGTGGTTCTTCTTCCAGGTCTCTCTGGGCTGCCAGTCACGCAAAAAGACTTTCATGTGCTTTGCAAAGCTTACCTCTTCCAGCTAGTTGGGAATATAAGGAAAACAGACTGTCTCAAAATAGACTGAGACTTCCACTTTCCATTCTGACTGAAACCATTACGTGTGGGAAAAATGGCATCTTCCACTTACTTTAAGAACAATTTTGAAAGCTCTGCTTCCTCGGTGATTTGGATTCATCTTGGTTGAAGTGCAGCACAGGGACAATATTCAATTCTTGCTTGCTATTTTCTCTAGCTTTGATGCACTGCAGTGTAATTTTGGAATCTTAATCTAGTTTCATCAGCCATGACTGGAGCTAGAAAACAGGGCAAGTTATCAGAAGATGCAGCAGGGAGATAACTAAGGGAAGTTTCATTTGGCACAAATTATCAGGAAATCCTCCCAAAATCAAGCCAGCAAGGAAATGATGGAAGTACATGATTTCACTAAAAATGAACAGACACATATGTTGTAACACGCACACACAGATACACAGCCCTTTTGCATCCTCTGGAAGTCTGATTGCTTGCTTTCCATGGCTACCACAAACATTTTAATCCATCCTGGATCCAGCCCAGTCCCCTGCTGTTACTGGCAGCCATTTTAGCATCTTCCCTGTCACAAGTTACACTGCAGCAGTGCTTTGCACATTTGTTTTTATTACACCCTGATTCAAACCTGCTGCCTGGGAGCTGTTGGGGGTCTGCACCCAGATCTGAGCACAGCAGCTTTCACATCTGCCCCACGTGGGTCATTACCATTTAGTGCCTGTGTTGTGGGGGACCCAGCAGCAGCCTCCCAAGGAGGGCTGCGGTCCCTGTGAGCGCTCTGTGCTGCCAGCAGCTTGCACAGCAAAGCAAAGGCAGCCCATGCCTGGGGAGCAGCACTGGGGGAGGTCGGGGTGAAAAGTGGCAATTACTGGTAATAAGTTTGCAACCAGATTGCCTGTGGGCATTGGAGCTGCATTTTGCGGCCCTCAGAGGGCTAAGCGCCCCAGGAGTCAAGGTCAGCTTACAAGAGGTGCACTGTAGGGACTGGGACCGATAGGCTCCGACTCCATCTCCAGTTTGTGTGTGGTTTAATAGGGTATGATTTCTGGCACATCTCAGCACATCTAATTGTTGTCACTATTGGAGCACAAGGACAAATTGCTGGCAAAAAGGGCTGCATAAAAAATGCACTTGGGTGCAATAGCTATGGCAGTATGTCAGATGACTTCCTATTGTACACCTTCAAGAGAGATGCAAGCCCCTGTGCTTTATAATTGTGCATCCATATCACTGAATATGGATAGCGCTAACAAATGCTGTGTAACATGTTGACAACTGTGCACACATAAATATGTATTGTTTTTCAGGTACCACCCAGGCAAAGAGAAAACTGGAGTTTTTATTTCAATTTCTTTTGCAACGTCTGAGTAAACATTTACAAGACAAAGAAAAGTGGAAATCCTAATCTCTTAACCAGCATCTCAAGACAAAGACCTCAGATCTCTGAGTTCAGTTCCCTAAAACATTCCTATCTATTGCTCAGATTCCACCAATTATTCCTTTTTCTTTCATTTTTTTCCCCCTACTATTAGCTCTTGAACTCCTTGGTTTGTTCTTGACATCTTTTGGGTGACTTTTCAAAATTCAGATCATTCCAAAGTAAAATCTCTAACCGTCCTTTAAACCAAGAATCTTCTTTCTTTCTGACATCAAGACTTCTCTCTTTGATAACTTCAAATGCTTCTCCCTCTCTGCAGTGAGTACTTAATTTTCAGCAATGGTTTTGCTTTTCTAGCAGACATGGCAGTAGGACCCTGGATGTTGTTTATCTGCTTTGGCCACTGGTTACCTTCTTTCTTTTTTTTTTTCTTTCTTTTTTTTTTTTTTACTTTTCAACTATTTCGATATAAACAACACTTCCATTTGTTCAACATTATTGTGAGAGATTTTGTTTTTTCCTAATTATGCAAAAATACCCTTGCTTTTAACATTCAATTAAAGCTGCCTTTATGTGTTAACAGCAGCACAACGGAGGTTTTCATCCTGGGCGCTCCTTTCTCTGACTGTGAAACAAATAAAAGCCAAGCTTTCGCATTTCATAACCTTGAAGTTCTCTGAGTAGTTTCACCTCCAGGGCTGGGTAACTGAAGGTTTTCAAGCAGCTTAAAAAGAAAAGTGAGGAGGGGATTTGGATAGAGAAGAATAAGGCAGTAAACAAGAATGTGATTTCAGATTTTCATGGTTTAAACTAAAGCGAATAGCAGCAGGAAAAAGTAGAGAGGGTGAGTCGGTGTATATGATGGGGTGGTTTTATAATTTAAAATATATATTTTATTAGACTTTCAATATAAGAGGGCAAATGCATTTCTCATACTGTAGCCCATTTTGTGTTTTCCAACCCATCCCTGTCTGAATTACGATTGAACATTGTCAGACTGACAGGAACATGCATAGACCACGCTATCCATTGCTGGGGCGTGCCTGGAGATGCAGTATAGCATAGCAACTGTTCTCATAGCGCTCTGCATTGCCACACAGCAATTTCAGGATAGACCCAGGAGAGAGACCTTTCCTGGAAAAGCAGATGAACTCGAATGGAGGTAGTGACTCACAAGTGGTGATGAGCTGTGCAGCACTGCTAGGATCACTGGGCAGGAAGAATGTGACTGCTCACGTTAAATCATCACTGCCCTCTACATGCCCAGGACTTTTTTTTTTTTACCACAAGCAGTCAAGAAACCCTTTGTATTCCAAAGCTAACTACTGGTTCTTCTAGCAGTACGATGATCTTTCAGATTTGCCCTGGCTCACTTGATTTATCAATACCAATTCAATAAATATCTATCACATCCAGAATTGTCAGTATCGCTTTCTGTATCAGACGGTTTACCTTAAAAGCTGTTACTCCAACAGTTGACCTTGTCTGACCTTGGTTAGCTTATGCTAGTTGTACAACTGCAGAAAACTACCCACAAAACTCAGTAGAACACAGCTTTTCAGTAGCTATTTACACCTTCTACACACAAATTCCGGCCCAGACATGCAAATAGCTCCTGATTTGATATTGTACTTACTAGTAAGCTTGTAGAAGAAAAGCATGGAATAGGGGAAAAAAAAAAGACTATTCTTATAGTGAAGGCAGAACGCTCTTTAAATATATCATGTGCTAGGTGCTCCATGGCTGGAGAGCATTTGTGTGTTTCTGATGAAAAAACTGCAGCGAGATACTGTTTCCATGGTTGGAAAAAACTCATAACAAGCTGTGTGGTATTTTCTGTCTGCGTTAAACAAAATCTCTTCATGACTCTCATCATTTGAAATAATTCCTTCAGATTCCGAACCACTTTGTTAATGATTGTCTTTGTATAGCAAAGTTGGTAGATGATGGGAGTACGTTATTAATTTTGTTTCTATAAAAAGTATTTTGCTTTTTTTTTTTTTTTTTCCCATTATGTTACATGCCTACAGGATAGTGCACTTACAGATGTAATCTGCAAAATATCTGTTTACAAGCGGAATCATCAAGTTGCACAAGGGCACAGATCTCTGTCTATGACTTTCAAACACAAACTTAGTCTTCAAAGAGCCTGAGAAGAAAGTGTGGATGCTCTTAGGACAAACCATTCATTATTCTCTGCAATTTCAGATACACACAGTAGAAATCAATGGCCAGTAAAATGTACCCTGCACAGTCCAGAGTTCTTCACTTATTTATCCCCAGCACATTTATGCACATGAATATGTACATTCATTTTACAGCTCTAGGACAAGAAGACACTTGAAAGTTTACAAGATTTTGCTTATGTGCTGTGGCCATTCTCCTGTTTCTTTCAGGAGCTCTGCACATGAAGACACTGGCAGAAACAAAGAAAAAATGTTATAGTTGAGACTTACATGCAAACACCATGGCTCCTTATTTAACTGCTTGAAAAGTGATGTCTGCTCCTAGACAGGATGGGCTAATCTTCCTCACTAAAAACATCATAATGGTTTTCCTTTTAAATAAGAGGCATGGGGTATCTAATCAATTACAATTGCTTTTCAGAAAGATGAATCTAGAATGGAACTAGTGCACAGCTACTAGGATGACTGGAGTTTATAAAATCGGGTTTAAAAGAGGAACTCAGCTACTTCTTCAGAGGTACAATTTGTGAAGGATTTCTTGTAATGTCCCTGATCTTAGAATTAAAATAGGCCAAATAGATACCTGTCCTTGAATAGTGGGTGTTATGCGGGACTTATGTTAAGTGCAAACGGTGGTGAAACCCCTGTTAGGAGTGGGAAGGATGGTTAGTATCTTCATATCATTTAACATGTATTTAGAGAATGATTAGAAAGGCTGCCCATTGAGTAATGAGATTCAGACTCCCTTAGTTAATTGATATATGACAGAGAACACTGAAAGAAATCTGTTTCAGTTCAGTTCCACCTTATACTACAGTTGTTCTAAGTTAAAAATTTCTCTGAGCATTCATAGGCTGTAAAAAACAATTTGTTTGAATTTGCTTGTGAGTTTTCAGTGGGAGGAGAAACTGGGCTTAGCAGTTTTTTGGAATTGATGGAGTTTTCTAATGCTGTAAACCTGCATAATACAGCATGTCTCAATGCTGTGATCTCATGGTACTTCCCTGACAGGAAAAAAACAAAAGCAACTTGCCATATTTTAGTTCTAGCATGAAGTTCATTAGGAAGAATGATTTCTCAGACTTTCTAAGAACACAAAGCCTGTGGTAGGAAAAAAAAACACAAACAAGAATAACACAACAGTTTCTTATGTAATCCTTGCTAATTTGCAGGCTGAATCCTTATGCTTGCTTTTTCTCTCCCTGCACGTATGAAAGATGAATTTAACATGCACAAAAGCAAAGGTGATTGAGAGTACTCCATGCTGATGGCTAGTATTCATGTGCAGATGACAGCTGTTAGATATAGAGATGATATTAATATTGCTTCACTTTTCCCAGCTCCAACTCCAATCACCCACTCTCCTTTAGTCTGTGCTTTTCCTCTGCTATTCTTTTCCTATGCTCCTCTGCCTTCTGAAAAAAAGTTAAGAATTTGCTGGAATATAAAGGGGTAGCAGAGGTGTTTTCTTTTTATATCCTTGTAAAAATATGGTTCAGTTTGACTAAACTACCTTGCTTTATTCACAGTGTGCAATGTTTGCCAGCAATGCCATTTGCTCTGAGCAGGCTGTATCTCAGGACCTCCAAGTTTGCCTAGTCCAGCACACAGGGACCAAGCACAAAAAGCAATTACATTGCTGTGCCCATTGCTACTGTCCTGGTATCAAATGAGATGGAGAAATAGCCACTGTTTAATGAAGATGGATGGAACTTCAGCTGCATGGGAAGGAGAGGAACAGGGCCCAGGTACGAGAGAGCAGGTTTGTGACAGACTACAAGAGAATGAGGCACAAAAGAACGTGCACCCATGGTCATATACACCCAAAAAATCTGAGGCAAGCTGAAAGTACTTCAATCTTAGTCTTACTCTTGTTAGAAAATACCTGTGAATCTCACTGGCACCCTTATATGCTTTTTTTCTGTTCAGAACCTGCCTCAAAGAAGGATAGTTCTTTCAGGGTTAACTCCAGGGACAGAGATAGGACTAGTGATACTGCTTCACTAATACAGTGCCAGAGGATGGAAATTTTTTTCCCTTCCCTTCCCTTCCCTTCCCTTCCCTTCCCTTCCCTTCCCTTCCCTTCCCTTCCCT
>JAOWBP010001760.1:45945240-46006906 GCA_028571105.1 Tragopan temminckii | reverse complement strand
GCCACTGTACTCTATATTCTCACTAGCTCTAGTAGTGGGTTATCCAACAAACAGTGTGGTCTTCACCCTTTCTCCCTCCCCCCCCTGCTCCCCCCACAAGAAAAACAAACAAAAAAAGAAAACAAACAAACAAAAAAAACAATCCAAAACATTCAGCAATGCTCCAGGAACATGCCTTTAGCTTTTTAGGGCCTCTTTTTTAAGGCTTTGCTATGTACTGCATTACTATGAAGCGTCAGGAATTCAGAGGGAGGAATATGTGAGAGCACAGGTAGGTGCCTCCAGACTGTTACAGCAGTGCTGCGAAGTGGGACACCTGCAAAGCACTGTCACGTTTGTTTTTGCTTTTGACCATCCACTAGGAACACCTCTAGAAAAATATAAAATGCTAATCTGATTTTCCTAGCTTACAGCTGTTTCTCAGGAGGCTGCCTTTCTTGTCCCTAAGCATGGGTATTGTTTGGAAGTATTTACAGATAAATACTGTTTTTCAGGACCACTCACATTGAGACACAGGCATTAAGGAAAAATAAAACAAAACACTCTCGGATATTCTGGAATGAACTGGTAATAGGCAGAAATGTAACATATTACTTCTCTGCCTTGCCCCAGCCAGTAATGCTCTAATAGTTTTTTTATTCTGCTTCTGCTAAGAGACTGGAAGACATATGTCACTCTTCCACCTTAACTGTACATTTTCTAGTTTGTTTGGATTTATGTCGTAACCTTAATGGGATTTAAATGGAATTTTTATATGTGAATAATACTCTGCATTAATGCAAGAACTTTAGGTTGCTGTGCTACCAGCCTGATTTGCATAAAGGTTTTTAAATATGAAAGAAGAATAGCCAGGCTATTGTAGATGGCAAAGTATGAAAAAAAAAGACACTGGGACAATAGCAAGAGGAGGGTAAAACTCCTCCCCGAAAAACACTGTCATGCCGAAGTGTTAATTCTCTTAGGTAGAACTCGGTGTGAGAGGAGAGCCTGGAGGTTGTGTCAGTCAGGAATATTTAGTTGCTGGAGGGTCAAGGCAGGATTAAGTAGTGCAGCAGCCAGGTCAATGCCATGAGTTTATACTTTCTCATGAAACCTTTTCTCTTCTGGCGTATTCTCTGTGATCTGTAAATATGTCTCTCATATGGCATTTACACACGTGTTTGCTGGTGTGCAGAAGTATCTGTTTTCTATAATTGCATGTTATATCATAAATTTTTAGAGATCATCCATAAATAATACAGCTGATATGGTGTCATTTTTTTACATTGAAAAAATATGCTATGGTGCAATTATTTAAGTTCAGTATACAGTGCATTGTCTATTCAAGATACTGTCCAAGCCCTGGTTTACCTGTGAGTATACCAAGTAGAAGAACACTTACTTTATGGTTATTATTGTTGTTAATTTATTTATTTCGAGGAAGATAGGTCACAGAAAGTTCTGAAGATTTGTCCTGAGGATTTTTTTTTTTTTCTGTGACAGGGCTGGAATGGTACTGCAGCAATTCTGGCTCTTGGTTCCTTGCCTTAAGCAAAATATCATCCTTTTGATTTTTCAAGACTGAATTGTGTGTGAGCAGTTCTGAGTTACTGATGGTAGCGCAGCCAGTGAACTTTCCTGCTGGCATGTTTTTCATTCTTAGTGTACCATTATTATTTTTAAATGAATTATGTATATAACACGTTTGGTGTACAGACTACTCTGCATGTGAATAATAAAGCACAGTCTCTGCTCTAAGGAGCTGACAGGCTAAGGGCTTGATCCAGTAAACACTTATTCCTGAGTGATTTGCTTAGCCTGCTATCATGAGTAATCTGTTGATCTGGTCCCCAACTAATTAGATAACTTGACAAAGAAGAACAATAGGACAGGTTGTATAGAGAAGGAGGGAAGGGATGAGATGCAACAGTACATAAAATTTTAGGAAGAAAGAAAATAAACGCAAGCTGGTTTGGATTTGATTTACTTCTTAGTGGCAGTCTCTGCCTGGAAATATTGTAAAGGATAGAGCTTGGACCCTGAGATCAATTGTATTGGTTTTCATCCAAGCCTTACATCTCGCTGGGTATTCAGCTGTCTGCATGGCAGGTGACTTTGGGTTGACCTGATTTTTTTATTTGTGCTCCAGCTCTGCAGTCCTTGAGGAGACTTCTCAATGGTCTTTTGAACGTAGCTAAGATAGAATGTACATGCATAAATCTGACCATCATTTGAGTGCATGGAGTTAAACTGTGCTGATTGTAAGCCATTAGCCAACTGTCCAGGGTGGTCCTGAGCTCAAGGAGAAGGAGGCCTTATGCTTCTTGCAAATAAGTTAGCTTCCTGTTCGGGGGGAGCAAAACTGCAGCACCCAGTTGTATGTATGCCTTTCACATGGAAGACCTCGATCAAGGGATTATACTGCTTGAGAGTCAAGTCCCGGTTCTTTTTATCTGCTGCAGAAGCAGAATATGCACTGCCAGAACATTGTCCTTGTATTCTTACCCGTAATTTCTGCAGTGTGAGGGCTCAAGCACTGAATTTGAGTTCTGAGCTGTCATGTATTGATACAAGTGAGCTTACTGCAGTTTGTCAGGGTTGAGGGCTGGCTAAGCGTGGTCTGAGCATGGTTAGTTTCTGCTGGACACTAGCATCTTGTTAATGCTTCACAAACCTCTTTGTATTGCTTTCAGTGTTGCTTGGACTTGCAGAGATCACCACTGACTTTGTTTGCAAGTGTTCTGTATTTGAGGGTTTGTAAGGTATCTAGAGAGAAAGCAAATAAATGCTTGAAAATTTTTAAGTTTTTATGCAAAATAAAATCTTTATTGTAAAAATCTTAATATAAATGTTGTTTGTCCTCTTAATTGTTTATTATCTTTCATGTATGGTACCTGTTAGAAAGTATTCTTCATGCTCTCACGTAAAATGAAACTAAAACATCCCACTAGAGGAGTCCAGGAAACATCTGTTTATATAAAAATCTGCAGGGATAACAGTTTAATTATGTCTTAGTTACTTGCTGTGATTTTGAAATCAGTGCTTTAGTCTGAATAAGCACTTGGTGGGTCATAAAATGACACAATGAGTATTTCTTTTTCTTATGTTAAAATCCATTTTTTTTAAGGTGATGGACATAAATGGAGTTAGTACTGGGTGAATGGAGATGACCTGAAGTTGGTATAAATGAAGTTATTTCTTAAAAAAAAAAAGAATCTGGGGAAAAAAAAAAAAAATCTAAAGAAAATCTACTTGTAACAGTAAGGATTCATCCACTCATGTTAGCTACATAAAATAAGACTTCTGGGAGGAAGTTGGTCCCTGGAGCCTTGCTGGAGCTTACTTTTTGGTAGTCAAGGATTAGATGGCCGGTCTGCCTTTTGGACTGTTTTTGTTTTGTCACTTCTCTGTTGGGACTGACATGGTCTGGGTGCCCCCACTTCTACTGTCAAATCCTCAATTAATTAGCAGGTTTTTCTCTGAATGAGAATTACCAGTGGTAATTCTTAAAGGATGCTTCTGTGGGCTTATGAACAGGCCACTTACATTGCCTTCATTGCAGGTACCCTCAACAGAGTGACAGAAATGGAGAATGAGTATGTTCAGAAAAATGTCTTTACCCTGAGAGATGATACTTTTATGTCAGGAATCAGACAGGTTGTTTTTTCTGCAAGTTCTGAGATCCCTTTTAGTCCGTGACATAACTAGAAATGTATTTTTAAGACAGAAATAATCTCTGTGACTGCAGAGCCTGAAAACAAGAGTCTCTAGGAACCACATGAGGAACCACAGCTCAGAAAGGATGAGAATTTTCTGTAACACGCATCGCATTGCAAGTCTTGTTCAATTTCTGGATAACAACTGGAGAAATGCAGAGGCTTCATCCATACTTACATATACATTTTCTTTGTCTCTGATTCTCGATCTAGCATTTGGCACATCTCTGTTAGTGTGCGTGCTCATGTTATACAATTTGACTCAGACATACTGGGAAATGCCAAAGATCGAAGGCTGTGAGACTTACTTCTGACCAGAAAGCTTTTAGAATTTAGCTTCCTGCTGAGTAATACTGATATGAAGTATCAACTGTGCTGACCGCTTTAGGGGAAAATATCTAATCACAGCCACATTTTTCCCTCTTGGCTGGAGAGGAGTCTTTCTTGAAAAAGCTGAAGGAGAAAATGAGGAAAGGGAGGAACAAGATATTAACAATATAAAAATAATTTAAAGAGAAGAATACAAACATTTTAAAGAGAAGAATTGTTTGGTAATGTTGGTAGTTACGGTAAATACAGTGATACTTCCCTTAGATCTCTGTAGCTCTTTTGTAACAGAAATAAATTTAAGTTTAATTCTCTCTTTGCTAGATAGAAACCAGTTTTCTCATAACGTCCTGTGTGTCTGATCTCCAGTTTGCTAATATAAACAGATTTTTATCTTGCATCTTCCGTTTTGATCTTTGGGATTTACTGTCAGTGGTTTACCTTATGACTGTGTGAACAACACAGCACAACATTCACGGTGGTCTTATAAGAGTGACATTCAGAATGTAGTGTGCATATCCACCCTATCACCCCAGACAGTGTAACTGGTGACAATGAGAATATCCATATCCCAGGTGTTTTTTTATTAAGATACTTTTGTTAAGCTATTTTTATCAAGAAGTGTGTTACAATAACATAGCTTTTTATGGAAAGGTTTGGAGAAGATGCGATAGCAACAGAGAGAGTAGAAATAGAAAAGAGTGCTGTGGGATTCCAGAATCACTTGACTGCTGGAGTAGAAATATCGAGTTGGCTCATCCACTACTGTAAAGTGACTTCAGTCAAGCAATGGTAATTTGTGCCAACTGAGGATTTCTTACTTCCTGGTAGTCCTTTATTTTGAGATTGTGCATTTACATATTTGGCTTTTGTGTGTTTCCTGAATCATATGTATGGGAGGATGTTTAAACTGGGCAAAGAAGAATAGAAATCACTTGATAATGGCCTTGGGAGGGTGCATCACAGAGAGTCACAGAGCAGTTTGCAGCTTCGGTTGCTTTTTTTCACAGCATCTTTTTGCAATTCTTTTCCTTCTTGCTGGTTTCTCTAGTTGAGCTGTAGGATTTTAATGTCTATTTTAGGACTGATTAAGTGCTAACAACAGGAATTTTTGTGTGCTTGTAGAGTTTGAATGAATCTTGAGCTTTGGTGCAGAATTATTAAAACATTCATTAAGAAGTACCATAAATAATGTACTCAATACAGTTGAAAACAGTACAGGTCAGTCAGTCAAAAAAAAAAAAAATTTACTTTTTTGTCAGTTCCTCTAGCTGCTGATAGAAAGACCTTAAGGTAGAAAAAAGCTCCTTCCAGTTGACCAGTAGGTTATGGCCATAATTTTCTCATTTGGTATTTCAGTGCTGCACAACTGTTAGAGGTGGTGTCTACTCATGAACATCAGCTTCTCTTTTTCATCTCCTATTTGTATTTTGTTTCTGGCATTTTATATGGTCTCTCACCTAGCACGTTGGTCAAACTGCAAAGATGTAATGGAGTTCTGAATAATTTTACATTGTGATCTTAGAAATGTTATTGAAGGCAAATTTTAAAGGAAGAACCATTCTTACACTGATGAATGAGAGATATTTTCTGGGATACGTTTAGTAGTTTGATTTGAGAATGGATTGCTTCAGCACAGGATTTTTTAATAACTCCAAATGGGTGCTGAAGTAAGTGGGATCAACTGATTTCTTTGGAATAGGAAATACAGTGATGGTTATAGAACTTTAATAAGGATACAGTTCAGCCCCAGTGGATACACAGATAAGAACCGAGGTGTGCTGAACATTCATCTGTTCAGCCCTTCAAACCAAGTCAGGTTAACTCAAGTCCTTAAGCATTTCAAAGACACTTTGGGCCAAACAGTGTTCACTGATGTATATTATAGATTGTATATTAGATATAGACATATATTAGATTTTTATTCAAAACCAAAAAGTTTCTGTGAGTTAAAACCTTAAAACCAGTTTTCATTGTGATAACTCAATTTTCTGGAAAAAAAAAAAAAGTGAAAAGTTAAAAAAATTATGCTTTTAGGGTTTTTGTGAAACTCAAAATAAGAAAAAAATCTTTCAGGGAAAGTCTCTGAATTTGGAGAGGTTTTTTTTTTGTTCTTTTTTTGTAGCTTCAGTTTAACTTATGGCTCACAGAACTGTAGTGTTAAATCAGGAATGCTCTGTTCAGGGCATCTTTGTGAACGCAAGGAATTGGAAAAAAGTACTTTCATCACTGAAATAACAGTTAAATAGATAGTGAAAGTACTTGTATTTTATGTTTGGATTCTCGTAACGCCATATCAAAAGAATAGATCTTATATCACTGATCAAAATTAAGCAAGGAATATATCATTTCTTCAACTTCCTATAAATCAGTTACATGATTTCTTACAGTCTTGTCAGGTAATGTTACAGAAAACTGAGCTCTTGTGGCTGTTCCTGACCTGTTTGATGTTACTGGGCAACCTGCCAAAGTCTCTTTTCTGTATGCCAAGATGGTAATTATTGACACCTCTTAGGGAAAGGGTTTCAAGGAACTCACATCAATATTTTTTCTGCAGTCAGAAACTGGAAATGCAACTAGTGCCAAGGGGTCCTGAAACCTTTGTAGGTTATTTTCCTGGACCAATGAAGACTAGAGGATGCTAAGAAAGTTAAATTCAGGCAGGCAAAACAACAGTAGCATGGAAATGCCTGGAGTGCAATTCAGACATAACTTTTTAACAAGAATACATCTGGTGAGGTGTGGGAGTGGGTGAGAAAATTGTGTGCGTGATTTTGCTGG
Organism: Tragopan temminckii; assembly: GCA_028571105.1. NCBI lineage: Eukaryota > Metazoa > Chordata > Aves > Galliformes > Phasianidae > Tragopan > Tragopan temminckii. Next base: position 46,000,103 of record JAOWBP010001760.1, on the reverse strand, counting down.
CTTTTAGGATGGAAGCAGTGCTGCAGAACAAAGTGAATGCTCAGGGTTGCTCAGGGCTGGGGTGCTCAGTTCTACATTTCAGGAGTCAGACACAGTGCTGGAGGGAAGTGGCACTGTGCACTACAAAGCTGTAGTTGTCACTGTGCACTCCAGGTTCTGTACCACATCTATTTGTGGCATTTGACTGCTTATCTTGGATTTTCCTCTCAGTCTCAGGAGCCAAACTTATTTTTTTTAATGGATTTTTAGGGTGAAGGGGGAATGTTTCATGGAATGAGTGATTTTAGACCTGGACATGAAGTTTCCTGTTATTATGAACCCTTTCAAATTTGAATTTTAGCGCTAGCATCAGCTGTTACTGTGGACTCCTCTCCTGCACCTTTGTGTTTCTCTGTTGAGACTGACAGCTTCACAAAGCGGTGAGAGTGCACTCTGATTGCTGTTAAGAGTTTGTACTTACCATGAACTACAGAGATGATGATTTCTCTCCTGTGCTGTTATCTGAATGCATTAGAGACTTTCATGAGGTTACTACATCTTTCCCCCCTGCTTTGTCAGACTTCATGTGCTTAACAAGATGCTTAACTCTTGTTCATCTTTCCTCCCATATTCCAGAGTGTGTTGCAATTTTTGCAAGTAATTCCATAAAAACTGGAAGTTACAAAGTTCAAATTCCTAATGATTTTTGTTTTGCACTTGGATCTGCTGGTTTCTATTAAAAAAATGAACTCTTATTTCCGTCCCTTTCTTGGTTAGGACTTCAAGAAGATCTCTCTCAACTTGCCTGCCAAGTCCCTAAGACATTTATGCAATCTTCGGATTTTTTCGAAGTTACTCAGTATTTTTAATAGTTACTGGTGAAAGGAAACACACTGACAAGAGACAGGAGGCTGAAGACAGAGTGAGTTTTGCATCTCATTTCTTTAAGAAATCCATAAAAAGTTACAAAGAAGAATTTATATTGTAAATGTTGCATAGTTAGATTTATATGAGAGCTGTTACATTCTGTTTCCATGCAAAACATTTCAAGTTTTGTCATACGTTGGACTTCAGTGAGTACCCCCACTGAAGCTCTACCATTTTGAGACAGTTTAGCACAAAACTCAGCTGCGGAATGAGAATGACTTAATTTAAATAATTTATTACTCCAAATTTTAAGACAAGCTGATGTTGGTGATGATTTACTCCAGAAAATGCACCACCTTAACCTGTGGATAGCTCAGTAGCTGGCTCCCATGCAACTCAGCTGCTTGGGAAATTCAGTGGGGAAGGTCAGCCAGATACAGGGACCCTGCCAGCATTCCAAGCCGAGACATCCCTGCACCTCAGTTCAAGCCTGCCTGTGCTTTGTATGCCATCCACTCTGGTTGTGTGCTATCAGCACAGGAATTTGTATTAGCAGGAAGGGATAGTTGAGTCTTTACTGCTTTATGAGCTAGGTCAGCTACACTTGAGCTTCAATCTACCATCCCCTGCCCTCCATTAAGTTAGCTGCCTAGAGCTTAAAGCACAGTTTAATCTCTGATAGAAACTTATGGGAGTCTGCTCAGGGGTAACACTCGAGCTATACCTCAAACTAAGACAACAATCCCCACAAGACAGAGGGGATTTATTAAGGAAGAGATCTGATGCCAAGAACGTGCCTATGCAGTCCCGTAATAGCTCTTCGTAATTCCATAGCAGGAAGCTGGAAAATTCATAGGACCAGCTGAAGGGATGTCTGTGGTGGGAGGAAACTGCATTACTGACAGGGACCTTGTGCTTTTATTTGAATGTAATGAATGACTGTGTACCAATCATTCTTATTACTACTATATTACTGTAGTTCAAAAGCTCTATCATCAGTTCTGTGGAAAACTTTTAGAAAAAATTGATGAGGGAAAGAAAGGTGGTAATGCTGTCTCTCCAGAAATAAAGCTCAAGGAGAAAAAAGCCTATCTGATGGAATACAATTTCAAATCCAAGGAGGATTCAGCCTAGTCACTTACTGCACACATTTTCGAAAGCCAAGTCTAGAGATCAACTTGCCTGACTGCTTGGCTGGCCTCTGGTCCAGGAGCAGGCAGTGCTCTTCTCAGCATGCAGGTAGTAAGGAAGGGCTTCTTAAACCGTCTGTCTGATGCTTCCTGCTCTTTCCTTTAAAATACACCAGTCTGGTTTTCCAAGAACAGAGTAGGAAAATATTTCTGTTCTTAAGCCCTTTTTTGGGCTCCTGACTTTGCACTGAGTTTAGTGGCAAGTTCGTAGTGTCACAAAGAAACAGGGGTCTCAATATTTTGCTTGTTTTGAAACTTTGTGAATTATCTCCAAACACAGTAAAATCCACACAGTGGTTACCTCTTTTACTTTACATTGTCATATTCTTTTTGTTAAAGTAATTAAATTGCTTGCACACTAAACAAACAAACAAAAAGGTGCTAACCAGCTATATTTTTCAAAAAAGTCAGAAGAAAAATTATGCTGTCTAAATGGTTTGGAATAGTCAGACCTATTCTATTATACATCTGTAACAGCAGGATATAACAAAGGTAAAGATTTAAGGCAATTTTGACACCTTAAAGCAGAACTGTTAGCACCGCATAGACTTTCAAATCCAAAGAGGATTCAGCCTGCTCACTTACTGCCTTCTGCATCTTCAAAGGACCATGGCTCTTTTTTAATCTTTCTGCTTTGCTGTGAAGCCATAGGAAGTTATTGACTTTACAGGCAGTTTTAGTACACAATCAAGCAAGAAAAAAATGCTGGTGTACTCTGAGGCTGTGAGTTCAAATTCTCATTTCTTTGTGTCACTCCCCTCTCTGTGCTGAGGCAGAATTTTGAAGTGCAGAACAAATGGTGAACTGTTATACAAGGTTTTGTTTTTTGACCCTCTCATTGAGCCAGAATTCTCTGAAGACTTTCTGGGAGGTTTTTGCTACTCACCAGCTCTTCCAAATGTAGTTGGAATATGCTTCCCACAATAATGTTGCTTAATTTGATATAGTTTGGATTGTGGATCTGAGAGGAATGACTCTGACATTGCTCTTCTTGGAATAGCTCTGCAGAAAGTGGAGGCTGGAGGGCTTCCAGGAGCACGTGTTTGCTTGTTGGTCAGTGTCTGAACAGTGTGCTTCTTGCTTTCTTTTCCAGCTAATTGTAAGAGCACTTAAATCTCCCTATGCTTAATGACAGAAGGTACTAGAAGAACTGATGCTTAGGTCACCAACCAGCTTGGCAAACTTGGAAGAAGAGCTGAGGCATGTGTTTACATAAGTTTTCTCTGAGCTGTGGAAGTGCATATCTCACACCAATTTCGCTGTTGATTATTCACTTGTTTCTTCAAAATGCAACATCTTTCAAAACAGTATTCGTGGATTTAATGGACAAAAAAGAAGAAACCCAAAAGTCCACCTCCTCCCTATCCCTCAATTCCACTAAAAGGATACAAAACAAGATCAAATTGTACCTAACTGGATTCAGTTTAGTTCACTACACATTTACTGAGAGGGCTATGGCATATGAGGACATATTCAAGACTCAAAGCTATTGTTGCTATTTCATTGGTGTGAAGAGTTCATGTTCTGCTGGCCATCAGAAAGAGCCAGAAGATGTATAGGAACAGAAAATTGAGAAGCTAGGAAGGAAACTGCTGGCACTGTGGCTCTGAGGACCCTAGAGTTTCTTGTGCCCACAGCAGGTCTCAGGCTGAGTTTGGATAAGTTGCCCTCCACAGTGTGGAGGCCACTTCCTCAGAAACCGTAGACGTTAGCAATCAGCCTTCATAATGTTGAAAAAATATCTACATTATAAAATAATGTAAAATAAGTAAGATGAAGAGACATGAAAAACCAAAAAACAACTATGTAATGATCAGGAATTCAGTTTTGTGTCCTGATCATGACCATGCTTCTGCAATACATCAAATCAACTTGCCTGTGTCCTACAGCTTTTAGGGTACCACTGAACTAACTTTCTTCTCAATACGTGCTCTTATTTTTGTCAACTGTGTGAAATATCCAGAGTTCAGCCGAACATTTTGTTTTTCCACTCTTGTATTTGTTTGCACCTGCTCTTAGCTCCTGAATGGTTCCTTCCTGAAAGACTTAGAAACACTGGGACACAATTTAATTGGACAGAATTGTTGCCTTGTAGAGGAAGCTTTGGGTGAAGACTAAATAATAAGACATAAAGATATATTAATTTAATTTGAAGATATAATACAGTCCTAAAAATATAGTAACAATCACAGTTTTTGGATATCCCCAATTTGGGACATCTAACCTGAAATCTTTAGAAGAAGCTTGATAGATGGGCTACGAGCTCTTTCAAAAATTATGTAGTAAGAAGCTTAAGAATAAAAATGTTTTAAAGCCTCTCATTACTTGGAAAATCTTGAACTATAGCTTTCAAGTATTTATGAACTATGTACTGGTTAACTGAGGAGTATGGGTTCTACCAAATCTATGTCTTATTCAACATCTGTCTTCTCTGTTTAGAGGTGAGCACTAACAACATTAATTACATTTCCAAATGGTTCTAAATTTGGAAAACTTTTGTATGCTAGCTTAAATTAACATGAATGTAGGACTGAAAACCTGTCTAAACATGTTCAGGGGATAAAAGTGTTAGTATATACCTGAGAAAATGCATTAGTTAATGTAGGAGAAAAATCATCATGAAATCAAAGAATGTATTTCTTTCTGATGGAAAGGAAGTACTTGGAAAGCACAATTACTTACAGAAGCTGTAAAAATGGAGAAAGCCCTAACCTTGTTAACAAGAAACTATTTTTCTGTTATCCTAACTGTAATGGGGAGGTTTAGAGAAGAAAGTTAGATACAAGCTGAACAGAATAAGAGGACTTGTTCTCTCAAGGGTCCTGACAATCCTGTTATTTGGAATTTGGTGACATGCAGTAAGAAACTCAGAGAAAGGAGTTCATTTAGACATTCTGTTTTCTCTTTCTTGTAATTTTTTACCTGTGTGAGCTTCAGTGAACTGATAAGGAGGATTTGAGTAAGAATGGAATAATGCTCAGCATCATGAGGTTGAAGAGATTACGTGTTCTGAGCTGCAAATTAAACAGTCTACCATACGAGGTGGTAATAAAAAATATTGTGTTAAGTGTCCCAGGATGCAGCCTCAGTCAGAACAGGATGGAGTGCTGTACAGCTGTACTATTGCCACTGTACTGTGTGAGGGGGAGCGCACTTATGAAAGCTATTGAGTGGTGCTAAACACAGGTGAGACTATAGCCCCTTTTCACCACAACAAATGGCATTTCCACAGTTTTCTTGTAACCTGGGACATGATTTCATCCAGCTCACTGATCATCACATCTTTGGGTATCTGGGATTTCTAGAATCCAGTAGTCTAAAAAAATTAAATCACTTTTTCCCCTTCATTGAAGACAACAGAAGCTAAAAGTCTAATACAATATGCTCATGTTTGGATTTCTGGTAATTCAATTTAGGATGTCAAAATACTATCAGCCTTTGCCATCCCATGAAGAAAAGACACCAGCTGTGTGCGTCTGTCCCTGTTCTGTTCTAGTCTTCCATCTGCAATCCTAGTGCTCTTCTCACTTGCATCCCTGCCATCATCCAGCACAACCCACTCCAGTATTTATTGCTAGAATTCCACTCTGTCTTTAACTGTTCAGAGGGAAACCTGGAGAGAATTCATTTAGTTCAGCAGAGGCATTTGCAACCTTCTCTCTGACAGCCATTACACTATCATGACCTGTCCTGCGTGTCTAACACTGATCTATTCATAGTATTCATATTGGCATGCTGGGCAGGTTTTTATGCTAAATCATCTTTCTTCACTGGTCCCTACTTATACTGCAGCAAATAAAAAGGCTTAGATTAGTGCAACGGGCAAATGGGTCACTTTATGTCCTATCTTCTCACTGCAATTTTCTGAGTGAATTAAATGGATGGGCTAGTAAAGCTGGCCTTGAGACAGATACATGCTGTGGGGAAGCTATCCCACAGAGGGAATCTTATTCTGCCAAATACTTCAGTGTTTTGTGATATTGACTAAGTGAGGTCATTGAAATAACTTCCACCGGTGACTATAAGCAGTGCTTGAACATAAGGCACAGAGGTAATAGATTGCCTGAGCCAGCAGTTGGCTTGACAGCAGGCTGACCAAAACACTCTCAATACAGCAGGTAGGAAGATTCTCAGCAAGGCACAGGCTGGGTTATTGTGGTGGGAGCAAAGCACCTACAGGCATGAACCTTGGCTGGGGACCCTGGCCTGCAGCAGCTGCACAATCAGGGAGCAGCAAGGCAGTCCCTCCTCTGAGCAGCTTACAAGGATAAGCAAAGAAACAACAGATGGGGATAGACAGATGGAGGAACACCAGGAAACACAGAAAATATTAGTCAGCATCATAGGCAGTGACCTCAGCATACCAGAAGTCTAAATGTTGTCAAATCTTTTGTAGACATCACAGAAAAGGAGGGCTTTCAAGAGAATTTTAAAGAAAGGTAGCAAACTGTTTTGTAGTTATTTTTAGAGGGTGGCTCCTGAGCATCTGGGATAGTGGAAAGCAAGAAATGAATGAATTCAAAAATTCAGTCCGAGAACCATGCAAATGGCCAAGGGGAGAATGTTATGTGTGGGAGTCTTGTAAAAGACTTACTCTTTGTGCAGAGTAAGAGAGTGGAGGATAATCCGTGAAGGACCTTCTTCTAAAAGGCAAAATAAATAACCTTAAAAAAAGCAGTCTGGATCAGTAGAAGTGAAGAAAAGGCTGTGCATGAGGGCTCTTTGGGAATACTGCAAGAAAAGGAAGGCAAAGGGAAAGCATATGAAAGGAAAGCAAGGCAAAGCGGGATGTCGTATGACCTACAGGTGACAGGACAGAGGTCATAGGGGTCTGTTGGGTGGACAGACAGCAGATGCCACCTGAGCAGCCCAGTGTTTCTTCTGGCAAAACTGATTCAGATCATGAAGCTTCTCTGTTGTTTTAATGAGAATGGAAAGTAGAGAAGATGATTGCCTCATAGTTATACAACCCAGCCAAAGTTAATGTCCTGTCCAGATGAAAGAAGGAGAAAAAGAGCTCAGAGACGCTGTCACAACTGGCAGTTTTTCCTATTGGCTGAAAAAGAATTTGAAGTCCTATAAAAAGTGGATGACAGTGTGCATTTCTGAGCTACTGGTAGATGAGGTGGAAAGAGACCCACAAATGATAGAGAGCAAGAGCCTGGGTTATCTTGGGTGAAGAATGAAAACTGAAGTAGCAAATGGAAACACAGAGGGAAAGGCATAACATTAACTCATTGGTGGACCTGTTCAAGGGAGGAAGAGTGGAAAAAGATAAACAGCTAGAAATGGAAGAAGAGAGAATGTCAGTGCAGATTGAAGTAGAAGAGGCTGTTGGTGGGAATAGCAAGTTATACACAGAGACATCCCTGTCTATGTGAAAGCCATGATCTGAAGAGACTGAACTGTAGAGATGTAGAAGGTAAGATAGAGATTAACTCTGGAGAAACAGTGGCTAAAGGTGACGGGAGAGAACAGCAACAGATGTGAGATGAGGGATCATAGAATAGTGAAAAATAGCAGCGGTGGTATGTGAGAGTAGGGAGTGAAGGTGGGCAAGCATTGCAGGCTGGACATTAAACCAGTGCATCTTTTGGTTTCAGTTTAGATTTAGTGACAAGAGAAACGATTCTAGCTTGGCATTGCTTTGAGCTCAAAAACATTTCAGAATAGTTAGGTAGGTTCAGCTCCTTCTCAAGAAAAATTAAATATTCAAAACAATTTATTTTTAGTTTTATTTCAAATTCCTGGAAGTAAAAGTAATATGTTGCTCCAAGAAGCTGGTGTTAAAGAAAGGTGGTTACAATATAAATGGGGAAATGGAGGCAATAAAGGGAGAGGATAAAATTGGATGGGAGAGGAGGAAAAGGCTTGATATCACATCCAAGGGTGGGAGTAAATGGATTGGGTTAAAAAAGAAGCAAAATGAAAATACCTTAAAAACAATCTTGGGAAAACCCCAAATAAATAACGTTTGGGAAAAAAATCCCATTCACAATGTCTGCAAATGGTGTACCCACATTCTATGCAGTCAAAAAAAAATGCAAAACAATGGAGCTGAAAATCAAGTGCGAGAAAAAAGAAAAGCAGCTCCTGGAAGAATTGTTAAATAGAAGAGCACAAAAAAGCAAATGTCATCATAAAGTCACAAAGGTAAAAAATGGCAGAGTTGCTCATTCAAGCAAGTGCAGGCTCTTATTTTTACATATTTTGTAATTTAATATAACCCAATGATGTCTCAAACTCAAAACAATTCAGGTTAATCCTTTGAAGGCTGCAGGAATACAGTATATACATACATCCTTCCAAGCCTTCATTTGGCAATGAGCCTAGAAAATGCTGGTGTTCTGCGAATACTCACGTGTAGCAGTGTGCTGCCAAAATTTCAACAAGATTGTCTGTCACAAATTTGCCATTGGATTGATGACACACCTAGTTGGCAGACAGGACTGGCTGACAAAGAGAATTTCTCTTCAATGAGGGGATTTTGGAAAAAAAAAAAGAAAAGAAATAACCTGTAACTCATCACATTTCACTCTGATTTTCTCCTAATTTAAGCAAACAAACAAACAAAATCTTGAACTAAGAACTACCATTTTTGGAGTTCTTGAAAAATGAATTTTGTTTATATTCCCAGCTTTTTTTTAGTATGGGTATGAGTGGTATTCCCCTTCTCCTGAAACATGTTGTGAAAGAAAGTCAAATGGCACAGCAAGACACCTTAAATCTGGAAAACAGATAAGCTTTTGACATTTCTAGTTTTTAACATATTTTTGTGGTACTGTCTCAAAAATTTTTATTTAAGAATTTGGTTATACAACTGAATTACGGCCACTAAACAAGTTTTGCAAGTCCTGTGCTTTAGTGTCAGGGTAGAGTAGCAGATAACTAGGGCAAGAGAGGGCCAGTTCTCAGAAGGAGATCAAGACAGTTTGTGGAGGAGTTCTTATATATATTCTTTTCTGTTTGAAATTTATGGGGTTTGATTTTCTTGTAAGATATCTTGAGCCTGCAGCTGTTTGACATATCAGAAATCTTCATTAGACAAGACAGAGATTTATGAGTTTATCTGGATACTGACATACATTAGGAAAAAAATGCTTTGTATAGTTGGTTTGACTGGGCTGTTATAGTGGATAAAAGCTGATTATTTTCTACTCGCTTTAGAAAGGCAAGAAAATGGTGTAGTTTCCTACTTTCCTCCTTTGGTTTGCTTCCTTAATTTTTTCCAAAATACTGCATGCTGAAGGGACACCTGCGTGCCCTTGGTGCAAGACAGACACCTGTTAGTTTCTCCTGCAGAAGAGGAAGGAAGTGTCTGAAAAGGTAAGAACCGCAAGAGAGTGGCCACAGGAGAGGGGTCTGTGCAGGTTGCTCCAAAGACAACACCATGACACGGAGAATTGGTGGACATGTCTCTCTGGCATATCAGAGGTGGGGAGGTAAAGGGTTAGAAGCAACAGTTTTGAAATATTAGTTGTGTTCAGCCTCCAAACTGAAGCCTTAACACTTCTGAAGGGGAATGTAAATACTTTGTGGAGACTCTACAGAGCTTAGCGGATTCAAGACTGTGAAGCTATTCATATTTTCTGACTATAAATAATGTAGAATATTTAACAACTTCTTAATATTGATGTTGATGGTGCACTGGTAAGCAGTATTTAGCAAGTCAATGAGAAAAATGTCAGGCAAAGAGAATACTTTTATCACAAATATATGGCAGTATTTTGCTATTGCTGTTGAGGGCTTTTGCTAGCCTCAACTAGGCAAGCTATTTTCCATGCTGACTTCCTCCGGATTAGTGTCAAGTATTGTTATTGTCTTGTATCTCTACATACACTTATGCAAGCATGTGTTAATACAATATTATGTTGTATTGTTTAAAAATGTATAGAGATGCCATCTGGTCCAGCTGATGTGTGGGCCAGTAAATGTTGTATTGCTTTATTTATATCATTTGGGGACATACTTGCTGTTAGAATTCAGGATTTATCATGTGTTTGAGAACAGAAAGGTTCAGCTGGCTAGAAATTTTCGCTTTGGTAGGAAATGTGGGGTGAAATTTGGAAATGTTCATTTTCCACGTCGATGTCAAGTTCTGTTTGTGTGTGTGATTTTCATGATGTTTCCTTCAGTTTAATTTCAACCTGATTAGCCTCTACCTTTTAAGATATTTGGCTAGACTCCCACATGTAAAAGAATTTTTGAATTCCTCCATAGCCTGAGCAAATACTTTGAGGATTGTAAACATACATTTCAAAACTGTAAGTGTATACACATTATTCATGTGACATATTCATCAGTGACCTATCATATATAGAGGCTTGGGGACCCATCCATCCTGACAGTCTGTCCCTTCTTGCAGTAGAAAGGCAATGAAGGCCAAAAGGAGCAGATGAAAGAGAAATCAAGAGACCTCAGATCACAGAGGTACTGAAAAGTGGCAAGTCATTTAATCTGTTTCCCTTCACATTTGCTGCCACCTTGCTTAGGTAGGCTGCAAAATGAGGCAGCTCTCTTACTGTGCATTTCTACAAAGTATATCACAAGATCCCTATCTCAGTTAAGGCCCCTAGGCACTATCATAATATAGATAATTAAATATACCTCATGTTTTTAAATTGTTTCCAATCAAATTTTGTGTTGAAGGACTTCATTCTGAATTCAGTCTGTGTGTGGGATAATAATTACTTATAATTATACTTGGTATGATTCCTACAGAATCAGGGGTTTACAGTGGTATCACAGAACTCATTAAGTTGTTTCTTATTAACTCATATGAGCATCTTAAAGAAGAGTGATCCAGAAAGTAAATAGGAAAGTTCCATTTTAAGATAGGAGATTTTGGTATTAGGTCAGCTATGCTGCCTGGGCAGGGAAGTAACTGAAAATCCAGTAATGCTTATTACAGATGAGTGGTATCAGAAAGTGATCTTCTTATCAAAACTTCTACTTTAGGGTAAAATGGAACTTAAACTTCAGAAAGGATTGCAGTGATTTCTCATCTTTCTCCACTGGGGTGGATCATACCTGTAAGAATGCAAAGAGCTGCTATTAACAGGTACAAGCACATCCAAATATCAGCAGCTTGTGATTGCTCTAAAGGGACAGTATTAATTGAGTACCTTCTGTAAGTATTGTAAGTGACCTGAGATGGACCAAATACTTAAGAAACTGGCCAAGGTGGGTTTTACTGTTGCCAGATCTTCTTAGCTGATAGCTGTAACAGACCTGAAGGCCCTTCTAAACAGACCCAGAAACCACAACATGTCCTATGCAGGGGAAAATAACTTTGAAAACTAGGATTATCAACTGTGAAGAGGACTACACTCTTGCACAGACAAATACAGGTAGAGAACGGTTACACAATAATAGAAACACAAGATTTTTCACCCACATATCACAGAAAGAAGTCAGTTATGTCGCACCATTGTCTACCTACAGGTAGATGAAGTCTTCCATGTTTGGATTCTCCTAAATGAATTTAGAACTTCAGTTTTAGATTTACAGTGATATTGTTCCTTTTAACAAAAAAATATAAACTGTTCCTACTGCAGAGTGACTCCAGTGCTACCAGGCACCTTTATTCTAAAGCTTTTATAATAGCCTCTCTCAAATCTGAAAACTAAGTTAGCTTGTGTCACCTTATTCTGTGGAAGCACGGATGTGTTCTCCTGGCAGTTGATTGGCAAAGTCCAGAGTCAATGGGATTGAATACAGTGATTATGGAAGATGACTATGTAGAATACACGTATCCAGCAGAGTATGAACTGACTTGAAATTAAGGCAAATAGAACAAGCTCATTCCTTACAATTCAAATGTTTTGAAGAAGAATGTTCAGATGCAAACAGAATTAGAAAAAAACTGATATGTTCTCTATCCACTTTTTCTCTAATGGAAGCATAGGCAATGGAAGGAAGGCAGTGAATGTTGCCATTCTTCAGATGAAGAATGAATAGACAAGATTTGTCCTCCATGACTGTTTTGACAGTGTGAAATCAAGAGAAAGACTTATATTCTTCCCTGTGGATGTACACTGGATCATTGTGGAAAAGAAGGTGCAGTGCTGCCAAGTGCAAGGTACGCAGCCACACTGTGAAGTAGGATTCAGCTGTGTGTGACTCACACTTTGTGTATGAGACATACTAGCTGAGAGTAAAGGAGTAAATAGTGTTTCAGCCCAGTGCTGAAACAAGCCAAGTCTTCACAAGAGTACATGATTAAGAATCTGATGGGAATCGGGCAACAGAAATAAGAAACTCATTTTCATTCAGTTGCAAATGATATCTGTATCCTCAAGATGTAGCCCAGCTGGTGTTATAATCCTTAGTTCAGTCTGTTTTAGGAAAGAAGAAAGAGAAGAAAAAATCCCCGCCTCTCTAAAGTCTGTGGAAACTTCAGAAATACCTGAACACACTGTCCTAAGTTGTTGTTGGGTGTGCAATTGCTAATAAAAACTTAATTTCATGTCTTATTAAGAACTACAGTTGTTGTTTCTTCCAAACGTACAAGAAATATTTTCAGAACTGTCAATGTCATGCTTGATTACGAGACAGAAGAGAGATGTACTATGAGCTAATGTCCTTAGCCTCTTTGTACCTTGTTTGAAGCACTTTACCTAGAGATGACAGTGCCACTTATGTATGAATCTAAGAGTCTTTTGGACTCAATGAACTCAAACTTACATCAAGATGATCTTTCCCTATCCTTCACTCCTCATGCTAATACAAATTATTACATTTTCTGGAAACTTTTTTGTGTTTTTCTTTCTGTTGCTGTTGTTGGATGGAGAGGAAGGGAAGAAGTGACAATCCTGGTAGACCTATGACCTGTGGGAGTGGAAAGAATTTCAGTATTTTCTTGACATATATATACGTATTTATTTTTAGAAAAGATTTACTCTAAAAATTGCATGGATTTTTACTGGAGACCCAATTCCTACAATTTTCTTTTTATTTGTGCTTGAAGAACATGCCCTTTAGTGTGATTAAGGAATAATTGGATTCATTTTGAATTGTGGTAAATGGCATGGCATTCTTTTCATGGAGTTTCTGGTTCTGCAATTACATTTATGCAGCAGTGTCTAGCAGTCACGAAAGATTAGCTGTGTTTTCTTCTTCTGCCATACAGTTTTCTAACCTGTCTGGAACACAAATAGATCAAGAATTGCAGCTTTGTAGATTGTATCAAATGCTTCTGTATGTTGCTTTGTGACTGTTGGGTCATTCTTGGATACACAGAGTTGACGTATATCTCTGTAAGAATTATTTCCAGAAAATATGTACGGTGCGCTGTCAGAAGAGTGTTCTTTTTCTTCCTTTTAAGTTCGAATTTCATAATTAGAACAAGATGAACAATAGCATCCTCTCACAGAAGAATAAAGATGTGCTCGACTCCCTTTCTACTGCCTTTGAAAGATGAATAAATGGGTATTTTCTGCAGCCTTGCTTAATCTTCTGTTCTTCTTCACACCTTGCTCCATTTTCAAGCATTTCAATAGGGATGCGTGAACTCCTTAGATAAGAGACAACTCCAGAAAGAACTTCAAAAGAAACAGATGAGACCAGGCAGCCCAGAGAATTCCTTTGGGACACAAAATGCAGGTATATATGGTACAAGGAGTTGGTGATGACAGTTGTTCTGTTATAATTTTACTTCTCATGCATATTCATCTTCCTTCTTTTCTCCTGTTTTCTTCCATCTTCTCACTCTTCCCTACCTTTCTCTCCTTCCCCTTCGTACCGTTTTTTTTTTTTTTTTTTTCTCCTTCCTTCCCTTCTCTCCAGGAGTGTGTGTGGTACTTTAAGATGATCCTGCATCTGTGACAGGAGATGATGTTTCCCTTCTGTTTCACATCTTTACTTTTTCAGAGGAATACAGACTTGCACATCACTTATATACTGTTGTTTCCGTTCTGAGGCATGGGGGATTTAGCCAAGTGACTCTCATGGCTGTTAATGGGATTTGTTCAGCTAAAGTCTTGTGTAAGCCAAGCCTTTTTTAAAAGAGCGAATTTCTTCAGAAGTACAGATAGACCCGGTTAAAGATTCTTTTGATGATATATGAGGCAAGATCTTAGAGCATATCTAACAATTAAAGAACGTGGACAACTTTTCACAAGTTAAAAGTGTTAATCTCACTATTATGGCCATATTTCCATTTGGTTAATTACTTCCTGCTGTGTAAAATTCTTCCTATAATTTTACTTAGAGATTTTTTTTTTATGCCTGTCTAGAATGACTGCACAATGTTATTGCATGATTTTTAAAGCAGAGCTCCTCAATTATCAGAAAATAATATTTGCCAAGTAAATGTTTCTTTGAAAATTGTCATTATCCATCAAATGATTTATTCCATGAGCAGTATTTGCAGAGCTATACAGCTGGTTGATTACTACTACTACAAAAAATTACTCTAAGAAATGAGTTGAGAAGAAAGGTAAAAATTAATTAAGATAATGTATAAGTTGGATAATATTTGTCCAGCTGTTGTTTGAAGGCTATCACCTTTCATTTTGGCAGGCTTACATACTGGCAAAGCAATCTCTATATAAATACTTCTAAGTTTATCTCGTGATCTGCCATCCTTACTTAAAAAATGTCACATGAATGATCATTATTATTATTGTAAATCGAACCCTATTTTCATTTGGAGTAAAATACAATGGTATTTGAACAAGAAATGCAAGGAGCTGTAAATGAATTGAGTGCCATGTGGTTTGATGTGTACACTACTGGGGGCAACTAAGCCCCTAAGTTTCTCTAGAATTAGCAATAATGTAACTTCCATGCAGTTAGCAAGTTTACTAGAGTGAACATTTTTTTCAGCCATTATATCCCTCCAATCTTATATTTTTGTGATATTTCATTGCACTGATAATAATAAGAAGACTAAAACAAACTTTATTTTTTTACAGGGGAAAGAAAAAAACAACAACAAAAACAAAACCAGGGAACCTCAAACATACATTTTGTTTTTTACACAGTTCTTTTCTGTGTTAGTCCTTTCCAGCCTTCTTTGACAAAGCAAGACACCAGAACTCAGTACCATCAGTACTTTAGGAATCTCATCTATAGGGAAGTTTATTAAACATGTGAAATATCTTCTGTACTTGTCCTTCATTGAAAACATTTCTAGAATCATGGAATCATGGAGTAGATTGGATTGAAAGGCGCCTTTAAAGATCAACTAGTCCAAATCCCGCTACTGTGGGCAGGGCTGCCATCTGTTAGATCAGGTGGCCCAAATCTCCATTCAACCTGACCTTGAACACTTCCAGAGATTGGGTGTTCACAGCTTCTCTGGGCAGCCTGTGCCAGCACCTCACCACTTCTGAGTAAAGAATTCCTTTAATCTTATTCTACCTTCTTTTAGTTTAAAACCATTACCCCTTACTCTAGTACTACATGTCCTTGTAAAAGCCTCTCTCAGTATTTTTCATAAGCTCCCTTTAAGGATTGAAGGGCTTCTTTCTCTTATCCAGGATACAATCTAAGCTCCCTTAGCCTTTCTTCATAGGGAAGTTCTCCAGTGCACTGATCATGTTTGTGGTTATTTTCTGGACTTGCTTTAACAGGTCCACATGATCTTGTGCTGAGTTTACCAGAATCCTGGTGGGGTCTCACAACAGCAGAGTAGAGGGGAAAGAATCACCTTGCTTGCCCTGCTGGCCAAGTTTCCCTTGATGCAACCTAGGATACAGTTTTCTTTCTGGGCTGCAAGTATGTACAGCCAACTAACATCCAATTTTTAATCCATCAGTGCCCATAAGTCCTTCTCAACAGGGCTACTCTCCACCCATTCATCCACCGGTTGGCATTGTTTGGTATTGCCGTGCACCTTGCACTTGGCCTTGTAGAACTTCATGAGGTTCATATGTGCCCACTTTTCAAGAGTTTCCAAGTCCCCTTGGATGGCAGCCATTCCATTTATAATGTCAACTGCACCACTCGGTTTGGTGTCATATGCAAAATTAGTTCTCCCATCTTGTTTATCAGAAGGTGTACACTCTCATTACTCTGCTTTTCTGGCTAATAGAATCCTTTGTTATTCTTTGCATCCCTTGTCTAGTTCACTTCCATCTGTGCATTGGCTTTCCTGATCCCATCCCTATACATTCAGGTGATATTCCGGTATTCTTTCCAGGCCACATGTTCCTGCTTCCACTGTCTTCACATTTCCTTCTTATGCTTCGGTTTAACCAGTAGGTCCTTACTCAACCATGTTGTTTCCCCGCATGTAGCAATTCATGTGACATCTTTAGCCTGTTACTCATATTGGGAAGGATCAGAAGATTCATGTGGGCACGTGGATTTTAAACAGAAGTGACAGTTTGCCTAATGCATTTAAAAGCGCATGGTGAAATAATGAGCTTTATGAAACATGACGCCCATGAAAGGCTGGTGAATCTTAGAAAACAGTCTAATTCTTTCAGAGTTTATAGTATCTGAGCTTCCTTATGTTATCTTAAAATTTATTTACATTTTTCTTTTCTTCTGCTCTACTTTTATAAATCCCCATATTTTCTTCAAAACAAGCAAATAAAAAATTTTCCTTGTTTATGAATTTATTCCATGTCTAGTTGTCTAGTATTGTTGTCTAGTATTAGAGATTTATATTAGGGCAAGTGTCAATAGAATAGCATTGTAATCAGGATATGTTGATGTTTGACTAGAGAAAGTGTCTCTTCAATGCCAAACTGCCTCTAAGTGCTTAGAGTACTTAGTGCTTTTTGGACTGTTCAGGTATCATCAGAGAAAATATCTGAATGTTTCCAACTTCCTATGAATCCAGTTGCTTTTACCCGAGTGTGTGATTGGATCAACAAAATATGTCTTGAATAGCTTGCAACAAGAAAACCAGAAAATAATAGGAAAGGCAGAAGGAAACGTGTCTTAGGTTTTTAGCTCTCAGTTTCCACCTCAGGAGAGATGTCTGCACTAAACTATTATTAAATGAATCCTATCAAAAAAAAGATCTGAAAATGAATATGTTGTAATTTTTTTAATATGGTTGAGGAGAATATTCATCTTTATCCAGTTTGTTAAATTTATTATGTCTACAGGCACAGAAATCAGGGCACAGTTATGGCTGAAATTATGCAACTATCCTTTGTTTTACTGGAAGAAGGGATGCTTGAAAAACTATTTTGCAGTAACAAGGTTCAGTGATACAGAAGGGTCAGTGCAGGTTTTTCCATCCCTGAAGACCAAGGATTTAAGTTATGTTCTCAGCATTCTGTGTGTTTATGGAGAATTCTTATTTTCAACAGGACAGAAATTCATTTGCTTCAATAATTTTTACTCAAATACTTGAGGAATTTTCAGTTAAGTTGAGGCATGTTTATGCTTGTATTTTATTCACTTACTGAAAAGGTCTATATAACCAAATGTTACTGCAATAGCTCAAGAACAGGTGATTTTTAAGCTCTCAAATTTGCATAATTATAGAAAACAAAATTAAATGTCATTTCTGTGAATGTTTCTCACAGGTAATTGATTACAAAATTAAGTCATAAATGTAGCATATAGCTTCTTTTATCACAATTAAATAACACACTTTTAAATCCAAACAAGAGGGAAGACTTTGCTGTAAGTCTTCAATCATTTTTTCAATTGCAAATAAGTAGGGATTGGAATCTAACTGGACATTCTTTTATGTAAATTTAAGCATATGATTAATTTTTTTGGATCAGGTTCAAAGTACTCAGCGCCTTCTGAGCTCATAGCATTGCTGCAAAATCACAAATACTGCAGAGTTATAAGCTGAAAGGGTAAGCATATTTAAATTGTTGAAAAATGTGGAGGTTCTTTTGTACACACTGAATTCAAATGCTTTACAAACAGCTGAGAGACTGTTACCCATTCTGAGATCCTGAGTCTTCTTTTCCTTGGGTCTTCTCCAGGAGAGCTATGAAACATTCTTAAAGCATTTTTAAGCATAAAAGAGCAAAGGTGAATGGAAGGTAAAGAGGAAAGAAAAAAAAGGACTAAAGGATAAAAGAACAAAAAGAGCAATTGCATACAAAAATTCCAAGGCTTTTTCATTTTTCAGAAATTATTGAAACAATTGACATGAAACAATGGTGAGGTGATCAAATTGAGAGATGCTGCAAACATTAATGTCTGTTTGTATTAAACCTTACAAATATGCAGATAATCAGAAGAGAAACAGCTGAATTTCAGAGTTGATAAATACCAGATAGTGCACACTCAAATGCTCCCAGACAGTGCTTAATTCACAATCATCACACAGAAAAAAGAGCAGGGAATCACTGTAGACAGCCCAGTAAAACATCTGCTAACTGTGATTTGATAACTGAAAATGCAGATAAAACATTAGAGTAACACTGAAAATGTAAAACCATTGTACACATCAGTGGCATATTTTCAGCTGTACTTCATTTCTTGTCATCCCATCTGAGACAGGTAACAGAAGAGGCTCCGAGACTTGAAATATAGGCAAAGCAAATTTACAAAAATATAACAAATGAACAGAAAAAACAAGATTACAAGAATGCTTTAAAGGAACACAAATCTTTGAAATTATACCATGCAGTGGTACTTATGGGATGAAATGTGTATTAAAAGAAAACCAAACAGCTAATCAGCCAGCTGACAATGGCAGCAGTTGCAAAACTGAAGCAACTGAATGTCTAAATGCTTTGTCAAGTGGGAATGTGAGGGCTGTTAGCAGTCCTCAGATATTGATGAATGCTCTGCTTCTTCCTTTCAAAACAAATGAAGGCAACAAAGAATAAGGGAACTCAACTGCAAATATAATTCACTTGCTGTTTTCCCCCATGTGCTCTGCAGTGTTTCACAAGAGACAATTCTCCTAAACTGCTGTAACATTCAACTTGCTGGAGGCCAGGACACAACCGCAGCAAGACATGCTCTTTCCCCATCTGACTGATGAAAATCCATGAACATTTCCCATCAAGCTCCCACTCTCCCACCTCCCATGACATCAAGAAAACTAGGAACTGAAATATCCAGCCATGATTATAGAGAATAATAGCAGAATTTTGTTTCCCTCCACTTATACTTGGACTTGATCCCACTCCAACTGATTGCAGTTATGTACTTGCAAATGACTGAAATAGGAATAAATTCTGTCTGTTGAACAAAACTTTTCCATCAATGTGAAATTCTCTAATGACAGAACTTTACAGAATTGTATGGGAGTTCTACTAGCAGAAAATTTGACTCCAGATCTGTGAATTCATTAGCCTATTGTTTGTCTCTCTTTTTCTTTCTAATAGCAAAGGGCTGAAAGATTTTTATGTGCTATTTAGACTCACATTTGGTAACTCATTCCCTTTCTGTACAGAAATTAACTGTAATGGTTTGTGCTCTTATCCAGCCGCACAGCTAACATATCTGCACTTGCTTAAGCATCTCCAAGCTCTTATGAATGAGACAATATCTTCTAAAGCATTGAAATGTTAATTCATGGGTAAAAACAGATACTAATAAGAAGTAGAGCCGAGGTGTGGAATTTTCCATAGCCCTTACTCCTGCCTGGAGTTACAGATTCTTGCTCCGAGGGCCTGACAGAGCAGTGCAGCTGGGAATATTTAAAAATTTCCATCATGAAATATGAAACTTCTGTATTTGAAAGATGTCTCCCAGGGATTCAAGACTAGTGACATGAAAGTTTATCTCCCAAGACTTAGGCCATGTAACAAATAGCTTCCACCTAGCAGCAATTCATTAGGAGTAATTGTTTAGAGGTGCAAAGTTCTTTGTAAGATTTGTTTTGGAATTATTGTTCTCTCTTACATCCCTCACCTTCAAAACGTTCAAAACCATCAGATCCTGCTGGAAGGGAATAAAATGACTCAATTCAAACTGGGACAGATACAAAAAAAGGGAGGGCCAGCATGTGTGCAGTTTTATTTTTTTCTCATTCACTTTTTCCTTTTTCTGTTTCTTTTCTTTCTGGGCATATATTTAGCAACTTTACCAAAGGTAGTCAAATGGCTCGTGCACTAATAGAATGGCTTGTGCACCAGACATACTGCACAGTTCACAAAAATAGTTGTCTGGTAGAGGATATTTTTGTATACAGCCTGATTTTTCATGGTGCAGCTATAGTATCTTTGTGTATGTCTGCTATTGCTTTATCACTAACACATTAATTCTACCAAATGCCTGTTATTTATTGCACCATGGAAACTTCAAGTAGAGAAAATACACTGAACTCCTTGAAAACTGCTAAACTAGCCTCTGGATGAGGAAAATAGCCTTTTGCACCTTACTCCTAAAGAACCTAGGCATGGCATGGTCAGGGGAAGGATGACAAAGTCACTAGAGAACAGGATGTGCCTAAGGAGCCACTCTTTAGGTTCTAGTTTCTTCTGCCTGTCAGATACGTGAGGGTGGGCATTTCCTATTTGCTGATTCCCTCTGTTGTGAAGCTGCAATCAGCATAGACAGGGTACCTGCTGCTAGGCAGCTGCCGGCCCCCACAGGGATGCCCTTGTGTAGGTGCAGTACTGCCAGTGATAAAGAAAGCAGCTGTTTCCCACCCTGAGACAGCCCTGTATATGAAGTGCTACAGGTTGACAAAGGGAGCTGCTGTGGCTTGTTTTCCATGATGAAGAAAAGTCTGGGATTTATTTGACACACACATGTGGGTTCAGTAAAAAGGTGCTTGAGGAAACAGCTGTGAGGCTGTCAGGAACCCTTTGCAGGCAAACTGTAGGGTGGAAAGGTGTTTTCTGTACTTCTGAGGTTGTTTGTTCTCCTTTCTGACTCATGCTAAATCTTATTGTCTTATAAATAATGTTTTCCCTGGAAATCATAAATACACCAGAAGAGAATGCTTTCTCTCCCTTTCAAATGCAATATATTTCACTGAAGATGAGGAATTTTCTGAAGACCACCTCTCTTTTTACATTCAAACTGCACCTGGGTTGAACTGTGCACTATGCTAGCTATATAGACAGTGAATTTTGCTTTTGGGTAGGAAGCGTGGCTTTCCAGCATGAATACTCTGTTTATTTGTCAAGTGGAATTGCTCCTTCCTTGCCTGGGGTTATACGAAAACATTTTTGTTTAAATGGAGAAACAAATGAATGGTTTCCATAGCCCTTAACTCACAGAACTGCAGTGTAAGGTTTATCACAAACGTATAGGAAAAGTGGTGTTTGCCAAATGCCCCTTGTTAAAACATTGGCAGCACATCACAAATTCAGGAAGATACCAGATGTCCCATTTGGTGTGAAAACACAGTGAGTCTGAGAAATGTAGTATGTTTCCAGCATGAGCTTGTTAGATACTGAGACATTTTATTATCATTATTATTATTATATTTTTGATATATTTTGATACATATTTTGGTCGTGCTTTATTTTTTACTGTAGTATACCTTTAAATAATCAGAAATAAATGTATGGAGAAAACCCCTGAAACTGTAGTTATCTTCCTTTGCTAGATATCTCTCCCTTTAGAAACAACACACACAGATTTTCAGACATCTCTAGAAGGTAGTGATATGCCCTGCACTTCTGTTCCATTTGAAAGGCAAGTCTGAATTCAGACCCTTGCTTTTAATGCAATTAAATTTTCCACAGGTATATGTTCAGATCCCTCTTGCATAGGAAAACTCATATTTTGGAAAAACTGATCATGTAATATCCAAGTGGTTGATGCCCACTGACCAGGGCACTGGGTATGAACCCAAAGATGAAAGAAGTACAGGTATGCTTTTGGTGATTTTTTAATCAGTTATCGCCTGTTGAAGTAGTTGTAACCGATGTATGTTTGAGCAATCTCAGGGCTGACAGGTTTTTTGGAGATCAAGGTGGCATTATTCTACCACTGACTCTTTGATCAGGGTCTGATACTACTGAACTTCAGCCTGACTCAAGGGAATATGCAAACGTTTCGCTATGCAACCTGAGTGGTCAGGAAAACAGATCTTGCAAATTGGTGTGTATGTCTGTAACTGTACTGAGAATATAAGGGAATAAACGTGATCTAAAAGATAAATTTGGGGACTTCTTAGTGTTTCAAGTGATATAAAAAAGAAAAAAATTGGGAAGCATTTAGAAGTGTGGCGATATGAGCTACATAATGCCACAGATCTGACTGGATAACTCTGAACAAAGTCCTTTTCCTATAATTAAAAAAAAAAAAAGCAAATGACAAAACAGATCAGAAGAAAAATACTTACCAATGTGTCCTGAAATAATTTGTTATAGACTTTATTTTTACTCTTCTTTTAATAGATAGGACTACAAGATAGGTAGCTAGGACCTAGTATTAGGATACTGCCTAGGTAAGCCATTCTCCCTATGAATGTGCTTACTCCATTAATGTGGCTTCAACAAACGGAGAAACAAACACCTGCAGTTTTAAGAGACTTAGTTGTCCTTTGGAGAAGGGAAAGGGGACTCTGATAATGTGATTTTTCACATTTATTTTTTTTTGTTGTTGTTTTTTAAACACTAAGATTTTAAATGATTTATGCCCTGTTTCTGAGAGGAGTTCCACATCATGCAGAAAACATGAACACTGCACAGAAAGTTGTTTGGAATTACAGTAGTCAATTCATACCTCAAAAGGTTGTGGGTTTTTTGTTGTTGTTGTTGATCTTTGTTGTTTTTTTTCTTAAATATCCTGTATTTCCAGACCTATCTTTGAAAAAGTCTCAGATGCTTTTGTGTGGTGCAATGGTCACACCCAGTGGCCAGTTGGGTTAATCACATATGTGTATTCCCTATGGATATGTGAGGCAGTTTGTTCTGGGAATTGCCTCTTATACACTACGACAGCTTTGACTAACTAGAGAGCAGGAAGGAAATATGTTTCCACCTTTATCTTATGGTTCATTCCCAAATGTCCCTGGTTGATCAAAAAGAAGGTCCAGACCATTCATGAAGTGAATAACAAAAAGAAGATGAAACCCCCATGGAGTCCGACGTTCTTGAAATTAGGACCTTTGACTATAATGAGATGGTGTTTTAAAAGAATGATTCAAGGACAGGGAGAAACAAAGAAACCTGCACTTTTTCTTAGTTTAATTCAGCTTCCTTTTAACTGTAGATAGCCTGAAACATTTGAACATGTATCTGATTCTTCTTTTTTGGCATTATCAAGATAATTTGAAAAAAGAAAGGCCATTTATTCCTTTCTATAAATGAGAAATATACAGAGGTATGATGGATAAATCAAAAGAGGTGCATACACATAGCTCCTAACTATAGCATCCTTTATTAGCATCACAATGACACTAATGTTTTTTCTCTCAATGTAGACTGTTTTGTCAAGGTCCCTGTTTTGAGTAAGTATCAGCAAATGACACAAGAGTGGGAATACTACAAGTGTGCTCAGTGGAGGTAGCATTACACATTGCTGATTTTGGGATGGAGGATGGGAGAGCCAAGTTTCAATGGGAAAAGGGAGGGACTGCTCTTCGTATAAACCCTTCCTTTAATGCTCCCAAGGACATTTTAGTCCCCTACTCTACATTACATGTGACTGTGGTCCCCTCGTTAGCCCTGGAAGGCATAGCAGAGTTCATTTACCCATTCAACAATCGAATAGCTAAATCTGCATTACCTAACTTTGCTGGTATTGCCTCAAATGTTGTGAAACATTGCCTCAAAAACATACATGAGTAGATTCCTTTTTTTTAGCCTTTTACGAGTTCCCTTACCTTCTTTGGAACAGTCAGTACCTGTCAATATCTACACATTTATCTTCTGTTACCTAAAGCATCTGCTACTCAATTTTGCTTGATATATTTATATATATATTTCCCCAGGAACTGAAGAAGTTGTTCTACACTGATACTGATAAAAATCTCTGCTCCAGCTTCAGTGCTGTTGACTGCTGCTGGGTGCTGGCACCATCAGGAATATTGGGCCAGGGCTTTTATTACTTTTTTTTTTCCTCCTGAGAAACCCTTACACATTTCCTGGTCAAGACGCAGACTTTGGGTACTGAATGGCAGTCATCTTGTTCTAATAACTTGTCCCTTACAGATCTTTAACATACAGCCCATGATCTTCCATGGTTCTCCAGGCCACATGTTAGACTAAGCAGAAAAGTCATTCAGAACAGATAATTTTTAAAGAACCTTGAATCTCTTTTCCTTGATGGAATTTTCTTTTGTGCATAGTTCACTGAAGAAATCTCAGCATATAACATTGTGGACATTCAGTTAGTTACTCCAGAAATTCTCATTTCAACTGAGACAGTCAATCTGGAGTTAATATATGATGAAATCTCTGCAATGACCTGGGGGGTTTTATGCTGGGAATCTCCTTCAGAAGCCCATGCACTAAAATATTATAGTGGTTTCCATACTGGATTTTCTTGCATTCCACCGCCTGGAGATCTTTGGTGCAGAAGTTTGTGCTTAACTTGCTTTCATTTTTGCTTTGCAGGTCACATTAAAATGAAAACTTCCACACTGGATCAAACTTGACAAAAAAGAACAGTTATACCTTAAGAAAAAAAGTTGGCCTACTTTTTGTCTCAGTTCTTTAGCTGCTTTTTTGAAAATGTAGGTGATCTAAAGGGACTCTGTCAGGTCCTCTTTGCCCCTAGATTCAGATTACATTTAAGAGTAAACAAAACACTTAGAAAAAAAACCCTCTATAATCAGTGAAAGTTTTTGTGACTTAATAAAAAGAAGAAAGCTTAAGTGGAAGTACTTCAGATGCTACTCCTTTCCTGTGCTGCAAAACAGTGCTGGTGCATAGGAAATGTGTAGGAAAACCTAAAAGAAACAGGACGAAACTATCAATGCTGCTTTCTCTGACTAAAGTGAGGGGAATTAAAAAAGCATTTCTCTACTGCTACAATATTGATGTAATCCCATTTAAGGCTCCAGTTGATAAGTAGGTCTATATACATGAAGTGCCAGCTCTCTTATTTAATGATTAATAAGCAATGGTGAAAAGTGAAATGTTTTGTTAATCTCTTGTTATTTTCAATGACATCATGTAGGAGTAAATAAAAAGAAAAAAAAAGGAGTAAATAGAAGACACACCTGTATGTGTTGCGCTGTTAAATAGAGTCTCCTTCACTTTATGTTCCTGAAATAGATACGATATGTTGTTTTGAAGGTGGCCTGCCCATTCCTCTTGCAAGTGTGAAATCAGATTTAGTGGAGAAGTATCTTGTTACCCAAGGCTCTGCACTTTGAGATGAAGACAGAATGCGGAGAGTATCTGAGATTCCCCTGCATTCACCTATGACAAGATCTAGTGAGTGAGGAAAGAGTAAAGCCCAACACTTCATCTGCTGTCAGCAGAACAAGTTTCATAGAATCATAGAATGGTTTGGGTTGGAAGGGACCTTTAAGGTCATCTAGTTCCAATTCACAAAGGCCCATCCAGCCTGGCCTTGAATGCTTCCAGGCAGGGGGCATCTACAACCTCGCTGGGCAACCTGTTCTAATGTTTCACCACCCTCACAGTAAATAATTTCTTCCTAATATCTAGCCTAAATCTACTCTCTTCCAGTTTAAAGCCATTTTTCCTTGTCCTTTTTGCTACTTGCCCTTGTAAAAAGTCCCTCCCCAGCTTTCCTGTATGTTCCCTTCATGTACTGGAAGGTTGTTATACGGTCTCCTTGGAGCCTTCTCCAGACAAAAGAGCCCCAGCTCACTCTGCCTATCCTTATAAGGCAGGTGTTCTAGTCCATCTCTGTGGCCCTCCTCTGGACCCAATCCAACAACTCCATACATGCTACACGTGCAATAAATCTGGGGTCATTCTATGGAGTTCTGCACATCCTTACTTTTTATCTCCTCTCCCCAAGCCCATCCCAAAATAATTCCTCCTTTTAGGGCCAAGATGCTGGACAAAGGCAAAAAATATTAGCATCCCACAGCAAATAGTATTTGTCTCATGATTCCCCAGGAGTGACAGTAAGTATAAGGATTTACCATCCATGCAGAGATTCTCCAGCACAGACTTTCTGCACATGCAGTGACAGGATCGATACTGTTATGGTCTGTGAAGCTGAAGGTCCACTAGTAATGAGTGGGTATTACTTCTGCTGAGTACACAGTCATCGTGATTGCAGGGGGATTAAAATCCTGTCAGGTCTGAATCCAAAATGAGGTCAGTAGGAGATTTCTGAAGCATACCCTTCGATCCATGCTTCAAGGTCTAGTGAGGGTGCAGTCAGGTGTGCCGAGGCTTGATGCACTCTAGTGCCTCCTGAAGTGCCATTGCAGAGGAAGGATCAGTGTGATGCTATTAAATATCCCATCTTGGAAAAAGTCCTGCCACCCAGTCCCTAAAATTACACAGGTTGCAAAGGATGCAGCACACAAATTTTAGCAGGCAACAAAAACACAAGACTTCTGTACAAGCACTGAATCTCTATCTTAAATGTTACTGGGAAAGCCTGCACAATTTACTCTAGTCCTATCTGCCACTCTGACCAGGGTCATCATTTCTGTGCTGAGAGCATGACAGTCCAACACTGGCATTAATGGTGTTGAGTTTGAGACACGATACAGAAGCATGACTGCATGAAATAATGAAACAACACCTGCACTCACTTGGCTTCTTCCTCTTTAATACACTAATACAGAAATGTTACACTTAATGCATGCAGGCCTTCGGATGAGGGTCCAAACTACACCAAAGCAGGTCACCTGCCCCCTGCAGTAATTAAGTCTCATGATGCTCCTCTGCTGACTGTTACATGGTAGCTTCTCTTATTGGGATCAAGTTAGTTCCTATCAATTTGAATGCAGTTGATCATTTCATCCATGTGACTATAAAGGCGACTGTCACAGCTTGCAAAGCATATGGTAGTTCTTGCAATATCAATAATAATCTCTAAGTAATGCAACTTTGGGTTGCAGTCATCTTTTATTATTGCTCCAGTCTTCCATTAGGCTCCTCCTGTCCCTCCCTTTTACAATTTTTGTCTTTTGTTATTAAATGAAACCTTCTGTACCATTTTCAAGGATTACCTGCTGAAAGGGATCAAAACTGATCAAAATAAAGGCTGTGTTATTTCGAATAAATTTTACTTATTTAGAGGATTTTGATCAAATTAATTAAAGGATGAAAATAAACAATAAAGAACTAATGTAGTAGGCATTTTGCAGATGGGGACACCAAAATTTAAAGAGGAAAAAGAGACTTTTCACAGGTCTGTCATAAAGACCGAAACAGAACTGGAATCTTTTTCTTCAAGACTAAGTGTATTCCTTACAGATTCCAAGTGCAATGGAGCTCATAAAGTGTTTATTTAAAATCTGTGGATGAAGATGAAATTCTTCTTGGTTGTCATTTTAAAGTCAAATTCTGTTAAATAAGGAATAAAATCCACTGTAACTATAGCAGGTAATTTTTCTTCAGACATTTCAAAGTACTCAGTTCCCACACTGAAGTGAATTCAATATTGAGCATATTCACAGTATTCCTTACAATTTCTGAAAAATCTATTTAAATCCTTCTTTCTTCTAAATGAGATGGATTGCACACTCTCTGCCTGTTATGAGATATTGATAACATCTGTTTACTAACCTGAAAGCAACATTCAGTGACTCCAGAGAATGCGACAGGTTGGAGTGGCTGTTATGTTGCATCAGGTGGCAGTGTGACTGACTGGTCAGCTGATGAAAGTAACATGGGTTTACAGGCAAAAGGAAATGGGATGGCAGCAAGTGAGGGGAACTGGCTGCTTATAATGCATGTTATTCAAGGAATGAAACAGTGAATCTGGAGGAAGGGAAATTGTTGAAATGTATTCATGTGCTTGGCCAATGATTCAGAGGCTTGGTTTTTGAGTGCTTGGGTAAAGAGATTTGCTTTAGCTGTGCAAAGAAGGGGTAGAGCACTGTCATATTAGTGAAGCCCCTTCCATTTGTTTCCTGGACAAGAGAGTTTCATGCCCTTGCATGTAGTTGTGCATTGTTGGTAGGGCTGCAGACCTTGGATTCTGCTGCCTTGCAGGGCCTAATATATAACCAGAGAACTTCTCCATAATGACATGTTTAAAACATTTACCATTACTATCAGTCTTAGAGGCAACAAGATATCCTAACTAATATGAAATATTGCGATATAGCCCTTTCTTCAGCCCTTGCAAGCAGGCCAGTGCTCTGCAATGACCCAGGCTGTAGCCCATGCTGAGAAGTAAGGAGTAGATTTCTGCCATCTGTCCAAGGTTGGACTCAGAGGCCTGGGGAACTTGATGTGAAGAGCTAAGCTGCCGGAGGACAAAGATAAAAGCAAAGGGAGCTTGGCAAAATGTGGCAAAAGGGGCAATGGTGTGGTAGGGTTATGAATACTTATCTTTCAAGGTCAAGTGATAGAAGAGAACAGAGAATGAGCATTGGTAGAGTATGTATACATAGACAGAACCTGTGGGGCTGGGAGGTGGGCAGCTATCAGCACCTGGCTGTCAGTCCATGAAAATGTATTCACAGCAGAGGCCTTGTTGAGGTAGAATAGTGCAAATGAGTATGTGATATCATAATATTTTGGTAGAAATTCCAGGTATTCCACTTCTGTCAAAGTACTTCACAATGAATCACTATTTGTCTACTATCCTCCCATATCACCAGATAGCTGGTTGCTTCCTGAGAGGGACGCATTGGTGAAGGATATTTTTTTCCAACAGAATCTGGTCAGAATCCACTCACTGAATGCAATAAACCACTCTTCCTGGTCAGTCTTCTCTTTCCTGTTCTCTCTCCATGGTGGCCATGTGGAACAAGGGGGGAGAAATGCCCTCCCTGTGCTACCTGCTGGCCTTGCCCAGAGCAGAGTGGTTCACTTGCCCTGATGAAGGTAACCAAAGTTATACAGCAGAGATACCATCTAGAGTTGTGGCTGATTCAGTTTGAATTTTTCCAAGGGAAACTGATCCTCGACTCTGCCCTCAAGTGTGTCCATCAATGCAGAGTCTCCCTCTCAGATTGCCAAGGCTGTTCTGTCACAATGTGATGGCACAGTGGATACTTTGAGAAGGAAAATACATAAATTTCCTGAAAATGGTAAAAGTAAAGCATTCCTCTTTTTGCCTAATCATATTGGGAGCTTGCAAAATTTGACCGTGGGGATAGTCCATGCTTTCCTTAACAAAGGATGGGGAAGAAACTTTCTCTTTGTATGATCATTTAGCCTTCTGTGGATAAAATCAAGTAAAACCACAGTTCTGGTTAAAATAATTTTCAAACAAGGAGTCTGATTGTGCCTATTTCTTGTGTGGGTACAAAATGAGGAGAGAAGGCATTATGTGCTTTCTCTGTGCTCTTCCCACAGAATCAGACTTATCACATCTCACTTATGTATCTCAAAGTGAAGCCTATTCAGATTGAAAAAGTTTTTCTTTATATAGTCAATGTAGACAAATTAAATGGTGTTTTTCTCCTCTAAATACAACATGTCATCTTACCAGGTGGTCTAACGTGGGCAAAACAAAGCACCCTGTGAAGTTGCATCCATTAGATAACTAACTTTTAAGCACACAAGTTAGATGAAATGTATACCAGACATAAAGACCAGCTCTTGTGCTGCTTGAATATTCTGAGAAATGGAATCTCCAGGAGTCCTCGGTTTGATGAATAATATTTCCTAAGCCACACTGTATTTTCATTGATGAGTCCACAGACTTATGACTTCATGGTTTGGTAGGTGAGTTGAGGCATAGGTCGACAAAATGTTTAGGTTTACAAATGCTGCTTCGTTTCAATGGAAAACAAGCTCATGATTCTGAGCCCAACTGTCACATTGTTATGAATCCAGATCTTGGTCATTTCCAATATTTTTTTCCAGTTATATCAGAATGATTTTTAAAGCTAAATTGTCGGAAAAGACTTCTCATACAACTGACAAGAGATAAGAAAAAAAAATATCATACCGCAACTGAATTCATAGAGACCCATAATATTTGCCTACCTAGAAAAGACACATATCTTAGTCCAACTTTTAAAATAGGAACTAAGAAAAGATAACTGTCTCTTCTTTTTTTTTTTTTTTTCTTTCTTTCTTGCTATTGTTCACTCGTGAATATGTAACACAGCATAACATTCTCAAACTGTAATCTGCTCAACATTATCTAATTGCATCTGTCATTTTACTCTGGAATAAAATACTTCTGGGGAAAAAGAAATATGAAACTTAGCACTTGAGCTACTTTTTAAAAAATTGCTTCTGATTTTAAACATGTAGCAATGACATTTACCTGCTAAAATTTAAAAAGCAAAAACAATCTGCATGTTATCAAGCTCATATGTAGTTATCATCTGTAGCTCATATGCTACACTGCGTGTGTACCTCATTCATATGCTTCTTAGGGCAGAGAGGCTCTCGCAGGAGAACTGAGCTAGGGTCTATATCTCTATTTTTGACATATGCTTTAACCAGTCTATGGACTGCCTGTTTAGTATTGTTTAATTATTGTTTCACCAAATGTGCTAATTGCACTTTGGCTGTCTAAGTTGTAAATGGGAGGGATGCCAACATATTCGCTAAGTAACATCTTTGTGCTATCCTTGCCAGATTCCCAGAAAATACATCCAAGATGGTTATTGATTCTTTTTCTTGTGCTTTTACAGCTTAATCCCCTTTCATTCTTTTTTCTTTTTTTTTTTTTCTTTCTGATTCTCAAGCTGATACTCTGTGAAAGTGATTTCCTTCAGCAGGTCCCACGCCAGCAGTGTGTTGGCTTCTTGCAGCCTTCCACGTCCCTTGCAGTCTCTAGTTTCTCACCTTTCTCCTCTCTGTTCTTTCCCCTTCATATCTCCTTTCTGTTGCAAGTGAATGAGGATAGGAAAAGTCTATTATTGCTCAGTGGCTGGTATTCTTGAGTCGCACAGAAAGTATTAGGAATGAATTTGTTATTGCCTTCAAAAACCCTGGGAGCCTCTATGCAGACTTGTCTCCTAAAATTCAAGTACAAAGACAGTCTTGCCTTGTATGTGCTTACATAAAAAGCAAACAGCGGGGATTAATTACTTTAGACAGCTAAATAAATATTTATTTCTCCATAATAGTCTTCAAAAATATCTGTCACTGTTTCACTACCTAACAATGACTGCTAGCGACATGTGGGATCTTTTTCAATGGAAACTGCTTTTTAATGAGTGTTTTTCTAGCAGGAGGTTTAATCTGATGCTGCTTTTGGAGTGAGGCCTGGCCTACCCCAGTACAAACTCTGTTTGATTAACAAAAGACCTCATTTCTAAACTGATCTAGCTTAGCTGATGCTAGTTGATTCTTTTATTTTACTCAATCTTGTTTCTGAGTCAATTAGCATTTAAACTGAGCTCCCAGCCTTCATATAAACTCCCAGCCATCTAAGCCAAACAAAACCACACTTCTGCATGCTTTTAGGGGCCACTGAGCATCTATAAAACATCCTGATGTAATATTCTCGTGTTGCCAGGTCTTAAGACTTCGGAAATTTATCTAGAGATTCTGGCTGAGATTCATTGGGGCCACAATTACATTAGATGCCTTGCAGACAATAGTTGCCTGCATTTCCTCTTCCTTCTCTGGGAAAAAAACTGGAATGAGGGGCAGGCAGTGAGCCATGGCACACCTAAAATGGCTTGAAAATTCAGAAATAAATCCACCCATACATCATTCTGAGGTGGCTGTCCTCCTTCTAACGTGTCATGCAGCAAAATCCCCTTTTATTTCAACTTGACCACTCCCTCTGTATTCTTTCCCTTGATTACTGTCCCTTGGGATGCTGGGTCCCTCTTAGCTGGGAGAAGAACTTGCATTAGAGTGGCTGAACTGAGGTACTGCAGGTTGTCCCATGGCTGCCACTTATGATATCTCCCTTCTGTCGTCTCTGCTTTGGCCATTGGTCAGCTCCTGCTTCGAGACTTCTCTACCTTGTATGCTATTCCTCTTGCTCCTCACTCTTCCCTCAGGACAAGTGATCCCTCACCTCCCACAAACCATGTTCTGTTCACAACACCATGTGTTGATCAATTCTGGTGTGTGGAGCAGGCAGCATACGTCCAGAAGTAGCACAAGCATCACTGCCACATCTTAAGGATGCCAAGGCATGGCTCATGCTGTGCTGTGGTGTGAGCTGGCAGCCATTGCAGTCCTGGTCCTGGTGTGGAGATGCTGAAAATGGAGCTATTAGCACGACACAAATAAAAAAAGTCCTAAATAAATGGGCTTTACCATACAGATGAATGAGGGGCAATATAGATATCTTCCTGTGACTGGGCATCCAAATGCTGTTGCCTGGTGAGCAAAGACGCTGCTCAAGCTTTTGATGTTCTGTGTGAGGAGAAAAGAGAAGTAGATGAAAAAGCTGACTGCCAAATACTGTACATCTGAAACAGTACCATACATCTATTTCAGTTAGTTCAATCACACCCTTTAAGACCTGAAAAATGTGTGAGACTTTTAAAATGGTGGCAAGAAAATTATTGATTTGATGTGTGGTTAATTAAACAGCAGCTGGTTCTTTTTTGCAGTGCTAGAGGATTAATAAAAAAGAAGCTTTGATGACTGAAATGTTGGGCCATAATCAAAGAACATAAAGTAAACAAAAATTGTTTAAGATAATTTACAGTGTAAAAGAAGTTCTGTCTTTGTGAAGAGGTGACATGAAGCATGAGCAATAGCTGTGAAGGAGAGAGAATATGGGCTGTTCTTCTGGCAGATACTGCACAATCTTCTTCCTGTCTGCATCTTGCAGAAATCTTTTAAAGCCATGCTTCAAATCAGTGGCAACAGTCCTGCTTTCAGAAGGGGGGGTTGATTTTGACTTCATCGACTTCACTGGTCCCTTCCAACAAACATCATATGGTAATATAAAACAATATTTAATGCACCAGCTTTTAGGTTACTGCTAGCGCTGAAAGGCCAGCTTGTGGTTTTCAGGAAAATAAGGTTCTTAGACCATGGATAAAACTGAGTTGCTGAAACTTCTTGCCTTGAGGGAGGAAATCTGCTTCGGGGGTAAACTGTACATGCGCTGAAGGGATGGGGAACTACACACAGCTGTTGTGCTGAAAGAGAAGTTGGGAGGAGATGTGGGGAATCCTTGAAGTCAAGAAAGAGGGGGGAGGGGGACCAGCTGGTATGCTGTTGCATGATGCATGATGAGTAGCGTCTTCTGCAGTCAGACCCTTGGAAGCAGCAAAATGTTCAGCCCCAAGAGTGCTACATGCAAGGCAGTGTTATAGTGGTGCAATCTATCACCTGCCCTGGCTTTGGGCATGGCACAGAGAGGGGAGTTTTCAGGAAAAAGGAATCTACAAATCACCTCTCTTCATCTCCTTTCCCTCCATTCTTTACATTTATCTGTGCTGTCACAAGTAGATCTTGGTAGGCTGTTTAATATTCATTTTATGTATGTCAGGGTAACTCCATCCCAGATTGAACTCCACTGAATCTAGGTCAATATTAGAAAATTGCTTTAAATAAGCTTGGCCTGAGAGACGCTTTCCATGTTAAATACAAAACATCCTGCTTCTAAGCTGCTACATGTTTTCTTGAAATGAAAAAACAGGCAGCAGGCACATCACTGTTAAACTAATTAAAGTTTAAAGAGAGACCTTTATACATACTAGTCTAGCTAATTTGTTGTCACAGGATCATAATTCATTAACTACATTTTCTATTGTTAGTTAAATTAATAATAACCAAAACAGCATATGGAATGTGTCAGCTGATGAGTCAAGATGGAAGGAAATATCTTTGTTGAGTCTTTAAGTTGTGCCTTCTTCTATGCAGTTTCCTTTCTGGAGATAATACTGCACTCTAAATAAATACAATGGACTTTGCCTGCAGACGCTTGGCTGGCCTGGGCTGGCAACTACTGCCTAATGGAAACTCAGACCTCTGTGCTGGAGACAAAATTCAGAGATGATTTAAAGAGAGGAGAAGTTGACCAGATGTCTGGGAAATAAAAGTGTAACTTACAAGAGTCTGGTTTAAAATAGATGCAAGAAATAGTTAACCTCAGGATACCATAGCTGTTTTCATTTCTATATGTCTACCTCATCCCTCTTGCAGAGATGGTTCAGCTGCTCCAGTAGCAACAACTGAACTCCTGTGCATTACAATGGAGTGTTTAATGAAAAGACAAACCTGCTGTCAGCTGTGCCGCTCTACCTGTTTTGTGAGCATAGGAGTTCCACCTGTAGTGGAAGTCTAAGAGAGAGGCAGATCGCTGAGGGCAGGAGCCATAGGGCAGTAGTAAAATTAAATATCCCCATAGCTGAATCGAAATTGTCCAGTGTGGCATCCTGGAGCACTGTACTCACTTCTGGCACTAGATTTTCTATAGTGTTACTGATTGTGCCAGCCTGCACCAAAGGGGAAATGCCCTCTGGAGCACTGTATCTGTTGATTTCCCCAGCAACGAGGTAGGCTTCAGCCTTGGGGCTGGAAGAAAATGGAAATGATCATCCCTTGAGTACAGATTTTCAAAGTGTTTTTTATTCCTATGCAAAGTCAAGCTCTGAAAGGAAAGCTGTCTAATGGGTACTGAGTACCAGACCTTCAGAGAGCATTAATGCACTGTGGGGTTGAAGGAAAGCTCCAGAGCTTTCCTGTATTCTTCATTCACCTCTGGCCAGCATATCGCCATTTCCTTGGCATGAATGGTCTTCTTCATTCCTTCATGGATTTTTGCATTTCTGTTTGATTTTCTGCCTGTAGCAGAGAAGTGGACATTCTTGGTTCCAGCCAGCAAAGGCTTATGATTTGCCTGTAACTCAGGCTGAATTAATCTAATTATGTTCTTCTGGGCATTTTCTTGATAAGGGAGCTCTCCCTGAGCCATCATTTGGGAACATGTAACCACCTATCTCACCTCTTTTCCTTATCACATTAGAACAATTGGTTCCGTGATTGTGGTGCTAATAAAGATGGGGGCCCTTGTGGATTTGTGCTTAACTACTCATGCTTCCTCTGTTTTTGCAACAGCTCTAGCTGTCCTTCTCATGCCCCTTCTGCTGCTGTTGCTGCAAACAGTGCTTTGGGTCCTCACTGCATCTCCAGTGGCTGGACTGCAGCAGAGTGTGTGGGGATGGATCTCTGCTGGAAGGTGATGCTGGACAAACTTATTGCCATAGAAGACACATAATGGACAAGCTCTGTTTCTCCACTAGCACAAGTAAGGATATGACCTCTTTTATCTTTTCAGCTTTAGAATTTCCCCAAAGTTGTAAGAATTTTACATATATATTGTCAAATTTTGCTAAAATCAGGCACTTCCTTTCATGTTTCTCACGGGAAGGTTGGCAGATAGGTAAAAAGAGACATCATGATTGTTTAGGCCTATATGCTCTGGACTGCCATAGACTATGGACTACACAAGAGGATCACTTCTTTCTCCTACAGTTATTTAAGACATCTTACTGGTGTTTTTGACAGAGTCTGGGAATCCTGATCATGCCATGGAGGACTCAGTGTTGTATTTCTGAGGTGTTCAAGAGTTTGTATTTTTTCCTCCACTCCTTATTTTTAGTATTTTTTTCCTGAAATTAGCTTGTCTAAATAAAATGTTTCTATTTATATAAATTTGTTTACAATTTATAAAATAAATTAATTTATAAAGCCACTAGACAAGGCCCTGATTCTCAGCCTGACTTGTGTTCTCTTTCCTCAGTGAATGGGCCTTCGTATTTTCATTGAGACTTGACAGCGGCCCCAATATATCTAGTAACTGCTGGTGTTTTGTATTAAAAATGATAAGTTGTTTAAAGGACTAGTAAGTAATAGAACAAGTAAAGCAATGACTTCATTGTGTTGCAGCATAGCTTCTGAAGTATAATTAGAAATACAATATGTCTTATTAATAGCCAAAATTGTGGGTAATAAAAGTTGGAATAGAAGTGATTACTCCTTTTCAAGGATCTGAGAGTACAGTATCAGAGCTGGAAGCTGTCAGTGAAAAGAATCTTTTTTTTTTTACTAAAAAGATGTAAAAGGTATACTAAAGAGAGCATCTGATTCCCAATACTGATAGTACTGTCACATGTGTACATGATGGATGTGATTAGCACTGTCAAATATAGACACTGGTTAATGCTCTCTTTAATTAGCATTGGAGTGTGGCTCATGCTAATGTGGATGAGAGCTATGCCTCGTAGAGGGAGAGGAGCAGAAAATGACCAAATGGGAATTGTAAATATGTGTCTAGTAGTAAAAGAACCATCTAATTGCTCTCCAGATATGCGAGAATGAAATGGCATGGGATGAACTGTGGCTGGTGTGGCATGTGTATGCTAGCAAGATGGGGGGGAAGGAAGAAAGCATCTCTGGCCAGAGGAAGGATACTATCACTTTGCATGGGTAAATTTGTCATTAGGAAGTGTAAAAGCAGAGACACTTGGACTTTAAGCTTTACCTTGAAGAAGCAAGGATGAATGTATGCTGTTAACAGAGTTACAGTCCAAGTTTCAAAATCTTGATTCTTTTCTCTGCATTAAGTATAACAGTTTAGCTAACTTGTACAAACTGAGATATTCAGCAGGACTTCTGCAGTCCCACAAAGCCAGCAGAACAGCCTGGAGAGCTGGACTGGGTGCCAGCGAGCACCTGTAGCAACTCTGAGCTGTGAGCATGGCTTACAGCTATACTGCTGTTAGAGGGATTTTGTCTATTTGAGGATTACTGCCTGCCTCCTTCTAACAGCCAGTGCCTTCTCCTGGGCATGCAGCACCCATCTATCCTATCTCATGGGTTCTAGATTAAAACCACCATTCAATGAGAATAGAGTCTGAGTGGAGCTAAACACTGCCACTGCACTCCTCACTGAACCTTTTGCTATTTAGATACAGACGGTTTAAATATGCTATCAGATTTTTTTCATGACCTTTTTAAAGTAAACAAACGTGGTCCAAATTTCAAGCTGAAGCAAAACAAGAAATGCAGATTGAAACTTAACTTACTTTCCTCTCAGATTTTGCCACTGAAAAATGAAAAATAATTGTTATATTTGACTATGAAAAAACATTTTCTGACAAAGCCTCATTCTATACAGGAAATGACTTTTGTCCCATTCTTGACCAGCTGAAGTTTCAAAATAAAAAAGAAAATATATGCACTTGCGGTTTATTGTTTACTGCCCTGTAACATACACTTTAAGTGCAAAATAAAATCAACGCATAGCATGTAAAGTAACAGGGCGGAAGAAAAACCAGAAGGAAATGACAGGCACAGGCTGAAGAATAATTCATCATTCAGCAACATAAGCTGACAGATTTTCTCTCTAGCTTTCTAGCATCCAAAGCCTTTTGCATCTCTATTTTCACCCACAGTCTTTCATTCCAGATGTTGCACGTTAGTACTTCAAAATTATTTCTTACCCTATTTTGAAATACTGGCTACTAGAAATGATTGTTCCTTGAACTTGCAAGAGGCTCGGAAGGTCACAGAGTGATTTCGTGGTCCCTCATGAGTCATAGTACAGTTACAGAGGTGTTTTACAAATTCCAAATCAATAAGGTTATGTTTCTCTATAGAGGAGCAATCAAAAAAGGTTGTAACCCTGAAAAAGAGCACCATTCATTCAATTATTAATAGAGTTGCTCCTTAAATCAACAAATAGTTCTGGAGTTATATTACAATTACAAACCTCATGATCTATCTCAGTCTTAAAATTAATTTTCCTTAAGTTATTATGCATGTGAGTATCATGGGCTTGAAATAAATGAGCAAAACTCTGCCTGTTCATCTCCAGAAACACTGCCTCCCCTGTATCACTAATGGGACAACACACACATGCAAATGAAGAAGCGGAAGATAAAAATTACTGCATATAGCTGCGTCTTCTCAGAAATTCAGGGTAGCGTAAAATAATTTCTAGGCAACTATTTTGTTAAAAGAGCAAACCCTGAAGCTGCTTCTGCATGTCAGGATGAAATGTCACATCTGTTGTTAGTTTAGAAGCCAAAGAAAGATACAGAACTAGCTCTTCTTCCTTTTCAAGCCCTTGCATATAATGTTTGCTCACTTATCATACTAAGAGCTTTTTAAGTCCTTGTTACTCACCATCTCAGATTAAAATTTGGAGAAAGAGACTGAAGAGGAGGGGGAGAAGGAGACAAGGTATCAAAAGGTTAAGATGGATCTAAAGGCTCTAAAACAGCATTAGCTCTCATAAGCACAACACACAAAGAGCAGCCCAAAGACATATCTGTGATGATGGCAGGCAGAAGAGAAAGGTGCGAAAGCAAAACGTTGCCATGTGTTTAAGACAGCAAACTGAGAGTGCTGAGATTTCTTTAATAATCCATGGTTGATCTAGGAATAGGAACCAGCTGAAGAAGATTGATCCCAAGAAGCACAAGACTTCTGGGAGATCAGCTGCATGTAGAAAGAGTGATACTTCTGAAGTATTCACAACAACTGAGATTGAGTTGGAAATTGTGTTTTGGAGGTCTGTCTTATCCTTTCTTTGAGACAAGACTGCAGTCAGTAATAAGAGGCCTCAAACTAGAAGTTCTTAATATGAAGATAGAAAAATTGTTTGTATTTTACCTAATTGCTAAAAAGAACACTGCCACACTTCAGAATATGAAAATGAACAAAATGTTTTTGCAAACCATGAGTCCATAGGTAAGAGCAGATGCGGAGAAAAATGAAAATAGAAAAATACTCAATAAAATTCTGATGACATGACCTTGCAAGAAGCCATACAAATAAACAGGAATGATGTGAAAGAAAACTTGATTGTATATGCTGGGTTTTTTTTTTTTGTTGTTTTTGGTTTTTGTTTTTTTGGGTTTTTTTTTGTTTTTTTAAAAACAGAGCTTCTATCTTTCCTTAGAACAGAATATTTTTGTAAAGGATAACCTATGCCTTAAAAAAAAGTATACATATCTTCAAAATGAGAAATAATCACTTTCAATGATTTGCACAAGAGACAGCCAGCTCCTAATGTGGGATAATCATCTTGATCAGAAATTGACTTCTTGCTACTTTTGAATT
Organism: Tragopan temminckii; assembly: GCA_028571105.1. Classification (NCBI taxonomy): domain Eukaryota; kingdom Metazoa; phylum Chordata; class Aves; order Galliformes; family Phasianidae; genus Tragopan; species Tragopan temminckii. The sequence goes on along the minus strand of JAOWBP010001760.1, from coordinate 45,961,159 downwards.
AGGGGGACCAAAACCTCATAAACTAAGTGCTAAACAGTGCCTTTTCACCATGGACTTGACATAAACTACAGCTTTAGCAGATACACTTTATAAGTGCTGTCACAAATGGAGTACCTGCTTGAGTGCTGCAAACAACTCAGTCCTACCGACTGTTGGAAGAACAGCAGCTCATAAGCCTGGAGAGTTTTCCAGATGTTTTTAATGGTAGAGAAAGCCAACAAAAGCTTAAAGTAAGAATGACTGAAACAGTTGTCCCATCATAGATGTTCCTAGAAATCTCTCTCTGGAGCTGAAATGAAAACTTGGAAGAGTTATTTTGGCTAAGTTAGACACAATGGAAACTACCAGAGAGCTTCCAAAATTGGCTTATTTCATAATAATTACAGAAGACAAAGATGAGTACTTTCCTGTGGCTGCAGTCTGAGCAGCTAGCAAAGCATGTAAAATGGGGAAAAAAAATCCGTGGCCAGGGAATGATTTCTGGGGACCCTTAGATGCCTGAACTGTGTTCTGACAGGGTTCTCTAAGAAGAAAGGGATCACATCTGTGCAATTCTAATGCACTGTTTAGAAGGCTCCAGTTTACCACATGATTTGGAAAGTGTATCTTTTATCTGAAGTATTTTCCAGAAATATACAATAAGTGACATGAAACTATGAAGAGAAGATGAGGATAAAATAGAAAAAATGTTGCATTGAGAGACTTCGGTAAGTTCTTGGGAAGGACACAAATCAAGGGGTGGAAATGCAAAAGGCAAGAATATGAGTTCAAAGTTACAGAAATAACAAATCTCGGAAAAAGAAAAAAAGCAGAGGATGCAAACAAGTCTGGTTACTAATGCATCCCTATACATACATAAAGAAGGCACACAGAAACTTAGAGAAGTAGCATGCTTTGTTGGTGAGTTTATGTTCAAACACTTCTAAACCATTTAAACTGCTATCTGAAGGTCTTTAGTGCATAAAAATGCATGACGAGCATGGACTGGTAATCACAACAGGGACTTTCTGAATCTCAAATAGTTGATAAAGAAGGAACCTGTCCTCAGTGCGTATGATAATAAGCACAAAACAAAGCTGGCAGTTGATGCTTCTAAGCAAGGCCTTGGGGCAACACTTTTAACAAGGAATGGTGATCACTGGAGACCCATGACATATGCTTCTGGATACCTCACTGAAACAGCATGTCAGCATGCAGAAAAAGAGTTGGATGCTCTGTCTTCAGTGTATGCATGCAAAAAAAAAAAGGAAGACCACTGCTAGCAGGAACCTCAAGCCATTGGTGGCAATTGCTGAAAAGAGTTTTGGAGGCAGATCTTCTAGATTGTAAGGTCTGGTATGATTTACAGCTCAAATACAAATCTGGAAAAGACTTACATGGAACAGACATTCTGTCCAGAGTTTTCAATGGAACCGAGGCGGTACAGATACAGATGTGCATGCAGAAATTAAGAACTGTTTATCTTCTCAGACAGGATGTAATTGTTTAGACTTGTCACTTCAGAAAACTAAAATACTAGATAAAACACTGCAGAAGGTGAAACAAGCTGTGTCTGAGTAACTGGACAGTGCTTACTGAAACTGTATTGAAAAAGTGCTTTTATAGAATATAGGGTGTATTTTCTGAGCATTCTCAACTAATTCCCAAAGCTTTGAATCAGGTGCTTGAAAACAGAATGCATGCATGATATCTGTACATGAAGAAAATGGAAAATATATTAAACTCTATTTGCAAATGCAGTGCAGACAAAATAGCCAAAGCAAAAAAGTTAATTTCAGAAATGTCGGAAGAAAACCCAAAACAGATTCATGATCCTTGAGGTTCCTTCCAACCCTGGCCATTCTGTGATTCTGTGATTCTGTGGTATCCGGAAATAACATTGCTGCAGGAATCAACTGTTGAATGTGTGATCTCGCATATAAGGATAATATTTGTCTGCCATAGTACACAAACCATGTTTATGACAGGCAAAGAACCAAACTTTGCTTACTAGGCACTGAAATATTTCTTAAAAATAATTTTAAACACATTTCTTCAGATTCAGGATATCCACAGCCTTGTGGGAATATCACTTAAACAATCTGGTGATTTCCACTAATGTCCCATTTTGGAATTGTTTAATTACAGAGCAGTGCTCTGAATACTAAAAAATGTTCAGCAGCAAACTTAGATTGCTGCTGTCTAAGTGTAGTTAGTGATGTTAAAGTGAGGGACGTCTAACTGCTGTGAAAAAGAATTAAATAGAGAATGTACTGCATTGTATTAACAAATTACAGGAATGAAATCTTTGCAATCTAGGAAAACTAGGCTGCACATAATAGCAAAATATTTAATGGCCCAAAAGACAGCTGCCATGAGGAGTTTTTCCTCTCTCTGATGAGGTTATTACTGAGACAGAATAGATCTGCTGAACAAGAGGAGGCATTGGATCATCCCAAGGAGATAAAACACAGATGCCAAATTTCAAAAATGGGTAGAAAGCTGTGGCTTCCAAGGAACCCACAAACCAGAAAGCATCAACAGAAAGGGAGTAGCAGTTATTGTCTTCCTGGGAGCTTGAAAGAGGCAGAGACAAGCTCATTTGAGTACTGTTTGAAAAGTTTAATCACTTGGTAAGTTCTGACCCAGGTGGATATGCACACACTGTGCAGATGCAATAATGTATGTTGATATGCAGTGAGATTTCTAATAGGAGGAAGAACCAACACCTGCAATGTCTATTTCAGTATTTCACCAGGCATAATGATGTCCAAATGACACTGATCTTCTTGGTGGCAGAAAGTAAAGAACTTCTTGGGACTTCAGCTGACTCGAAAACAGGAAATCTGGAGCAAAAAAGATTTGAACAAATGGACTGGCATTCTGAGAGAAGAGGGAAAGGATAGAACAAAGAGATTAAAATAGACTTCAAGAAAGGGCAATTCTGAGGGAAATTTTGAGGGAAATATTGGGGACTTATATGTCAATCTGTGCTGAGCTGAAATCCAGAGAACCTAAGCTCCAGGTCCTTGAGAAATGGCAAGGACATAACAAAAAGGAACTCCAGTAGCCCTTTGTGCTTTGCAGAAACTGTTGTGAGGTGGGAAGACATTAGTAATCTGTGCCATAGCTTTCTTTTTATCTCTGGGAAACTTGTAGAAGGCAGCAGTCTGGGTGGATCTCTAGAGACAGCTTAACTTTCGCAATGAACAGTTAACAGAAATGACAGCTTAGGTAAAATAATGGGGGAAAATAAACCCAGAAAGGAAACTGTCTGCATTTTGTGGGTGGGAGAAAGCAAAGAATTTTCAGTGTCTTCAAAAGCCTCTTTTAGCCATAAAGTGTGTGCAGTCATTGGTGTTTTTCCTTCAAATCTATGGGTTTTGCTCTTTTGTCAGGCAAGTTGTAACCTCCCAATTTGAGAGGCATTGCTTCTGATTTACAAAGATGTAAGAAGACAGAGGAGGCACCTTCCTGACTCGCTCCTGATTGATAATATAAAAATGCACTCTATATCAGAGCTACCAAACAGGAGAAGAATTTTTTAGCAATATTGCTTTTTCTATAAATTATGGCAAATAAGAATGGCCACAGCTCGTCACATAGGTATTGCACTCTTTTTTATTTTTTATTTTTATATGCCTTGTGGTTATTTTTGTAATTTCTGATCAGAGAAAGGAAAAATAAGTGTAGTTATTATGAGGCACTTGTAGGATTTCAGAGAACTTTTCATATGGAGATGATACAGCGGTGATATATTCAGCAATTCCACAGAACTCCTGAGCTGTTTGCATGGAACCTTCTGTATGAGGAATTTAGAGCATGTGTGTATGTGTATAAATTCATATATACATACATGTATGTATGCGTGTACTTATTTATTTTCCTTTATTAGCTATTCTATTTTGAATTTTGTATAATTAAATGGAAGCATGACATTCAGTGTGATACTTACTGATAATGATTAAAAACAATGTAGACAAATCCCCCAAAAATGCAAATTTCAGGGCAAGTTTTAGGTCTGTTTTGTTGCAAGATATGGGTTAATTTCCATTTCTTTCTGCCAGACTTCTCAGTTTCCTCCATTGACTGAAGTGGATCTCCTTATCATAAATACTTTGCATACATTTTTCCAGAAGATGGGAGTGGGCACTTCTATTCCTCTCACACAAAAATGCTCATATTTCTCACTCCAATAGTGGGATCACTGAAAAGCGATTCTCACTGTAAAATTTGCAGTGTTAGAATGGGTAATTTATGTGCCCAAGTAGGACATAAAGGGATATACTGCCATGATAACAGAGCAGCATACATCTCCATTCAGGAAAAAGTCCTCTCTTTCCTTTTGGATGTGGCACACAAACATTATATCTTACACCTACAATTCAAGAATGAAATATTTCAGCCAACTTGTGAAAATTCAAAAAGCATAATCCACTGACAGAAAAGAGCAGAAGAACACCTGTGCCCTTACTGTTGAAAAAATATCTCAGAAGGCTGTATTTAGCATCCTCCTGCCCACTGAGATGTATCTTACAGATTCTAAAGGGTAATTTTGAAGAAGAAAATCAGGAGCTGTCTGTTGGAGTCATTGTGTCTTACTCTTGTCCACAGTGCAGCACTTTGCATGCCAACTAATGATGTGAAGGAGGTGGGGGTTCTGTAAAGATCATTCTGGTTTCCATTTTTCTCCATAGTCACAGGAAAATGAACACAGCCTCTTGAAGAGTACTCTCCCATGGGAAGATACTCAAGGAGAGAAAATTGCTATGAATTTGCCCTCTACTTCAGTCACTTACTTGCTCACACAGTTCTATAGTTACCAAACGTATCTATACATATAAAATACCAAATGTGTGATAATGCCTCTTCTCCCCTGGGACAAGACTGTTCAGAAGTTGCCAATGGGGCTTCAGGCAGCTGCATAGGCATGAGCATTACGTGACAGCAACAAGAGCATTTGGATTGCTGGACCTGAGCAGTGCCACAGAACAGTCTTGGACAGAGCCATTCCTTCATGGCTGGCAGCCAGAGAGCTGAACTTCTCTACAGATGTTAAAGCTGGAGGCATTTAGGGAACAGCTGCATTCAGCTCTGGATTCTGTGAGTGGCTCCTAGAAAGCTGGCATGGCAGTGCCTGTCTTTCCAGGAAAAATAAGTGTAAAAAAATACCTATACTTTTTGTTCCAAGTGATCAGAGAAAGAAAACAGTTAATTTTCTGTTTGTCATTCGTTTTTTTATTTCCCTGAATCTGACATAACTTGCTTATGCTCCCTGTGCTTGGAAACTGGCTGGGCAAAGAATCATTACTTAAATTACAATTTAGTGAGGTAGAAGAAAGGAAGAAATTCTGCTCCTAGGTATTTGGAAAAAGTTTTGCCCCTTCCTAGTTCCATTATGGTTCAACATTTCTGCCTAAAGCTCCAGACAAGCTCCAGCTAAGGACTTGCTTGTCACGATGCCAGCGCGTCACGCCTACCTGGAAGGCACATTCTGCCATGGGGCATGCAGAGATCTGCCTCAGGCTTCTGGTTCTGCTCTTGTGTTTGAAGAAAGATCCACCAATAGGAACAGTGGAGTAATAAAGGCCCAGCACAAACTGAGGTGACTGGACAGGAACTTTCCTTTTAACTGCAGCAATGTATCCATTTGACACTAATAGGGACCAGAAGACTGTGACTATCTAAATCAGCATAGTTTAGCTAACTTCAATGCTGTTATCCTAATTTTCATAGGGAATTTTAGTCTTGAAAACTATTTTCTTTCATATAGATCAAGGTCAAAATAAAATATTCTTTGCAGCTCATATTAGGCCTTGAAAAAATATGGAGGAAATGGAGGGAAATGGCTGGATTATAGAACTCTGCAATGGAGAACATTGCACCAAGTTAAAAAAAAAAAAAAAAGAAAGAAAGAAAAAGTAAAGAAAAATAAAGAAAACCCAAGGGTCCAAGATAAAGTGAACACCTGCGTAGTGAAAGTGTACTGAAGAAGGATGTATTAAATAGCAATAAGGAAATCAGTGAAGCCCAAAAAGAGAAGAAGCAAAACCTCAGCCCTAACTGGCAGCAAATAAAAGGTTGTTAACCACATGGAGATCTGTCTTTGGGCATTGCCAAATTGAAAACTGGATGGAACACAATTTTGAAGATTATAACTGGAGAGATGATTAGAGGCATAGGGGAAGCTTTTTCAAGGGCTTACTAAGGAAATGGGTTTGTAATTAGAAAAGGAAATGGAATCAAGAGAAGATTTCTAAAAGGTGAACTGAAAAGGCTTTTGTAAATAGTAAAAACATACGTTAAGAAGCCAAATTGACAACACAACGTTGCTGCAAGTTCACTTGTAATTTTTAGCCTGAAAATGAGAGAGAAGTGCATTTTAAATCTCATTACTTGAAAATTTGTTTCTCTTTTGCTGCTCTTTCAGAAGTGGAATGTAAGATTCCACACTCACTATGAGAAAATTGAGATGATCTCTCGGCCCTAGAGTGGCTGGAACCAGCCAACACTTGCAGATGTGTCTAGCTAGCTCCACGTGTGCATTTCCCCACTGATTTCAGTGATTGAATATGAGCAATGGCAAGGCTGGAACACCTACTGATCCCTCAGCTTTCTTTTAACTCCTAGCTTCAATTCAATTCCAAGAAAAGCTATCTAAGATTCTGATAGTTGTATTTTTATTTAAAGATTACATATGTAGTTACTTTGACAACAGCCATCCAATCACAAGTCTGCCTTGGAGGTTCAAATGTAGAGTTGATGAAGAGAGGTGGGGAAAATCTGTGACTCCTGGGCAGTTCAGCAGCTGGTCTTGCATTGGACTACACTACACAGATAGGAAAGGGCAATGGCACTTCCGAACCGTGGGAAAACAGACCGTGGGGAAAACTGATGCCAAAATTCCCATTGTCCTGTGGGATGCAACAGAACCAGACCTGTCCAGTGTGTTCTGCCAGCCCATTCTGTTTTTTTTCAAAAGACCAGTAGCTTGGAGAATCAAAAGCCAATTCACATATTTGTCTGCATCTCAACAGAGGAAAAAATAGAAGACAAACAAGCCAAAACAAGAACAACAAAAACCCAGAAAATAAGATTCCATGGCTCTGCCTTGGTCAATTTCACTTCTAAATAGAGGCTACAGTGAGGTCCATGTGATCTGCGTAGAGTGTCCGCCCTGAAACAAAAGCCAGCTTTACAGATTTGAAAGCTGGTGAATCACTATTTCCATGCAGTTCTAATACAACCACCTAAGAGGTCAGTGACTGCAGTCTGTGTTCTTGTGAAAGCTCCCACCAATATAGTTCATGAGAGCTGTTTTTACAGGGACACCACACAGAAAGCAAGAGAGAAAAGCAGGTAATCTACATCAACAAAGACCCAAACTCTTCTCCAGATGATACTTCAATCATCTCCCCTGATTTCACTGCAAACTTGGATCTTCAGCCAGTGTTGATGCAACAGAGACATTTCTTATCAGACAGCTAATTGGTATTACTCACATAGGTACACCTTGCAGAATCCTTTCTTCCAGGCTTGCCTAGAAGCCCATTGTTTCATTGCATAATGAAAAGGTGGCAAGAGAAAGGGATTTTATGTAGAATCATAGAATCACTAAGGTTGGAAAAGACCTCTAAGATCATCCAGCCCAACCACCAACCCATCCCCACCATGCCACTAAGCCATGTCCCTCAGTGCCATATCTACACATTTCTTGAACACCTCCAAGGACAGTGACTCTACCACCTCCTTGGGCAGCCTGTTCCAATGCGTAACCAGTCTTTTGGAGAAGAAATTTTTCCTAATATCCAACCTGAACCTCCCCTGGTGCAACTTAAGGCCATCACCTCTTATCCTATAACCATTACCTGGGAGAAGAGGCCAACTTCACCTTTCCACATCCTCTTTCCGGGAAGTTGTAGAGAGTGATGAGGTCTCCCCTGAGCCTCCTCTTCTTCAGACTGAATATCTGTTCTGGCTTCAGCTGACATGTATCTGTATCACTGAAGATTCCTAAGGTACACTTGGGATAAATTAAGGGACTGAAGTGAAGAATGTAAACCAGTTTGCAGCAAGCACATTGCCTTGTGGGTATATTTGTAGAGAATATGATTATTATTTGAGTTCAAAGGAAAGTGCTTATGTATCTGCTGTATCCTGCCTTTGGGGCAGAGAAAATGTCATAATCCAGGGAGTCTAATGCAAGAGCAAATGCTGGAAGGTTTAGGATTGATGTGGCTGATCTTGGGCACACCTGGCCACGGATGCTGACCTCAGCAGGCAGTATCTGTCTGTCTCAGAACAGGCTGCATAGTCTACATCATCTAGTGCTGCCCCTTGTAGAGATGCTAATTGGGTCCTGGAAACAATATAGCTACGACAGTGTCTGTTGCTGTGTCAAGCTAATTGCAATGCTTCTAATGAGTGCAGGTGTAGTAGCTCTCGTGCTTCCAGTGCAGAGCAAGCCTGGCTACTCTGCCCAGAATTCTGTGGCATGACAGAGTTCTGCCTTCCCTCACACTGGCTGCTGTGAGCAAAACTTGGTTCCTTTTTGATATGAGAAGTAATGGCCTCAGTTTGTGCCAGGGGATGTTTGAGTTGGATTTTAGGAAAAAATTCTTCTCAGAAAAAGTGGCAGTGCATTGGCACAGGCTGCCCAGGGGAGTGGTAGAGTCACTGTCTCTGAAGGTGTTCAAGAACCATGTGGATGTAGAACTGAGATACGTGGTCAGTGGGCATGGAGGGGGTGGACTGGTGGCTGGACTGGGTGATTACGTGATTCTATGATTCTTTTGAAGTGAGTGGAAGATTTTGTTATATGTATACAAACATACGTACAGTGCCTTAGATTCTTTGTCTGTGAAACTGGGTACAATGAAACACATCTTCCTTTGTAAATCACTTAAAATCCACAAGTGAAAAGTGCTGCCTGATGTCAGTGTTGGAGTATCTTTAATTTTTCCTCTTTGTTATCATTCTTTTCCTTGCCATGCGGCATATGTGCTGAGACAGAGGTCATGAATTTCAACCTGACAAGAAAAAAGACACCAAGCAGAAAAACATTGGAAGAAAAAGAAAAAGCCACTGAGCAAAATGTGAGCTGAGTTTGTATTATTTATACAGTTTTATGTTCAGCCTACTGCTGAGCACATGAAAGTTGAATATTCCTTGTACTTTGGAACAGGGAGAAAGTAACAGCAGAAACTGAAGCAAGATGGTTGGAAGTGCAGGTGGGAGAATAATTTATAATGGATAATTTATTCAACAAACTTTTCCTCTTATCTCTTCACAAATTATTCTAAAACAGATTGCTGTTTTCTCAAATTCGCTTGTTATGTGAAAGTATTTACTGAACAATTCTTTCAAGTTGTTTGTGAATTCAAACTGTAGAAAGTTGGCATGCTTTTCATTTGACTGCAAGGTTCCACAGAGCCTGCTCTGGTGAGCTGCTGGAGGGATGCCTCCTTCCTTGGATCTGGTCTGCCTCCATCATGCTCCACGCAGGTTTGGGTCCTTCTCCAGTGGGGTAGCTTCCCAGAAACAAGCTAAATCAGCATTTTTGGCACCACGTACAAATTCCTGACCATGTTGTTTCTTAATGTTTTGCCAACCCAGGAAGAAAAAAATTCTCTTTTAACATTTCACGAGATTGACCCCAAAACCCTCCTACCTTAAAGCTTGTTTATTTTTCCAGCCATTTCATCTGCTCTGAAAGAAATGTAACCCCAACTTTCCCCAGCCTGTGCTTTCCCAAGGTCTTCAGCCCTCCCAGGCACAGCCGCCCCACCCTCAGTTGCTCTGCTCTTCCTCAGCCTCCCCTTATTTCACTCTTATTACAAATGAATTTGGGGAGAAGTTTTCTGAGACCTTGGGGACCAGAAGCTGGATTGAGCTAGATATAGAAGTTAAGGAACGTGCTGGCTCGATGATTGTGGAGAAAGCATTTGAATAAAAAGTTTTCCCTCCCTGTCAACTGAGCTGAAATCGTTCCTTCCCTTCTGGTGCAGTACAAGGAGAAGAGGCTGTTGGCGGAGGCTCCAGCCATGTGGCTAGCCCACGTGCCAGGTGGCTATTTTGTCACCGTGCCATTGGCGTCTGAGTCCCCTTCCCTTTACAACAAGAACAGTTGTGCCCGTGCCGGCCCGGGGGCGAATCCAATTTTCAACAATTGCAGCGAGGGGTAGAAAGCTCCTCCCGTGTACACGCTATTAACGATCTGTCTGCAGAACGTGCCAGTTGCTTTCCTTTGCGTAGGATGGTAAGAGATCAATTAGAGCAAGAAAGTTCACAGCCCACTTAAGAAGCAATATTCCCCTTTTATCTCACCTCCTTCTCAGATTTCTACTCTTTTACAGCTGTGTGGCTGGTGTGCTAAATACTAATGTGAAAATACTTTATCCACTGCCAAGCAGACATTCCTGTGGAAATGAGCTCTCCCTTCTCACATTCGCCTCTTGCTTTCTCACCTCCTTGCCCGCGGATCAGAGCGTCCCTTGGTATTAGGGACAATCCTTTCGGCTCTTGGACAGCTGCCCAGGCTGAGAGCTTGGTGATTTACCTGCTTGGTTCAGAGCAGGTTTGCCGAGTTCTCTTTGTTTTTACAGGCAGGCAAGGAATTACAGTTGTATAGTCCAGGTTTTGATCACAAAAAGAGGTAAGCATTTGTTATTTGATCAGCGACTTAAACGGCTGAATAGACTTTGCTGGATAAAATATTCAGCTTTTTTCCCCCTTCCTTTCTCTCATTCACATTTGTTTGTGAATTTGTGATTTCCTTCTGCCCCTTTAAAGTAGCTCTTCTCAGCAATTATTGGTTTAATTGTATCTGGTCTCCTTAGATTCTTCTATTAAGCTCATCGTGGTGGTGTCTGAACATCAGATCAATGTCCCGTAATTACAGTCACAGAGAGCACAATCAACAATTATCAGCGATCACTTTTCAGATCTCACAACAAAGAAATGTTATCTGAGACATTGCTGCAGGATTTCGGATTTCCAAATATTTGCACTTCTAATTAAGCAGATGGAAGACCTGCTGTTAATGAGAAAGCAGGTCTCAGAACTTCTTCCATAGCTAATTTCTGCCCAGACCAAAATAAATTATGCTGCAACAATTCTTTTCCAAGGTAAATAACACACCACACCGCCTGGCAAAGTGCCTAACAACAACAAAAAACCCAAAGACGCGTTTAAAGGTATTGCACTCAGTGGGAGATTTTCACACCACAGTAATAAATGCAACACAGCAAAACCTACAGCCAGCAGAAGGGAATGCCTTCTTATCTAACTGCTCTGGAGGATATTTGCTGATCAATCCTATGAAAGGATGATATGCTTCTGTGTGTGTCCAGGGGATGAAATAACAAGCCTGAAGGCAATAATGCTCTCATATCATGTTTGAGAATTTTACAAATACAGCATGAGGCTCTGTGACCCAGTCTGAATGGAATTTTTCTTAGCGCATGAATTTTACATGATATTTCAATACCAGTTCTTTGGGGCAGCTTTCCTAACACAGCGAGATGTGAGTTTTCAGGTGCTTTTTTATCGTATTGGTATATACCGTGGTGCATTTTGTGAACTACGTGAGGAAGGCTAACAAACCTGAAAATCTGAAAATTACAGATATATTTAGTTTGTCTCTTTTTTACCCCTGAAAACTTTCTGGTGCCTTTTTTTTCTTTTCCTTAGAAAGTAAAAATTAAAAGCACCAAAGAAAAAAAAAGAATTTAGTGCAGCCTTCAAGTGTTTTTTTTTTTTTTTTTTTTTTTTTTTTTTTTTTCCCCACGATCTTTCCTTAATCTTTAAATTCTGCCTCTGGTTAAACAAATATCCTCAGGTTCCAAATTAATTAAAAAATATCAAGTAGATAGGTAGTTTTTTTTTTCTTCTTCTTCTTCTTCTTTTTTTTTTTTTTTTTTGCTTTTTACCAACAACAGAAATCCATTTCTTTTTGTTGTTTCCAAATCTCTAAAAGCAACAATTCTTGTAATTATCAAATTTCCATATAGAAAGCTGGTATGTGTGTGGGGGTGTAATAGCACAATCTGATATTCCTGTAGCACCAGTTTTCTATAAATAGGGAAATCTGTTATTTATCACTGGAACTATTCATTAAAATAAAAAAAATATATATACAGTATGGGCATCTGTTCCTAGATCTTCAGCTGACTGACAATCTTTAATCCTATTTAGCTAATGTTAAATGGAACTTGCTGGAAACACAACCTTTCTGAGGAGTCTTTTCAGCTTAGTTTTGATCTGCTTTTATGCTCTTTCTCATGATCTTTGGAAATGTGTTTGTTTTATAGATTGACTAAAATGATAAAAATGTTTTTCATTGTAGAGAAGAAAGCTGAAGATGTGATTCTCTAAAGGATCAAAAAGAGTGTAAACCAAAGAATATAAAAAGTATTTTTTCTTTTTCTTTTTTTTTTTTTTTTTTAAGAAAACACGACTTTTAACCTATTTGTATGACATGGGGAGGGTATGGTGAAAGAATATTTAGACTTTGCAATCATTTTTATAATATGCTATTTTTTTAATATCTCAAATGCTGCTGAAGTTGTACTGACCTATGCCACAGCATCACATATTATTAGTTCTTTATGATAGGGGCTACAAAGCAGCTACATTGCTTCAGCATGTTTACCACACTTTTGTTTTAAGCCCAAACCACCCACTCTTACCAATGGGAGTACACAAGGTCAGCGTGTGAGGGGCACCTACATATTAGCATTTGTGTTTTCTATCCACATCTTCAGTCTTCACATAAATATTTGGTCAGGGATTTTCATTGCTGCTGCCTCAAAACAATTGCCAGCACTTCAGCAGTGGAACAGAGCTTATATGGCAGCCAAATGCAGGTAAATATTGGCAAAATACTATTGAACATTTTTATATCTTGTAATTATTATTAACATCTTTATACTTTTAAAGTTTTCACCCTACATTTCTGCATTAAACTTTTCCAGTGAAGGATTCTAAGTCTGCCTGGACTTCCACCTGTGTTCACTGGTGTGAATTTGCAGACAGACTGGGAGAGTTTGTCCCTCCAACCCTCCTGCTGATTTACGTGGATGGAGGTTTGATCGCTTCTGTTGTCAGCATTTGTTTTCTTTTCTACTTGAGGCATATCTTATGTGTAGAGCAATAAATACCACAATTCTAGCTCTTATGGCTTCAGATGGCACAGTGCCCTCTGCTCGAACTCTTTGGAGAGGGAAATACTCCAGCTTACCGTCAGAGTTTCATTTGCAAGCTTTACTTTGCCTTAGTCTTATTTTAAAAATTTCAAAGCTTTGCCTCCACAAATCAGGTTAAACTGTACATTACAAGGGAACTGCTTGACCTTGAAGCAATCCTTTTTGAGGCAGAGGTGACGAAGGGGTTGGCAGGCAGGATTTATTGTGCTCCGAGGAATGCAGAGGGAGCACATGAACATAAATATACAGAGAAACAGGAGCGGGAATCGTAGATGGATCTGGCAGATAAGACTTGGGCCTGTATCTATAAGTAGGTCAAAAGTGTGATCGTATCATCTCCAATGGAAATACAATTCAAAATTTGGTCTGGGTGGTATATGATGCCAGACAAGCTTCATTGGAAACATAAAACATTATCTCCATTATTCTGGTAAGACTGCAGAGTAAGTAGGATAGTCAACATAAATAATAGGCTTGAGAGGTTAGGTGCAAAATATATAAGGTAACTGGAAATACTGCACAGAAAACCATCCTACTGAGCAATGCCAAAGCTGTGTGGCCTGCATGCTGAAGAACTTGGAGCGTTCACCATATCCAGTGGAAGCAGAAGAAAACTAGTGGCAGAGTTACTTGTCCACTGAAGAGTATGTGGGCATGACATACCTTAGCTGATTCCCCTGGTTCTCACTGCACAAAGAAAGAGGAAGAAAAAAGAAACAGAAAGGTTGAATATTGCTAGCAGGTAATCCAGGCTCTTGCAAAAAAGGTGAGAGTCTCTTTTTCAAGGGTAAGTGGGGGATGTGCTTGTATGTATGTTTAGGAAAACAATCTGTGTTTGCTGAATTTGATTTTCCAGTCTATTCACTAAACTGATTATCTAATATTATTGCAATCAAATCTTTTTGTGCTCTAGCATTTTTCTTGCTAGGACAAACGAAGCAAAAGTCAGCATCTTTTATTATTATTTCATGAGTTGTTGCCTGGTGAAAACCCCAAACAAGCCTTACCCACTCCTAGTCCGATTCTACCCCCTGTGCTAGCTTCCCACTTCAGCCTTCTGCAGCTCCCTGATCTGTCTTTAGTCTACATACCTGTTATCCTTCTTTCAAGGTCTTTGGTACTTCAGCTGGCCCAGAGAGAAAGGGGAAAAAATAATGAAAACATTGAAAGAGAAGGGTAGAGGAGAGAAATGAAAAGTGATGACTAGGTGTGGGAAAAAGAGAACAAGCAGAGTTGCAGAGTCAGAACAGACTACATGTTTACTTTCTTTGAAAAGGTAAGTGGTTGTGTTTTGAAAGGCCCCTGCTGTTGTTCTTTCTAACAGTAAAGCCTTTTATTTGAGATGTTCGGTTGTATTTTTCCCATTCTCCTGACTCTTTTATTTCCTTTCTCTCACTCTGTATTATTGGTTTAGGATGCGACCTTTCAGAATGTGGTGTTGGATTTTGGGGCCCTTGGATAGTAGTGACTTATTATGTACATATTTGCATAATGAGTTAATTAGGCATAATATGTGGTTAGAGTTAACTGCACTGCACTCTTTTGCAGGAAGTCAGCACAGTTTTCTGCCAAAATATCCCCTTAGATACTCTCTTGGGGGCCTGTTAGGATTCCCTGCCCACATTCAGCTATCACTAACTTCTGGTGATTAATCTATGAGCTTTGATACATTATACATGCAGTGTAAACCTATAAACCCCCTACTCCGGAATTATAGGATTATGTAACAATGATGATTTATATTTACTAAAAAAGAGGAGAAGAAAAATTCAAGCCCCCATGATTATAATGAAGAACTTGAATTCATCCAACATGTAATAAAAAAAAAAAGAACAGAATCAGTCTTTATTATTAACGGTGCACTACATGTAATGTTGTCTGCTCAGCTTCTGTGAAGAGCTGTGCTTGCTGTCTTTCTCACTTGGAAAAACAGAGCCACTGTGACTGGGAGCCAAGCTTGTGAAACTTCTCACATCTATGTCCAATCTGTGATGTCTATCAATGCATGAAATGCCTATCACTGTGTTCTGCAGGGTGTTCCGTGTTGACCCTCTTTGGTCTCTCTAAGATTTTGTTGTCCTTTCATATGCATAGGTTTATCCTGCATTTATGATAATACTCTACAGATGTATTGCACAGTCTCTGTCATGGCATTGCATTTCCAGTGGTCTGCATGCCAAGACTTCACATTATATGCACCTGCTATTAGACCTGCCAGAAGAGACAGGTCAAAGCAAGTATACCTCCTTTGGTAAATGTAAATGGAGAACTGGCTTCAACGGATGAAGAGAAGGCTGAGGTACTGAATGAGTTCTTTGCCTTGGTCTTCACTGGTGGCCAGGATTTCAGTACTTCTCACATCCCTGAGCCCTGCATCCCTGAACCTCTAGATGGGGACAGGGGTGGTAAATCCCCCCCCACTGTGAGGACAGAGCAGGTCCAAGACCACCTCATGAGACTGAATGTGTACAAGCCTATGTGGCTGGATGGCGTGCATCCCAGGGTTCTGAAGGAGCTGGCTGAGGTGGTTGCCAAGCCACTCTCCATCATATTTGAAAAGTCGTGGCTGTCAGGTGAGGTCCTGGATGACTGGAGGAAGGGTCACGTGACTCCCATTTACAAGAAAGGGAGCAAGGAGGACCCCGGGAACTACAGGCCAGTGAGTCTCACCTGTGTGCCTGGGAAGATCATGGAACAGATCATCCTGGATGACATGCTTGATCACATGAGGAATG
>JAOWBP010001760.1:45873760-45945140 GCA_028571105.1 Tragopan temminckii | reverse complement strand
ACACCCGGCTGCTTTACTCCCAGTCCTTTTCATCTCAGCCCTGGCTGCTGTTGCAGGAGAAGCACAGAGCAGCTTGCTGAGCCCCAGGGGGACGTCCCTGCCCCTGCTCTTATGGGGTGATGTTATTATATGGGTTCCTACAGCTGCTTCCTGGTGGCTGAGCCACCACACATGTCTTGTCCCACGTAAGGATGAGCAGCACCTTCTGTGGGGATGAGGGAGGAAATGGGGCCTGGAATGAGGGATGTGAGGGATTGGAGGAAGATGAAGCTGTGCTGGGATGTGGAGATGGAGCACACATGGTGGGCATATGGCTGAGTGGGGAGGGGTGGCTTTCCCTAAGCAGAGGGCTCTGTGCTGCATGGGATGAGCCATGCCATGGGACTGAGGGGGCTGTGCAGGTCAGAGCACACTGCAGTGACTCCATGCTGTGCTTTCTGGGGCTCTTTCCTCCCCCAGAAGAATCTGTTCCATGGAGGGCGCATCTGCTCAGCAGCCAGCTCCTGTCAGAAGGGAAAATTTTAAATGAAGCTTTGGAGACAGAACGCCCTTATGGAGGCTTGTGGATGAGAACCTGTGTGTTGGCAGTGACTTACAGGATGGTCAGCAAAGGGGGAGGTGGGGAGTTGCGCTGCTTGTGCAGATCTGTGCAGAGCAGCCCTGCAGGTCTCTCTGCTTCCCCTTTGCAGCTGGCAGATGGACACTGCAGCCCACAGCAGGCTGCTTTCTGCTGGATGACATCTGGGTAATGCCAATGCAAGCACCCCATGGGCCCCTGCAGTTCTGACTGTGCCACGGCACGGCCCTCTCTCTGCAAACTGAGATTGCAGACTGGGCTGCCCTGGGAGGTTGGCCACACACTGTGCACGTTTGCAAAGCAAACTGCCTGCCTGGCTGTGTGGGAAGCCCCACAGGTTGGCACAGGTGGTTTCAGATTCACCTCCTGTCTGAGGAATTGTCGCGGATGTCTCCTCCTGGTGGGAGAGCCCCTCAGCCATGCAGGGCGGTGTGGGGCTGCAGTTCCCATCCATCACTCGTCTCTGCGAGGACCTCAGCTTGGCAGAGCCCAGGGGCTCCACTAATGCACCGTTGAAGGGAGGACTCCATTTTCCAGTCCCAGACTCCGCAAGCTCAGTGTTTCTACCCTGAGAAATGGCATTACTCTATTGAGAAGATGTGGTGACCCGCTGGGGGAAGAATCTGCTGTAGGATAAATTTATCTGATGAAATTGCTGCTGCAGGGACACCAGTATAATAGCACCCCGTGCTTGGCTGCACTCTGTGCTTGCACATCAGCAGCTCTAGCAGCTCCCCAGGTCTCTCGTTGCTGGAGCGTGGCCTCCAGCACAGGTCTGATCGCAGCACAGTGGGCTGGAGCTCATGGGAGAGCCCTCAGCGAGATGTGCCCAGCACACAGCAGAGCATGTACCATTGTGACATGAGCTGCTCCGGGGCACCTGCCCCTGTCTGCTCCCAGCCCCATTCCCTGCCCTCGGCTGCCCCTTGGCTCCGTTCTGCTGCTGCAGCTGCGTCTCTGGTTTGACTGGAGGCTGCCTGGCTGCAGAGCTCTGCCCTGAGCCTTTGGGGACGTGCTAGCAAAGGGACCAAAATAGCTCCTGCATTTCGTGACTCCAGAGCAGCTTGTTACCAGTTTCTAAACCTGCACAAGGTCTAAATGTCCCCGTGTTGTCACTGGAGATGCAGATCTCCATCTCCCCTGCAAAAGACAGGCTCAGACCTGAGTCCTCTCCGTGCAGACTCATGCTGAGAGGTCTCTGCCCACAGTTAGAGGCAGGAACCCAAGCTCAAAACTTCACGGAATCATAGGGTATCCTGAGCTGGAAGGGACCCCTAAGGATCATCAAGTCTAATCAGCTTTGATGCTCCTGTCTCACTTTTATCTTCCATTATCCATGCTTCCATTATCCATTATCCATCCATGACAACGATGATCTACCTAGGATCTGCCCAGGACAGGTTACCAGTGTGCCTAGTGCTGTCCTCGCTGTGTCCCATAATATTCCCCTAACACTACTCAACGTCACTGCCATCTGTTCCCATCCTGAGGAGCACAGTCACTGCACTGAAGGCTGCATGAACGTCGTATAAAGGATGTCCTGCAAAGGGTCACCATATTTGGAGAGGTTGGCAAAGGTCACTGCTGGGTGAAAAAGGGTCAGCACTGCCCTTTTGGGATGGGGAGATCCAACACGAGGCACGCAGGTTAGAGAGCAGCCAGGACAGGAGCCCCATACTTCAGAGCCGGAGGCTGAAGCTGGGACAGAAGAGCTGAATGCAGTGATTCCAGGGAGAACTGAGCTCCTGCTGCCACGAGGGTCCATTCTTGGCATGGTCGTGGTGCACAGCGTGGCAAAGGCTTCCCCTGCAGAGCTGGCAATTTGGAGCCCAATCCTAACTGCAGCACACACACATACTGCAAAGCCCTGCGCTGAGCTCGCCAGGCTGCGAAATAATGAGGGAGGGAGGGAGGGAGGAGGGCCAGCACGCGACGCCTTCGTTTCAGCTTCGTCCGCCGTGCGTTCCGACCTCAGACAGACAGAGACGGAGCAGAACGCCGCGTCTGCTTAATGCGACCTGTCGACTCTTCAGGGAGAGCAGCGTGTGTCCACGGCGGCGAAGGTCACCTCATTAAGAGCAACGGGAGCTGCGTCCCCCCAGGCGCTCCGGGTGACTCCCGCTGCTGAAGGGTGACCTTTTCCTTGTGGGAGGAGACGGTCCCGCACACCGGCCCTGACCCGGCTGGCTGTTAGCTCCGCAGACACTTACATGTCCCGAGCACTGGTTTTGAACTTTTCATTCTCACGAGCCTGTCAGTTCTTGAAAGCTGCAGGCGCCGGCGGTTCCTCCTGCTCGCTGATGGGCTGCGCGGTGCCGGTGTGCTCCTTCAGTGCTGGTGAGGAGAGCAGGACCAGGGATGAGGTTCCCGTCCATGGATGAACCGCTACTCATGCAGCATAGCTCAGCACCCAGCACGTGGGCTGGATGCAACCCAGGCACAGCTGAGCGTGACGCCCCAGAGAAGCCCAGCTTGCAGCAAGGGAGCCCTGTGCAATGCTCTGTGCAGGCTGTGCTCGCAGCCCGTGCAAGCCCCACTTCTGTCTCCACTGTTTTCAGAGCCCCACATTCCCATGGGCAGCGAGGCACTGCAAACCCAGCAGCAGCATCCATGCTGCAGAAAAGCAAATGAGCTGCCTGCTCTGCCCTGCAGCCTCAGAAGGGATTTTTGCCTTTCACATCACCATCCAGCTGGGGAAGGAGGACATGGGTTTCCCTGGGTGGTGGGCAAAGGTGCCACGCTGCTGCTGGGCCAGCCCTGCCAGCCCCCTGCCTGCACTGCCCTCCACAGACCTTTAATTCCGCCTCCTCTGATGTTCATCACAGAGGTGGTGCACAGGTCAAGTTTAATATGCTGTCCTGGGGGAGTTTCATTTAGAGCTGGTGAGAGCGAGGCAGGGGATTCAATTAGGGTTTCCCATGTAGTCCAAGAGCGTTGCCAGCATCCAAAAGCAGCCAGCAGTGCTCGGTGAATGCTGTTTCCCATAGCTTTAGCATTTACTCGTGGGGCTAACCGGTTCTCCCCGCTCCATGGCACTGCCCCCAGTGCCACACTCAGACACCATCCACAGGTTTGCCAAACAGCTGCACCAGCAGCCCCCCATGAGCTGCCCCAGCACCAGGACATGCACCAAGGCACCCATGCACATCTCCTAGGCTGTGGGCACACGCATGGCCCTCAGTTTCCCCATCTGGACTCAAAACACATCGCTTCTGGTGGTTCTCCCGGGAGATCAATGGGGCAGGTGTGCAGAGACCCCATTGGAGCAGATGTCCATTAGTTTGGGGTGCTGGGGGATGCTGATAGCTCCAGCACACCTCACTCCATCCACCAGGCGGGCACGTGGCAGCAGCGCCGCTGTAATGCAAGAGGACAGGCAGCAAAAGGGCCGTGATGGGGATCATAAATATCCATTAAAGCAGCTTTTAATCTGCCCTACTCACAGCAGCAATGCAGAGGAGAGAGAGGCAGGAGCCTGGCAGGCTGCGTGGGGGAGCAGGTGGCACACAGACAGCAGGGCACCCCGAGCACCCACTGCGGGAGGGGACAGGCTGTCTGCAGAGTGCAGAGCATGCAATGCAATGGGATGGAGCTGTGCAGAGCAGTCGCATCGGTGTCCTCTGCCACCAGCATAGGGTGAGGTGTCCCCACGTGGCAGCGCTCCCGGGAAGCCGGCACCTTTCCCATTTAGCCTTGACTCCAATGCACGGATTTGGGAGGTGGTTGGGGGATAAATTCCACCCAGAAATCTCCAAGTGTTTTGACGCCGCTGAATCATTAAACAGCAAAACGTTAAAGAGAATAGAAATGTAGATTTGGAGTAATGCGATAATGTAAAAGCCCAAATGGAATGAAACCAAATGATAATGTCAAGTTGAAATGCTCGTCTCTCATTGGGAAGGATCTGAAACAAAATGTGAAAGTTGAAATCATTTTATTTGACACTTCCCCACTGGAAAAAGAAAAAAAAAAAAAAGAAAGGAAAGAAAGGAAAAAATCCTCTGGATCACTGTGTTCCCAGATTTGGAAAGCTGCTCTGATGGAGAAACATCACCAGGTGGGAACCAGGGAGAGCGATGGAGCTGATTCCTCCCATGCTGAGGGAAGATGAAGGCAAAGGGTGCTCCTATGGGACAGCCCTCAGTCCCACTTCTCTGCTGACTCACACCCTATTAGGAGCTCCGGACGCTCCAGCCTGGAGGTGCACTTTGCATTTTGCCTTTTGTCTTTTGCTCTCTGTCATACAGCGGTGCCATGAGGATGCTCTGCGGTTGCCCCCACATCCAGCCCTGCCTGCACTGCTCCTCATTTATTTTCTGACCCCTCTGGATGGTGGAGCTGCCCGGTGCTCCCTGCTCCTCCCCAGGCCCAACTCACCACAGCTGGCCACTAATGAAGATTTCCTGGAGCGCTTGCTTAGCTGAAAATGATTGGTTACACCCGCGCCCGTAATTAAAAAAAAAAAAAAAAGAGAGAGAGAGCGTGTGCACTAATGGGTATTTATTTGACTGTTACCTTGTCATGTATTTATCGATGCAGATAAATTCAAAATCATTAAATGCTTTACGGGGCCTGACAATTTACAGCCCCTGTCAGCGCTCCGTTTGCGGCTGTGCAGCGTGGAGCCGTGAGGGGCGGCCGCATCCTGCCCCACTGAGGGGCTGCAGGTGGGGGGCGATGGGGTGGACTCGGTGCTCACATGGCTCTGCCTCCATGGCTCTGCACGCACAGCCTCTCGTTACCTCGCTGTTCTGATGAGCAGAGGTCAGGAGCCAGCACGTCCCCACAAGGCAATCCTGGTCCTGCAAACACATTCACATGATATTGCTACCGATGTAAGCAGGGGAAAGGAGGGCACTGCTTCTCCTCTTGGCAGCTCTGTGCTCTCTGGTGGGTGCTGCATTGCTGGGTGCCGCAGCAGGAGGTAATGCATCCAGCTGGTGGATGTGGTGCTGGTGGGTGCTGCACCATCAGGTGATGCGTGGATGGATGCTGCACCGGTGCGTATTGCACCGTCTGGTGGTGCAGTGATGGTGCTGCACCACCGTGTGATGCACTGATGGATGCTGCACTGGTGGATATTACACTTATGGGTGCTGCAACATCGTGTGATGCACTGATGGGTGCTGCACCAGCAGGTGCTACACCAGCGAATGCACTGGAATGTGCTGCACTGGTGAGTGCTGCACCATCAGACCATGCACTGGTGCATATTTCATTTGGGGATATTGAACTGTCCAGTGATGCATGGGTGCTGCACTGATGGGTGTTACACTGGTGGATATTAAACTTATGGGGGCTGCACCATCATGTGATTCACTGATGGATGCTGCATGGGTGGATGCTGCGCTGGTGGATATTACATTAGCTGGTGCTGCACCATCAAGCCATGCACTGATGGATGCTGCTCTTGTGAATATCCACTGTCTGGTGATGCACTGATGGATGCTGCACCGGTGGGTGCTGTGCTGGTGGATATTACACTAGCTGGTGCTGCACCATCACGTGATGCACTGATGGGTGATGCCCCAGTGAGCGATGCACTTGCAGATGCCACACTGCTGGGTAATGCCCTCTCAGGTGATGCACCAGCATATGCCATGCAGGCTCAGGGAAAGGCTCTGCAAGAGCCATCTGACTGTGCTCGGAGCACACTGCACAGCAGCTCGGGTGGCAGCATTGTTCGGGAGAGAAAAGGCAAGAAGTGGAGCTGTGTGTGTAAGTAGGTCACGCGCAAGGCTGGCGCCGAGGCCATGGGCACAGGCTACAAACGCTGGGGGAAGAAGGAAGGGGGTGAGGGTGTCTGGGTCTGGTGAACCCCTGAGTCCTGCAACCCTGTGGATTCCTTTCCTACCCCCACGGTGACCAGTTGGTGCCCTGAGGCAGGAGGTGCAATTAACCTTCTCTTGACAAGAACAACTACCGATGTGATTATTGATTATAAAATGACCTGGCCCTTTCCCAGCCACAGGGTCTGAGAGGAGGTGGTGGTGAGGGAGCAGAGCTCACAAAGATGTGCTGTTCACAGCATCCCTGGTGCATGAAGAGGAGGGATAGCCTCACAGCTCCCACCTCCACACCCCACTCCAGCTCTGAAAACAGGCTTGGTTTGGGGGCCGCCCCCAGGCTTGCAATGGGCTGACCCAGAAATGAAAGGAAAGGAGGGAGAGGGCCCTGAGACTCCATGCAAGCTGTGCTCAGCCCTGCAGCAGAACCCAGCAGGACGTGTGACTGCGGGACATGATGGGTGCAGGGTGGTGTCCTCTGGCATCTGGAATGAATCCACCGCAGACAGCTTAATCACTGTGTAATTACGTCCAAGCATCGGTCACTCACTGAGTGGCTTCTGCAGAACACTGACCTGAGGGAAATGTTCCTTGTTTTGGTGTTTTTTGGGGTTGTTTTTTTTTTTTTTTGGAACAGAAACCACGAAGCTGGAAATTCTCAGGGTAATGTTTCTGGTCCTGCTTAGGAAAATTGTGCTGGAACACCAGGCATCTTCACTGTCTTCTGTCCTGACAGCTTTTGTTTGGGGTTTTTCATTTACGAAAGGCAAGGATTTGGCAGAGAGGGGGAAATCTGATGGCAGTGCAAGGAAACAACAACAACAACAAAAAAAAAACGATTTCTGCACAAAATCTGCAATGGAAAATAACCAGGAATTATTTCATCTGCCTCCTTTGAGCCTCCAGCAGTGTTTGCAGGGCTGGCCCAGGGGCTGCCCTGTGCTCACCCGCATCCCCAGGCGTCACGCTGCGGCAGCCACAGAATTGGCAGCAGGTGAGAGGATCGTCACCTGCGTGATGGAGTGTCTCCGGCTGCTGAGGGCTGTGATGCTCTGCATTCCCATCACCAGAGCTGTGGCAGAAGGAGGCAGAGGGAAGGTCCTTGTGGTGCGTGGAGCGAGGCTGGGTCTGCAGGGGGGTCCTGGTGCTGCCCCCATCCCCAAGCACAGCCTTGCAGCAGAGGGATGGAGGTTCGTGGATGTGTGCTCTGCTCGTTGCTCACGGTACTAATGGCCCGGAGTTATTAATATTGCCACTGTAGTCATGTCTGGGTAATTACCGCCATTAACCGCCAGCAGAACTATTGAGTTCCCCTAATCAGTGCATTATAATAATTGGGACCAAGTGTTTTATAGATCTGGACAGTAATTCCTCCTCCCCAGCACCTCTCTGCTCCCGGGAGCTGCTCTGCTGCTGGGACACCCACCTCACCTCTGTGCCATGGGGTGGGTGAGGGCAGTGGCTGCAGGGATTCTCCAACGGGAATTCCTGGTCACAGGAGCTTGGGGCATCTCGGTGCTCCTATGGGAGTGCCCTCTGTCCCCAGGGTGCAAAGCAATGGGAGGCAGCTCGCTGGGGACCTGCAGCTGCCAGGCTCTGTGAGGCAGCAGGACAGGAGGGAGCGCTTTGGCTGTTCCCATTCTGCAGGGACTGAAATCTGGTGTGGGTGCAATTAGCTGCACAGTCTGCTATTTACACCCATTTCCTCTTGCTCTGGAAAGCTCCTCGCTCCCGCAGCCATCTGGATTGCAGAGCCCAAACCTGCCGGGCCTGGAGCTGGCAGCACGCAGGTTGCTCCAAGCAGAGCATCTCCTCCATCCATGCAGATCCCTATCACCACTGCCCACCACCAGTGTGACGGGGGGTCCTGCCTTGCCCTGCATGTGCACAGAGCTCACCACAGCACAGTCCTTGCTGCCCCCAAACAGTGCCCAGCCCAGCTCCCAGACCAGCAGGCGTGCACCACAGAGCCGTGCTGGGGCAGTCAGATCCCAACGGACCCGTGGCACAGAGGGATCTGCTGCTTCCAACACACAGCCCCTCAGCAGTGTGTCTGTGACTGCCCACAGCTGGCAGAGCACACAGCGTGTCCCTGGGAGCTGGCCTGGGAATGGAAATCACTGAGGGGTGGGGGAGAACCTTGGGGTGAAACCAAAGGGTTTGTTGTGGCCGAGCCAAGGCGGTTTCTTCCAACTGCAGCCATTTCACAGCCCCCTTTTTTTTTTTTTCTTTTATGTTTGGAGAAATAAAATTAAGGGAAACTTTGAAACAAACTCATTTGGAAGAGGAGGGGGAAAAAAAATCAAAACATTTCACTCTCAAAATGCTGAAATGAAATGTTTTGATCTTTTAGGTGCGTTGTTTTTTTTTTTCCTCCAAACCATTCAGCAGAATTGACGTTCCCTTCCAGAACTTTTTGGTGCCGTGAAACCTGATTTTTTTTATTATTATTTTATTATATTTTTGGGAAAAACAAGAAGAATAAAAAAAAACCCTCTCCATCCTCTATCCAGACAGAGCTTCCAGCAGGGGAAGAGGTGCACTCCATCGGAGATGAGCTCCTCGGCGTTTTTGGGAGGACCGTCCGTGTGCCCCTATATGTGACCTACATATAGGCAGAGCCCCTCGGTGGGCTGCAGGGGACCAGGTGCAGAGCTGGGAGAGGGGCACACGGCCCCAGCACAGCACGAGGAGGGCAGCCAGGTGAGAGCCTCATCCCCCGGGAGCCGGCAGGTGAGAGAACAGAGCCGCGCAATCAATAGCGCTAATTGCAAAGGCAATGTCTAGCAGCAATGAGGTGGTTATTCTGCATCACTGGGTGCTCTTACAATCAAATCGTCCACAGACAATTAGCTGAGCGGGAGAAATAGGAATTAGGTTTCTAATTATTCTGCCGGTGAAAGGCAGTTGGGAGCATGCGGAGGGATGGAGGAGGGAAGGGCTGCGTCTGCGCTGGGCTGGGGGGTTCCTGGAGGAAGGGCTGACCAGGGAGTGGGACTGCAGCTGTGAATCAGACAGCTGCTCCAGAGGCTGTGGCCAGGGCTTGTTTCTCATGGCGGGGTTATTTATTTGCACCATTCAGCACTCTGCACTTTGTGTATCCCCCAGCCCCACTCTGTGTGGGGACACGCACTGCTCTATGGACATCTCCCATCATCACCCACAGTGCCGAGGGACCACCAGCATCCCCATGGAGTGCATGGAGGATGGGGTGGGCGAGAAGGAGCCAAGCCATGCACCCACTTGAAGGTACTTTGATATGGCAGGGGAGGAAGGAGGTTTTCCATTTGTTGTTTGTGCACATCTTGTGTCACGCTTGGGTGTTGAACCACCAGAGAAGGGAGCTCCTAATGCTGCAGGACCTGGGACTGCGTCATGAGGACAATGGGATGCTCTCCTGCCTCCGCACCATGGAGCAGAGCTGGTGTTCTCCAGCAGCCGTAGGGCCATTGCACCCACTCCAACACCAGGGCTCCCTCCAGGAGCATCCTCATTCAGCAGTAGGGCATGGTGCTGCTGCAGCATCCTGAGATACCCACAGTCCTCCCTTAGGCGTAACAACTGTGTCTGTGCTGATCGTAGAATCACAGCATTATTAAGGTTTGGGAAGAACTCTCGGATCCCCAGTCCAACGCCACCCCACCCCACTATGCCTACTGACTGCATCCCTCGGTGCCACAGCCCCACAGCTCTGGAATACTTCCAGGGTTGGTGACCCCACCACTCCCTGAGCAGCTGTGCCAATGCATCACCACTCTTTGGAAGACACTGTTCCTAATACCCAACTTGATGGCAGCACCGTGCCCATGTGCAGCAAGGACTGCAGAGAAAGTCACAGAACACCCTGAGGGAGCCATGGGGATCATCACATCCAACTCCTGGCTGCACACAGACAACCAAAGAGTGAACCCATGTACCTGAGAGCATTTCCCAACGCTCTTATGTCCAGTATCATAGAATCATAGAATCATAGATTGGCCTGGGTTGAAAAGGACCACAACAATCATCTAGTTTCAACCCCTCTGCTATTTGCAGGGTTGCCAACCACCAGACCAGGCTGCCCAGAGCCACATCCAGCCCGGCCTTGAATGCCTCTAGGGATGAGGCATCCACAACCTCCTTGGGCAACCTGTTCCAGTGTGTCGCCACCCTCTGTGTGAAAAATTTCCTCCTAATATCTAAACTAAACCTCCCCTTCTCATTTTTGGTGCCCCAGCACTCGACAGGACCAGTCAGAGTGACAGCATCACCCTCCTGCA
The DNA here is from genome assembly GCA_028571105.1 of Tragopan temminckii. NCBI lineage: Eukaryota > Metazoa > Chordata > Aves > Galliformes > Phasianidae > Tragopan > Tragopan temminckii. Next base: position 45,934,518 of record JAOWBP010001760.1, on the reverse strand, counting down.
AGAGGAGTGATACCAAGGAGTAGAACTGGAGCTGTCTGCAGAAAAGCCACCTCCCAGTAGGAATTTTGTATTTTTCTATATGCCTTTTTCTGTCGTGATATCCGTAAGGACACTGTACAGTGTTGCTCTGGCTCATTCATTAGATGACCCATCACAAATCGATAATACTTTGATACGTAGAGACAACAGAATATTTTGACCTGCTGTACATCTCTAGCGCCACACGCGTGTACATGGCTTATATTGCAGGGACCTGAAGGGCATTGGGCAAGCGTACAGCAGCTGAAGACCTCACCTGAAGACCTCCTGCACTTTTTTCTGCCATGAGCCCGGTGGGAGAAGGAGACAGAGCAAGCCAAAGCAGGTGGGACTGAGATAGGGAAAGGACACAAGTCAGGCAGAGGAGGAAGGGTTTTTGCTTCCTTGCGTTTGCTTTCTGCCAGCACAAAACTCATCCTGACTTCCTTCCAGAACATCTTCTGACCTGCAGCTAGGACTTTTTCTGGGGGGAGGATGCTGACATTTCTCTCTGGCGATGGTGCTTGCTGGAAGTGGAAGCAGAGAGGACACAGGAGCCGTTGTTTCAGCAGGCGGTGCATTCAGGGGGTGGGGGGAGCTGTGTTCCATCTCCTTGCCATCTGCCAGGCATAGCTTTCTGCATCACAGCTCCACACAGGGATGTTTATTCCACGGGATGCAATATGTATGGAATCTTCTGGTGCACGTGTGCTGTCGTTTCAGATTCTTTTTAACAAGTTTAGTCTCCAATTCCACAAACATTTCATCATGTACATAGGACTGCTCGTACAAATTGTGTTACTACAGAAAATAGTGCTTTTCCTCTGGTTCTAAATATGTGTTGTCAGGAGAATTAAGGTCCCAGACTTTTATACTGCTTTTACAAAAAGTCAAAATCTAGAGAGATTGTGCTGGTTAAATGACCAGCTGGATTGTTGTTTTATTTCCACAAATGTTTAGATTTTTATATTTTAATAGTTATTTATTTTTCAAGATACCCATTCAAAGCTATTACCACTTAAAAACCTGATGATGGAGACCCAACTGCAATACATGTGAGCCATCTCTCTCCTGATAGCTGAAGGATGAGGACAAGCGTTACATAAACTGTTCAGCACCCAGAGAGGCAGCGTTCCTGTTGTTTTCTCTTTCTCTGCTGCTGAGAAGCTGCTTCACAGAGCAGTGCTCCCTCATTAGCACAGTCCCACAGGTGGTGCTGGTTCCAGTTCGAGGTGACACTGCATGTTGCTCTGCCTGAGCTGCTCTCCCACCCCAGCTCCATGTACTGTGTCACTGTGTGGTTTGTGTCACAGGAAGTAGATATTAATGTACTTAACCATGTACATCATTATTGGAGGCATTTTTTTGGTGTGAATGACCAGGTGAGCCTATGCATGGTGCCAGGGACATGGAGGTGGTCCTTCTAACTGCAGCATGAGGAGTGATCTGAAGGGCTGAGCTGGGCTAAAGGACTTGTGGATGCTATTTCTTTCCATGTTTTGGATGGGGGAGGGGAAGATGATAAGACAAAATATTAAAAAAAAAAACACATTGTTTGCTACCCTCATGACTTCTCCAGTCACATACTGGTACCTGTGCTATATCAAAATGCTTTCTACTGCAGAGCTTGCACTGGGCTTGTCCAGCAACTGTTTGAGGAATGAAGATTCCACTGAGGCCCTTTGCCCTCTCATTCAGCCATTGTTTCGTCTTTTTTTTTTTTCTTTCATGCACCCCAACTAATAAGTCTTTTACAAATAATAGTTGGCATTGATGCTGTGGGAAACCCAGTGCTTAAAATCTCCTTTTTGTACAATGAAGCTCAGATCTTAATTTGGGGTTTGTTATATGACACTGAATAGCCATGTGAACTTGTGCGTGTTACAGTAAGTTGTCAGTGGCATATAAAATGCCCATCAAAACATGCTTACAGAACTATCAGAATAATCTGGTTGGTTTTTTTTAACTTCCAAAGAAGAATTTTTATTTATCAGATACCCTGATAGTCCTTTCCCCTGGGAGCATCCTCAGGAAGGTGCACTTGCCTTTCACTGTGTAGCCCATCCCAATGTCTTTCAGTGCATCCAATAATCTGGAGAACTGTGTATGTGCTTCTGTTGAAGTTATCAGCCATGGTACACCCAACAGTGAAGACACAAGTTATCATCAATGGGTTCATTTATTTCAGTAGCCCAGGATTGCATTATAAGATTTTCTACGGACTTAGATATCACAATACTGGCTATGACTCATTCATGTTTTGAAATCCTGAGATTTTATTTTATTTTTTCTCTTCTGAGTTGTACCAGATTTGCATTTGTGAAGGAGATAATAGTTTTTCACCTGCCTCATGTTTGCAAGCTCTTTCTTTTTACTTGGGAAGATACATCCCTAAAAGCAGCATTGCTTCCCAAAGAAGTCAAAAATTTTGCTTCCATGTTCAGTCTTGCAGGAGTTTTTGGTCATCTATGCATTTCCTAGCAAATTATTCTGATCTGTGTGAAAAGTTGTCCAGAGAATTTACCCCTTGTTAGGAGATATTGGCCTTTATTTCCTGAGATCTATAAATTACCTTTTAATGTCATTTGCCATAACCATTAAAGAATACAAGTTACAAAAGGGACATATAGGAAAGAAGGTATCTTAGAAGATGAGCCATCTTCTACTGACCACAGTGCATTCTAAATCCTTTTTGAGTCAGTGGGAAATGAAATCTTTATACGTAGGAAATAAAAGGAAAAGTAAGTTATGATGAAAAAATTAAAGATCTGTTTAATTAGCTTTGCTCATCTTTAGTGATCACCGGGAACAGAAAGGTGGTGAGAGCAGGAGAGATGAAAACTGCTAATTCTTCAAATGCAAGTGAGGAGCTGTGATAAAACCCAACTTTGTGGTAAGCATTTAAAGGGCCCTTTAATTAGCTTTTCTGGAAAGTTCACTGATGATATGCTGGAATAATGATCCCATATGTTCGAAAATGTCTAGTCATTAGCCAGCATGGTGGCTGAACATACTAATGCATTTGCCTTTTAGACATTTCAAGAGCGGCTGGTGTTGCTGCTGCCGCTGCTGGAGAGGTCAGCCCTTTGTTTCATTTAATCACATGGTGACTTTCAGGACTGAATCATTTTCTTAGTCGCACTGTGAACATTGGTTCTCAGCAAAGAGAAGAGCTTGATCAGTCAGAGTGGACAGAGGAGAGGATACAAGAGGGATGAACATTAGTGTGTTGTGGTTTTTTTGTTGTTGATTTTCTTGTTTGTTTCTTTTTTTCTTTTTTTTTTTTTTTGCTGTCCTGGCCCTGATCCACCGAAATGTGCGTGGATTGGAGCAAATTAGTAGAACAAGTGTGAGACTGGCAGCCAACTGTTAATAAATTATTGATTGCATGAAAAATGCTCTTATTAGCACTCTGTTACTAAAGTGCCTTAGATTTTAAGACAGCTGCTTAGGTATATTCTAAAATAATTTTACTCACTCTGCCTTTTTATAACAGTGATAAAGTAGTATGTTGCTTAATGGTGATGAAGACAGGGACCCTAAAATGAAGACTTGCTGAGGACAAGAAATCTCTAAGTTGTCATCTCAGCTGTGAAGCTACTGACTTTCACTCATTAACTCAGTGTGCTCGAAGACCCAAATGATCCCCAAGTTTTTGATGTGGATTTACATGCTCCAGTTCAAGTCAAAGGGAAGACTTCTCATCGACTTCATTAAGACTGTATTAAGCTCAAATTGAAAACAAGCAGCAGCGGTAGAGCTAAGCTGAGAAAAATTAACAGGAGAGGTATTTGTGCAAATGAGATTTCAAGAGACATAAGTTTGAAGGCAGAGAAACATAAGCTGTTCCAGACAGTGAGACTAAGAAAACATTGTGTCTATAGTGATGACCATGTGAAAATACAGAGAAGTGAGTTTTGGACTGATAGCAGTAATAGAGGGAGAAATTGAACTGACATTATTTTCAGGAGGCGAGAAAAAGATTGAAAATAAGATATATTTAAAACTTACAAATTTAATACCCCAGGAAAAAGTATCTCAAGTCAGATTTAAACTATGTCCATTGAGTTTTTTTATTTTCAGTCTTATAATTTCAATTTTAAAATCTAGTGGAGAGAGAAAAATACAGAATCAATAAACATGCAACAGTGTCTATTATAGTTTTTGATGACATTACTGGGAAAAAAAGGAAAGATACTTCATAGGATGAAGTCTAACATCTTTCTTTTTAACCATATTTCCAAGGTAATGCAGTGCGATTAGGTATTCTCTTTCATCTGTATTTTCCTGGAATTAAGAATATGGCCTGGAAGGGACACTTTTCTCCACTTACAGCAGAAGAACTCATGCAAAGTTCCTATTGTATGGCTTCCGTAATCATGTATGGATTGTGATAGTGTTGGAGCTGGAGTTAATTGAATTGTGGCCGAGAAAAAATAGTTTCTTAATAAGACTGAAGTATACATCAGATCAGAATTTCCATTTCCAAAATTTGGAAGGAGTTACTCCTCTGTGAAGCTGATAACAGCTTCCATGTTTAACTGCTAAACAGCTTTTATTGAGCCAACATTTAGAAGGTGCTAATATCTAAATCCACGTGTCTTCTATGTTTGCAATAGTGGGTACTCAAAAAGCAGTATAATTTGGCTCAAAATGAGTTGATGTAACAAAAAAGTTCACATTTTTCTATGTTGCTGCTGTCTGAAACAGACATAGAGGCAATTTATTCAGCATAAATTATTGCCAGCCTTAGCTAAACGAACTTGCTCTATAAAGCTTCCTCATGTATATAACCAAAGGGAGCTGTCTGGCTACATCTGTTTTTGCTCATCTTTCAGATGTATCATATACAAAATCCAACATTTGAGGATGTTGTGTCATCAGCAGTACTATCGAGGGAACTCTGGGTTCATAAACCAATGAACAGGTTACATTCATCCATATATGTAACTTTTTCATCTGTGACAGATACAATATTGATAATATTCTTCACTGTAATATTTAATGACAATCTTCATTTAATAATTGATGGCAGTATAATTTAATGCAAAAAGTTACACGCTAGAGGTTGGAAACTGTTCTTTTTGCTTAACTGTTTAACAAAGAAACTTGAGAAAGAAGAAACAAGAGAATCTACATATGAAAAATCGAATATGGATTGGTCAGATGCATTGTAATGTGGCATTACACACCTTTGGATATGTGAGTTATGAGCAGGTGCAGAAAATCTAGCATATCTGGATTGAACTTCCTTTGATTTTAGCTCACTTACCAGTCCGTAGGTTTTCTTTCAAGTGCCATTGCTTCTTCACTGTCAGAAACATGTCCTTCCTTTAAATGTCTCTAAGACTTCTGTGGTTCCTCTACTGACTCCACACTAGGCAACCCCACTTCAAGACCTCCAGGAATGCCTTGCATTGTCTTGCCTTACTTGCCCTGTTCCTTCTCTGGTAGCTATGGAGGCTGATGTATCAAGGTTTGCTCATGCAGAAAGAGGAGAGGATATGTGAGATCAGGAATCTCTGAGCTTTCTGTAGAGGATGAAAACTAAACTTTGGTACTTCCTTCTTCTTTTATTTTCCAAGGGTGTCTGGGGTAGAAAGAGCTGCTTTGAAAGGCCATGGAAGAATGGAAAGAACTATAGTTTTTCATTTTTCAGCTTGCCAGCTACAGCTTTTCTCATGTTTCTGTCTAGTTTTAAAACAGTGCAAACTTGTGCCCCATGTCCTTGTGCGTAGCCTACACCAATGTCAATTAGCAGACTGCCTCCTGAATGGGGCACCTCACAGAGCAAAGCCTGCCAGGAGAACAGGTGTGTAGGTGTTTTGAGAAATAAATTTGTGTCTTCTTTATTTATGACAGTCTATCACTTCTGAAAGAGGCAGAAGAATTTGTACCAGTCATTGTCTTTGCTTTTTTGGAAACATCAGGCTTTTCAGATGCAGCCTTCTCCTGAGTCCACATCTGGAGTCAGGGGATACAGCTGAGCTGTTCCCAGTGTGTACTGATGTAAATATCTGGTGAAAGGGATCTGGGGATTTTCAAGGCTTATTTGCAAGACAGACCACAGTGGAGTTATATCCTGCAGGCAAGGTGTTGGCTTTCAAAATTTTAGATCACAGAGTCCAAGAATGACACCTTGTTTCTGCACTGTGCTGTACTAAATGAAAGACGATCTCAGATTCATCATCAGCAGATGTACTCTGTGCCAGTGCTGGCTATTGTAAGGAGACTGTTACTCAATGAATTTGCTACGTTTCATCAGAGCAGAGCTGTGGGAAACATCACATGAAAGTACTGCAGCATATAAAAGATATTAAAAAGGTGAAAAATATACCTGTGGGAATTGTCTCGTAATTTTATTATCCAAACCTCAAGAATTTGCCAGAATAGGTTGGAAATCTCAAAAGACTGGCTAGTTCACAAAATTTCCGCTGCTTTGCTACGGAGAATATAGATCAAGTGCACATTTTAATTCTGAGCACTTTTCTTCTGGTCTATAACTGAGCAAGGGAAGTGCAAAGACATGAAAATCATGAAAATGAAACCAAGGAAGAAAAGGATCTGCTTTTCTAACTGTACTGGCACTTGGCCAGGTCTTTTAAGTGATGTAAATTGGGAAATCGGCATGGCAAGTTAAGGAGCTGCTACAGTTTACACTGCATGAGAATTTGGTATGTAGCATTTGACAGCTTTTTGGAATTGAGATTTTTAGGAGATACAACATAATGCTTTTATTAAGTACCCAGGTGCAAATATAACCTGAGTTTTTCTTTGTTGCCTGAGAATATCTAGCTCTTTACAGGCACCCTCAGAGAATTAACACACAAACTAGCCGGAGGCCCTCCCATGTCAACATCATAGCATCACTTCTGCATAGTCATGCCTATTGTAGATGTTCAATAACTATCCCCTTAGTCCCCTTTTCAAGCTAAATTCAGCTATAACTGATTAATTAAGCAACTTTGAGATGTATTTCGGAACCTATTGACTAAAAAGTTATATTCTTTCAAAGCTGAAATTGTTGCCTTAGGGGAATTAAGTCAGCTCTTTAAATTTTTTAGTAGCATAGCTTTCTACTCAGTAGCTTCTGAAATGCATCTCAGACTCACTTAATTGTCTATAGCTTATTTTAGCCCTGGAAGTGGTTGGTGTTCTCCAGTCACAGCCACAAATGGACAAGGCATACTTGCCCTACAGGTGAGTAGTACTACAGGCTGATTGCACACCGGACCCTGTAACAGCCCTGCATGGGTGTCTTGAATCCTTCAGGACAGTCAGAGCCAGACACAGCCTGCCTGTGAGTACCCAAATCTAGGCTTCTTAACCTGGAGCTGAGCATTGTGTATGCGGCACCCCGTGCCAGGTGATGGCCTGTGCATGTGGCCTGCTGGTGCAGTGGAGGCACTCTGGGCTTGAGAACCTTCCCTCCTTGACAGAAAGAGTAGTGCTCTGCTCGAGCTTGGTCTCTTCTCTTAGTGCCCTCTGGGCTGAACCCGCAGTAGCTGAAGAAAACGTGTGGACTGGTATTAATGAGACAGCACCTGAAACTTACTGTTTTATACTAGAAAGGTGAATTCATATTTCAGTGCTGTCCTCTGCCACAAGAGTCCTTAGAGTGAACACCCACAGCTATACCTGATTTGAAGGGCAATGTGATCAGTCTCTCTGCTTCTACTGGGACTTTGCTAATTTGCTTAATTTGCTAATTCTCATATTAGTCAGTTCTTTCATTTAAAGCTATTATTAATCAATAACATGTTTGTTTGCCAAGATCGTAAATACAAACTTAGCCTGTCTTCTAGATTTGCAAATGCTATTTTTTTTTCTAACTCTTATCTATTAACTTTTTTTTTTTCAGAGCTGTGTTTTTTTTTTTGTTTTTTTTTTCCTAAAACTGTACAGACATATGTTGAGAAGAACTTTGGCTAACACCTGTTTGACCTGCAGGTTTGAAATCTTTTCTACACTGCCAGACTGTAACAGTACAGAAATACACACTGACTTGGATGATTACTTCTGAGTATTGGCACTGAGTTTTGTGCAGAATTTTAAGTTCACCTTCTGAACCTAGGGCTAGAGTAGGGACAAAACACATCTGAGGACTTGCCAGAAATTATTGTCCTTTCTGTCTTTTTTTCACTTCTTTATTTTCCCTAAAGTTCTTTTTTTTTTTTTTTTTTTTTTAAATGTTTTTGAGTGCTTTTGAAACAAATCTTCAGACTGTCCTTGTCCTGTGTGTTCACTGTGATACAAGGAACAGCTCAAGAAAAAGGAAAATTAATTCTGAACTTTCCTTCAGATTTCAGCAGAGCCTCCTGTAGATAATTACAGATCATTTAAATGCTCAACAGTTTTTGAGCTTTTTAAAATCTGTGCAGTGTCATAGTGACTGAGAGGTAAGGAGCCCCTCATTAACAAGGAAAATGACAAAGAAAGATAAATTTCAGAAAGTTATTTTTTCAGTTACCCAAAACTAAACAAAGTCTAATAAGTAAAACTGGTTCAAAGCCAATGTGAACGAACATGATATAAGAACCTCTGTCTAGGCTTAAAGAAAAAATAGATCACGAGGACGAAGTCAGAAGAAAACCAAAACCATTCCCTTTCTTCAGGGAAAATTGATAGAGAAGAAGGTAGGAGACTATTGGAGGGTAAGACAAGGGACTGTGTAAGACTCACTGGTGCTGTAAGGGGATTGGTGTGCTGTCCTAGGATGGACCTCAGTCTGACCTTGCTAGAGCTGCCCGAGCTACTTGTCAGGCCCAGCTTTGTTTGATGAACTTTTTTTTTTTTCCTTACAATTTATTCACAAGTGGCTTTGTGATTTGTTTAGATTTGTGAAGATTTTTGTGGGCATAAATAAAATATTAAAATTAATTGGTTGCTGTGATGGGTTTCTTGATGACCTATGTTTGTGCCATAGAACTAGTCTCTGAACTTTGGTGGTAGTTCTGTAGTTCACATGCAGTGTAACTGAGCATTCTGTCGTTTACATGCAGTCATCTCTACCTTGCTCAGGACACTCAGAATTATTTATTATAATTTGGCAGTTATTTTCAAAGAAGAAAGAAATCATTTGCAGTGTTAACAATGTTATTGCAGCTTGTGTTAACCAATATGAAGATTTTTCTTTCCATCACTGATCCTATCATTCTCTGAGATGCACCAACCTGGGGGAACACCAATGTAACATGCTAATAGGCTTTATTTGGGAGGAAGGGGGGTGGGAATTTTTAGAAGGTGCTTTTGCTTTCTTATTGTGATATCAGAGCACACCTCTTAGGAGAAGATACTAGAAATCAAAGAAACACAATGAAGCTAAGATGAGGTGTTTCCTATAACTTTAGGAAGAAGTAGTGTTTATGAGTGAAAACCTTTACTATTTTGAAGTATCCCTTTTGCTCACAGATGTGGTTAGGTATTTGTAATGTTCAGCCAGAGGTAATCACAGAGCATTAGGAAGAAATTAATAAACGAATGATTCCAAGTTAAAAAGTAGTGAATATTGACCTTTTGCCGTTTTTTTCCCCAAAAAAACTGTTTTTAGCAAGAAATGAGAGGCTTTTTCTCGTTTGCATATTTTCAGAGAACAAGGATTGCTAATATTTCATTTTACAAGAACATTTTTTTCATTTTCTTTCAAGTTCGCTTAGGAAAAATTATTTCCATATTTTTGAAATTCTATTTGTAATTCCCCTTAACCAAGTAACAATAGCCCTTTCTTACTTATGCTAATAATTGCTGGAGTTCAGAAAAGCAATTTCTGTGTTGTAACAGAGCAACATTTTAATCTATTTAAATATCTAGAAAGTCCAGTAAAATCAGATGTACTTTCTTTCACTAAGTGAATGTTTTCAAATGAGCAGATCATCTATTGTGTGAATAGTTCTGTTGGGCTGTTCTGACAAGTTTTCTTCTTTGTTGACTATGCAGTAGTTTGGCATATCTTTTTATCTTTTGGTTGCTGAAATACAGTTCAAGAACACAAACTGAATTTTGTAAACAAGACTTGGGTTATTTTTTAATTTTATCAAATAATGTTCTGGGCAAAATAAATATATAGAGCTGGCTAGACTTGGCCTTGCTTACTTGGAAGCAGTACAAGTGAAAAGCCAGACTGTGACCACATTTGTAGGGGAACTGTTACATCAAGGCCTGAACTGATGATGATTGAGCACCTGGTGAAAGGGTAATGGCTGGCCCAGGAAGCACAAGTGCAGACAATTTACCCGTGCTTCTCAGATGACCAGGAGTGGACGCCTGAGTCCACCCTCTCCTTGGGCTCATTTAAGAGCTAGCCTCTGAAGGGATAACGTGTCCTGGATGAAGGCTGCTTCCTTAGAAGGAGTGTTCAGTAGCCAGAGAACCTCATCACCAGCTGTGTGAGTCAATCTTTTTCTTTCTGTATATGACTATTAGTGTTCCTAACAACACTTTGTCTGGTCTTGTAAAGAACTGGTCAGAAGCACTTTCATTGCTTCATAGGACAGTCTTTCCCCTGCACCTCCTTATTTCCAGGAGCAGTAGTGAGCAGAATGATAAATATCCCACTCCAAGCAAACTACCCTGTGTTTGCTAGCAAACAAGGCTATCTCTTGCTGTTGCTTTAGCTTACTGGAATATCAGTGGATTTTTTGAGGCTGGTTTTACTAACTGAACTTCTGTAGCAGTACAAACATGGGAAAGTGCACACCAAATGTGGGATCTCCAATCTGCTTTTTCTAGTTCAGCATATCCTCCTGCTCCTTTTGCGTTTGTCCAGCAGCTCACTCACTAACCATGCGCTCCCAGGCTTCTGGTGGATGCTCTTCTCTCTTTTTCTGCCCTTTGTCCACAGCTCTGTCTTTGCCCTGCTAAGGGGCCATCCAGCTGCCTACAGGTGGCTTTGGTGAGGAGATCTGTGTGTCCCACCGGCACCAGCCACTGCCCTGTCTCAGGGCTTTTTCCCCACACATCTCTCTGTTTAGACCATGAACAGCCTGAGTGTTCAGCTACTTAAGCTCTTAATGATGTGTTTAAGCTGCCACAAACCTTTTATAAATAAACCTAGTGTTATCTTTTACCTTTGTAAGTCTGAATGATGTGTTAATTTTTCCTTTTCCTTTTTCTTTTATAGACAAAGGGAGAACTGTGTACAAATTTTACAAGTTAATACTTAATGACTAAACTAAATGTAATTAGGAGCTGCGAGCCTCTTTGGACTAATTATAGGACACAGCATTTCACTTCCATCTAACCTATTCAAATCTTGCCCAGATCAGTGGTAACAAAGAGCCTGGGATGGCAACCTGCCAATTTTGTGGAGTGTAAAATTAGCGGGCTGTTCCTTGTCCCTATCCCTCTAATGGACAAATCATGCAAACACCCTCACCATCATCACCAGTACCCTCTGGCTCCCTCTGTAAGGCACTGATGGCTGTGAGGGATGGCAGCTCCTTTCTTCTCCTCTGTCCTGGGCTGATCTCTATCCTGTAGTCCCATAGCTGAGTCCCAGTGTTAGGAGGAGCTTTTCCTGCATGAGCTTTAGCCCTAGCAATAACCTTCTGAGGAGTTACAGTGTGCTGCACCAGAATGTTAGTGCACTAGGTAAAATCTCAAGCCACTAAGATGAATCTCAAGTCCTTAAGGGTATGCCTGGTTTTAAATAAAGTCATCCAACAGACAACAAATTAAGCTCACTTGTTAGTCCTATGCTGTTTTCAGACTGGGAGGAGCAGTTTTAAGTAGTAGACATCTCAGTTACATGGGGAAGGGAATTTTAGTGTGGGTTTTTTTTGTTTTTTTTTTTGTTTTTTTTTCTTTTTTTGTTTTCTAGTTATTTGTTTGGAAAGATAATACTCTTTGGTTAGGTAATTTGTTGTTATGAAGGTTTCTTTATTATTATTACTATTAGGGAAGAGTATATCAATTCAGCTTAGCTATTTGTAGGACACTTATCTCTGCAGTATCTGAGAGCTGAGCACGATTGTTAAGGCTTATGTGGAATGCTAACATTTCTAAATTTGAAATGAGGACTAAATGATTGGATAAGTTCATTTTCATGTCATAGTGGAAAAAGCAGAACTTTGCTGAAGATGGGCTTGGCATTGAATCCAAACTATATTTAACTTCGTGTGCTCTTTTTTCTTTTGACTGTTTATTACAGACTTTAGATGTTGATAGGTTATAAAACTTGAGGAGGGGGAAAAATGATGTAATAAAAACAAGCAGCATCAACAGAGTGAGAGCAAGAGCCACCTGCCGCACTGCTAGCTGCAGCCAGTGAAGGGTACAAAAGGAAATGATTGACACCAGCATACAAACACACACCCCGACTAGACACAGCAATATAGTTCAATAGCAAAGTTACAGCCTGTGACGAGATGAAAGAATACAGGCTTTAAAAGTAAAACACTTTGTGAACATAAACTCCTTATATATTGCAGTGAGTCTCTGCGGAGCAACAGTGTGCTCCATGCCCCTCCTTCACTCCTGCCTGCTACAGATCCCACTCTGCAGGCGGGTTCAAACAAGGTCAGAGTGTCTGGCTGCTTGGCAGGAGCTGTCCTTTCTGCAAACTTAATAAATGGAGTCCAGGTGCAGGAGATATCCTTTGCGAATATGTCCTCCACTGTGCCTATAATGTTTTCCATTGCCTGGGCTGTAGCTCCCATGTTGTATTAATCCCCTGCTGATCAGAAAGGCACTTACAATGACCAGTTGCCAAGAGAAGGAACTTAATCAAATTAGAATGCATAAAAATTAACACATTTCCTATAAACATAATGTGAGTTTAGAACTGCACACAGCTGCCTAGAGCAGAGGTCTTGAGCAACCTGCTCACAGGCTGAAGTTTTACTTCTTTGTGGGCCATATGGCACAAGGAGTTTGAAAACGTGCTTACTTTAAAATGCTGCTCACCCACCTGGCTACAAAGCCAGCCCTTGAAAGCAAGATAAGCAGAACAAATAATAACTCCCTTTCCTTTTGGGAAATGATGGCTCTGGGAAAAGTGAATTCCTTCCCATTTTTTCCTCCTTTGCATTGCTGTGCTGCACTGCAGTGTTCACTCTGAAGCCTAGTGATGATACGCATCTCTGTCAAAAGGGCTAGTTTTTGACAAACAAATTAGGCAAGAAAGAAATATAAGACTGGAGGGGACCTCCTAGACCGAAAAAGAAAAAAAAACACCTCTCCAGTTTTGCCAGTCATGACAGTGTTCTAGCTGTGCAATTGTTAATGACTTAACAATTTCTGATGACAGGTATGAACTTTATTATTATGTATGAGATATATACCAGTTCTAATTATACTATAATATCCTCCATGCTATCCCTACTGTTTTATAACAGATATCACTACTATTATACACTTAAAATAGTACAGGGTCTATTCTAAATTTCTGCTTCAGAGTTAAATTCATCTCTTTATTAATGCATATATTTGCAGTTGAATTACACGATAAAGAAAAGTTGTTTCATTTGAACAGCATGGGAACAAATGAGTTTTATTTGTGAAAGTACAAAAAATGGTGTTCATCTTGAGTTTTCCTGAAAGTAGGTTTCACATGTACATTTAGAGACACAAATAATGCATTTGCACTGTCGCAGGTTGCGTCTATGGACATAGTGGCATTATTTATCTTCTTAACTAGATGAATTTTGTAGGTAGTTAATATGGGTCAAATTCTGACTCATAACGTCGTATTCCTTTGTTTCTGTGTCAGTCAGTCGAAGATATAAAAACCCACAAGATGATTTTGATGACTAAACTACTCTATATTCAGTCAAGATATTTGCAAGATACAATTTCATTGATTTTTTTTTTTTCATCCTATTTGTAGCTTAGAAATCAAACTTTGTTGTTGGTTCACTAAAATGGCAAATAGGTGAGAAGTTTTGAGCAACTTTGGATGGAATAAATTAACCAAAATAATCTCTCATCTAGCTTTGTTATGATAGTTTTTTTTGCTGGAATATTTGCTTTTGACTTGTTCAGCAACGCTCTAGTTTTCTACAATTTGGAGCGATATTGAGCAACAGCACCTACCTCACTGATAGCTGTATCACATGCAGAGCAGCTAGTGGACTGGACCCAGCAAGCTGACTTTCCTTTGCAAATTACTCAGGTCTTGAAACTGCCTCCTGTCACTACCCCTCATTTCCTGTTAACCTTAACTGATGCCCAGCAGGACCTAACTGCGGGGCACTGGAAGCAAATGTACCAGAAATCCATCCTTCCACAGTTTTTACCACCAGGCATTAGATATATCAGAGATCATTCTATTTAATTTATGAGGTGTGAGAATCAAATAACCTATATAAAAATTTATGTTGTGTTTCAAGATGTCCAATTGAGATTGAAATATGTCTAGTTAACTTTCAAATAAATTGACTTCTCCAGAGTTTTCTCAGAATTTTTCTCCCAGGCTAGAGTATTATTGAGTTTTATAGGTTTAACATTGTGAAGTAGCACCTTAGAGAGAGTAGAGTTGAAACATTTGTCCATACAACGGCATATGCTATTGTTTCAGTACCAGCAAGAGGGGGCTCATTTTAGATGGGGTTAATGACTCTGCTTTGTGTGTAATTAGTGATTAGAATGGCACCATAGCAATATTTAAGGAGAATCAAGCCTGGTCTATGGAGATAGTCACTGTTGTGGGAAGTGTTTGTAGAAAAATACGTGCTTTTCAGCCAACGAAAATTCAGCAAAGACCTTCAAGTTAACTGGGATGGAAGAACAGGAGTGGCAATTACGTTTTTACTCTCATTCTCCCTCAAAAGTAAATGTGGGCTACTGACACTTGGGAATCATTCATCCAGGCATAAACTAACCTCCTCAGAAATATACACACACAGTTTGTGAAGACAAATGTCCTGATACTGAGCCCTGCTGGGTGCTGAGTGCCCTCCAGCCTGCCTCTCATCTTGGTCCTAGGAGATGCTGTGCTACACACTGAAGAAATTCTGGCCTGGTGGGATCTGCAGGTCTTTCCTACTGTCTGGGCTAAGTGTGTCAGGCTGACTTGGGCTTTCATTCATCTTGCTTGCAATGTTAATGGCAGAACGAGGCACTGGAGAACTTTGACCAACTGAAGGAGCACGTGGATGAAATTTAAACCGGGAGTCCTGGAAGTGGTTGTACGCTGTTGCTTGCTTTGGTGTCACTCTTTCTCTCTCTCTTTTTTTTTTTTTTTCTTTTCCCCCAGTATATCACTGTATCTTGAAATGAATATGGCAGCTCTGTTTATGGATGAATTGCCTTGGTGTGTCCATAATGTAGTTGAGATGAGGACAGAACAGAGGAGAGCAGATCCAAACCAAACAATGTTCAGTGGGGAGGGGAGCTGTCAGTCAGGTGACAGATTCACCTTACAGATTTGTCATGTGCATCCTGAAGGAGGGTTAGATGCAGAGTTGAGATTAAGCAGGAAGAGTTCCTTGCAAATTCTTCAGTATTGCTGAGCCTTAATCTGGCAATACTGTTAATCCTTCCCTACCAAATGCTTGGAGTGATATAATCACACCTTACTAGCTGGCAAAGGAAATTTGTGCAAAGACTATCTATGCCACCTTATTGATGGTTTTTCCATTTGGAAATGATAAAAGAAAAACCGGAGGAATAGAACTGTGACCCTACAACCTTTTTTTTTTTTTTTTTTTTTTTTTTTTGCAAATCTGTAAGAAACATTCTGTTTTACATTGTTGGGAAGGAGAGCTGCTTGGCCTTAACTTTCAAGTTGTGTACCATTTTGGGCTTTGACTTGCTGATTTTAATGAATTTTAAAGGATGTTTCCAAAACAGCCTATGCATATAGAACAGAAGCATATCAATCTCTGTTCTTTTTATGAAGTTACAACAGGCACAATGATTACACTTCCTCAGGGCTGCTAAATCCTGTGGGTGCTCTTGAAAATTATAACAGATTTCATTGTCTGCTTATGGTAAATTTGACCTGTGATTCTCCCTGTTTTCCTTCAGTTTATTTGAATTCCTGTCCCTCCACTTTTCTTCTTGCTGCCCATTCCATCAACTCTTGCTTAACTTTGTCTTGCCCTTGAGTTTTTGTTGGAATAATACATCTTTTGTTGTCTCAAACTTTGTTAGAAAGAAAAAAGTTACCTAACGTTTTACCTAACAGACCTGCTTTTTCCAGTAAAGGTGAGAAATGTGATTTTCTTTTCAGACCTGTAAATTCTTGTCCTTTCTTGTGAGATTGCTAGCCCACGTGGAGATGGCATTATGTTGTGAATTCTTCTTTCACAGTTCAGCTCAGAACTGGGTTATGATCACCATATTTTACCTAAGTTGCCACGCTGCCATCCATTCAGAAAGACAACCAGAAATGTTTTTCGCTTTCAAGTTTGATAACAACTATTGTTCAGTTGTTCCTGTCCTGGATGAGTTTACATAATTGTTTGTGTATGTATGTGAGATAGCAAAGAGGGAAGAAAATAGGCGGAAGAGAACTATAGTACTACTGGGGAGCAGATGACTCTATAGCACATGGGGAAGGGAAATGCTGGGAGAAATAATTAGTGCTGTAATCTGATTTGCTAATAATCCATTTATAAAACAGTTATGATATATACTTGTAGGAATGTGATCATAACGACAAATGATATTACTTCCTCCCCTCCCACTCTGTATTAAGGAACCTTAATTACTTGATGGCTCAAGACTTTGTGGGTGACTCATGCTACAAAGAGTCAGATGCTCACAGCACATAATGGAGCTCTTAAAGAGCTTTCATAACGATGGTGGGCTCGTTCTACCTCCCTCCCATACATCCTTCTTTGCCAAAGAGTTATTAGGTAATTTAAAATAATTAAAAAGGAAACAATTAAAAGATTTTACACACACAGAAATAGCACTTGCAGCTAATTATATAAGTCTATCACTTCTAACACTGGAATACTATTACCATTATCAGAGAATTGCATTTGAATGGTGACGGATAATCCTCTAGTCCCATGTTACACTCTTGCCTAGGCTGGTTGCCTAGGTTTTGTAGAAGGAAAGGAGTATATACTGCCCATACTCTGCAAGAGATTTCTGGTCAGCTTTGTTCCTACAGACTTTTACTTAATTAAAATATTGTGGAGAATGAAAACTTCAACTAGCACTAATGTGTTCTGTTGAATGCACAGGAGTTCATGCATGTTTGCAGCTGCTTGTAGGCTTGGGATATTAGAATGACTTCTTTATAGGGGACTGAAGGTCTGGTCCATGTTAAATGGAGTAAATGGTCTTGCTATCAGTAGTGTGGACACTGGCTCCATAAATGTGATGATGGGGGTATGAGGAATAATACATTTCATTGATCAGCACCATAGAAATAACTTTCATATGAATAATGGCAGCTGTTTAATGGTGCGAAGAACCATTACATTGTAGTATTATGGCAAGAAGCTAATATTTTATCCAAATAAAATCTTTGAGACTTTAGGCATTTAGAATGTAATTATTTGGAGTGAAGTTTCACCAAAAAAAGTGAGGCAAACCTTCTTCCATTTTTGAAAAAATGCCTGTAACGTATCACTGCTGCTAACCAGAATGCCCATAACACCATGCAGCCAACAAAAGCTCAGTATAAATCCAAACGATATGTCCAAATTGTGGAATAGCACCAGAAATTAATAGCAGTTGTTGAATTTTTATTATGTTTTTATTTTTATTCTTTAAACCAGAAAGCAGTCAAAAATATAGTCCTACTATTTTCCACCTTATGTAAAGAAGATATCCTTTGTTGTCTAATGCCTATTTGATACTTTTGATTCAAACCATGCATCTTTTCATGTACTTTGTTTTTCTGTCTGAGATGGTGTCCCCAAAGCTATGAGTGAAACAGCATTAAAAGTACTTTCAGGCTGTGGCTTTCAAGAAAAGTTGTCTTATTTTTCCTGTCTTCAGCTCCACTGGTCCCTCAGTGTGCTTTTGGGAGCTGTTAGCTAAGCTTTAGTGGGAGTTACCACCTCTGAAAACAAGATTACTTAAAATATTTTTTTGAAATGGTGACGTAAGTTCAGAGATAGAAAACAACCTTGAAGGACAGAGTGGGATGGGACTGCACAGCCCTCTGTCCCAGCCAACAGAAGAAGTTTCATGAGGAGAGACTGGCAGCTGTACCCCTGTGCCTGGAAAGGATAGCAGTGGGGTATGCAAAAGCACTTGGTTGGAAGGCAGAGACAGATGGGTCTTTCCATATATCCAGCTGGACTGAATAGCAGCTAGGGAGTTGCAGCTCATGTTCACGTGGTTGCTGCCAGGCAGCTCTCCAGTGCTACAGCATCATCCAGATTTGTGAGTGGGCTGAAGGCATCCAGTTGCACTGGCCTGTAAATTTCATAGGACTCAATAAATGGAATTTAGTCTCTGGGCAATAAAATAGATGGTCAAGTAAGAAGATAATGGGTATGTGGGAGACAAGCCCAGCAACTCTGATCTACGTGCACTCATTTCTTATTTGATTTTTACCTCTCTTCCTCAAAATTGGCTTTTTATGTTCTGGTCCTGATGGGTGTGTGGTAGTACTTCCCTGGGAAGGCTAAGTGGTCCCTGTTTGGTGCCTTTTTCCTCCTAACTATCTAGTCTTCATCCATGGCATGTCATATCTTCCATGTGGGAAAAATACCAAGAATTTACTCAAAACTGACTGAAGAATTAATTCTTTCTCATCCATTCATAAGTCTCAACGTAGAAAATTACCCATGCTTTAGGCTAGAAAGACTCTTCCAATACAGTCCTCTTGACAAGGGGTCAACCAGGCTTGTTTTGCGTCCCAGCTCTTTTTTGTCAAAGGTGCTTCCCCAGAGCTATTTGGCACCCTTCCTATCTCCTGCCAAAGGAGCTGGGGTCCCAGAAAGGGCAGTTCAAAGTGGAAAGCTCATTTAGCCACTCCAAAACACAGTCTGGAGAAGTCTGTATATCTCTCTCCCTTGACTATGGATATTGCACAGGAAGAGGAAGCCAGTCTGCACCATTTGCATCTTCTGTTTTAATATGGGGGGAAAACATTTACCTGATGTATGAAATGCTTTGTGAGTTGTGGATAGATTGTGTTTTCTAAAAGCTTGGCATTATTATGCTCACGCTGTACTTTAGGAGTGGTGTAAAGTGTGGTTGCATTAAATATCATCATTAATGGTCTAAGAAAAAAGTGTGAAGAGTGTGATTACAAAATTCAGAGGA
Source organism: Tragopan temminckii (assembly GCA_028571105.1). Lineage (NCBI taxonomy): Eukaryota > Metazoa > Chordata > Aves > Galliformes > Phasianidae > Tragopan > Tragopan temminckii. The sequence goes on along the minus strand of JAOWBP010001760.1, from coordinate 45,915,324 downwards.
TATTGAATTAGGAGGACTAGAGAGAAAATGAGATAATAAAAAGAGACCTAAAAAGATTATAAAGCTAGGCAGGGGTTTTTATAGAAACAGAGATTCATCCCAGAAAACTGCAGGATAATAAATCTGTGAGAAAATAATCTGAAACACATCTTCAAGAGGAAGAAGAAACCTGGGAAGCAGTAATTCTGAAAGAAGTAAGATAATAATGGATAGCCAACCAAGCCTGAATTTGCAATATCATAAAGCTGCAAAATGTCCAATGTAATTTTAAGTTGCAAATGCCAAACTATCATGTCACAAGACCGATAATCTTCTCTGCAAACAGTTTATTATGAGTGAATGCAGAATGTCTCTAACAGTTTTCAGCTCTGAGTAGCATGTCCTGATCTATTGAGGGTCCTGATCTGTGCAGGGTCCTCACTGCAACCAAAACTGACTTTATGTCTTTCAAGGCATTTACCTAAAATTGGTGAGATTCTATTTTGTTTTTGATTCTTTCAAATTTTAATAGAATTCAAGATTCTACTGTGTGTATCACAAACACCACCGTGGTGCTCAACTGCTGTCCACAAAGTTGTGAGAAGCAATGTTGATAGCAACCACCAAATCCTTTTTTTTTGCTCATGGTATATGTGTGGATGGAGGCTGAAGGGGAAGTTCCTTGCACAATGTTTTAATTAAATATTCAAAAGGCTGCTGTTTAAATTAGTCTGCAACTGAGATTAACTCAGGGCACGCACACAGGCTACTACCACACCTTGGCTGAAGAATAAAATCTTACAATACCTGATGACTTTTGCATTGAATGATCATACCCTGTTTTCCAGCCCTGGATCAGCAGTTCCTTCTCTGCTCTGTTGTAGTTTCCCTTAAGTCACAGCAAAGAAGCAACACTTCACAGCAACACTTACTCCTGAAAAGTAACACGATCCGTTTAGTAATCATAGGCTGGGACTATTGGGCATTTTGCTGATAAATAAGCTCATAATGAACCTGATGCAACAGGCAGTCAGAAGCCAGCAGAATAAGGAATGGACTGTTCTGGTGTGGTCCCAGTAGTGAATATTCCTGAGAAGGAGATCAGAGGAATAGCTGAGGAACTGTATTGTTGCATATCATTCCAGCTGTACTTTTTAACCACTAAAGTTTTCAGATCTAGGAAGAATATATTTACAATCTTCCTATTAAATAATCGTAAACTTTTAATGGTAGGAATATGACCTGTTCACAAAACCAAATGTAAATAGTGAAGGTTTGGAGTGGTTTTTGAAATTGCTGTCAGTGTGAATCATACAGTCTTAACCAAGAAAAAAAACTGCTGGATTTAATAAGGCAAAAGTTGTGAAAATGAATATCTCCTCCAAATAAAGCAAAACTAACATTTTACCATCTTCTGATGGTTGAAATTTATGGTGGCAGCTAAGATATGAATGAAAGTTAAATAGTCCTATTAATTTGATTACTTGTTTCCAGAGCCATCAGACATGTGGAAAGTAATATCATGTGGGAAGTGGTATAAGATTTACACTCGCCTGAGAGAAATCACTGCTCAGTCTATCAGACTTGATAGGTGTCAGAGGGCCTTTTGAAAATGAATAAGAGGACTGAATAATAAGAAATACGCTTAGCTGCTTGAAACTTTTAAACATTTGGGTAAATTTTTAAACTAATTAAAAAAAGTTTAAATGGAAGATTTTACATATATCTGGAGCAGAGTAGAACTGCTCAGCTGAATGTGTGAATTATCTCACACTCACTGGCATTTGTGAGGGGTGTTTTGCTGGTGCAAATGATTTTAGGGCCATTCAAATGAAAATGGATTTGAGTTTGTATTCTTTTGTGCTTTGACAGAACATCTCAATCAGGTCAGAAACAAACCATGTAAGGCTTTGTATAGTCCCAACCTGTTTTTGCATATGCAACAACTCTGATAAGTGATGCCCCTTCAGTTTGTACTAAACTTTGCTTAGCAATTAAATGTAATAAAGTCCTTGGCAAGGGCAGCGCGATGGATCCCAGCTGCTGTAGCAATGATCACAAAGCCATGCTGCTGAAGGGCCTGCTTCTTAGAAACACAATCTCTGGGCTGAAAAAACCTTCAGAGATCATCAAGTCCAACAGTCAATCTGACCTACCAAGTCCCATCACTCAACCACGTCCCTTAGTGCCATATTCACACATCTCTTAAATACCTCGAGGGATGGGGACTCTACCACTTCCTTGGGCAGCCTGCTTTTGTCTCATTAATGTTGATGGTAAAGCTCCTTGCTGTCTGCAGTGGGAGTGGTGTTAGGTCACAAATGACACTTGAAAAGAAATAACTGATACAAACTGATTAATGGACATTTCCTGCATTTCATCTCTATGCCTTCTGCTGCTGCAGGAAATTCTTTCCCTTGACCAAGCTGTAGAAATCAAGTTTTGCAAAAAGGAGCTGCAGGGTGCTACTGGACAGGTGCTGCCTGCCTGTGAGGCAAGCAAAGCTCTTTTGGAGCCCTTGCTTCTCATCAAACAGCAGCAGTTGTTGCTCAGCCTGGCACAGAACAGGACTGGATTAATCTCTTATTCTTTATTTGAAAGGCCCTGCATTAAAAGACTAAGGTTTAGGATTTTACACCCATTTTACACCTGGCTAGGAACTGGGGGTATGTGTTCAGATATTAATGTGACTAAAAAGATATATGCTCAGGTTAAGGTTATTTCAAAAAAAGAAGCTCTGTCATTAATAATTTTTGGTCAGGAGCTCTGCCCGTCATCAGGAGATAAATCAGCTTGCAGCAGCTGTGACAGCTCTTTAAGTCTGAGGCCCGAACAGCTTAATTGGGGAAATGATCAATTCTAAGATGCATAGTCAAGATGACATCCTCGGTGCAGTAAATTCTTTCAGGAATGAACATGAATAAAATGAATATATTTATGGAGCAGTGATGTAATTCAGAAGCTGGGCTGTTAGGGAGCTGATGCATCTTCATTCCTTCGTTCCTTCTCTGCCCTGTAGCAATTTTCTAAGGCTCCAACCTCAGATAACTGTGAATGGTTTCAAAACTGCCCTAGGAGAATGCTGATTTATAAGAATGAAGAGTCTTTCAAAATACTGAATGAGTAAAAAGTCTGCATTTTCTAGTGTGTTATGAGTCTACTGTGCTTTTTTTTTTTTTTCTTTTTCTGCGTGTACGGTAAACATAAATCTCAAAAACTTCTGTCTGTGAGCTGCTAGAAAATACTGCTGTTTTACAGTGACAACTATGTGCACTGTCCCCATTCACTATAATACAGATCCTGTAAACAGACACAGGTGTCTCTTTGCTTCTTGTGCTTGAGCACCATTTGGAAATCCCATGGGTTAGTGGTCGTACCTTTCTTACCCACTTGAGGTCATTTTGAAAGAGAAGCACTTAAATTTTGGTAGGAATGCACTTGCTCAAAGGCCTTCCCATCCTGCTCTCCCTCCCTGCTCCTTCCTCAAGCAGGACACCTGGAGGCACCTACTGCTGCCAGTCTCTCTTAGCATAGTGGATTTGCAGGGCAGCGTGTGTCTAGGCAGAATGGCATGAGCGGTTTCCCCATATGAGATATTTAATGGTGAGGTGGAATCCCTCATCGACAAATATGGAAAAGTACCTTGGGGTTCCAACACTGCTTTCCTGCTATGCTTACATTGGGAGCCTCTCCTGGAGAAGGGCCCATGCAGAAGGGACCAGCAAATGACACTGAGGGTGTCAAAAAAGAAAAATATTTGTGTGGAGCACTGGGTGACTGACATCCAGTCTGTGGGGTGCCCTGCTGTGGTGCTCATGGGACTTCAGAGAGACAACCTTTATTGTACAGAACATCCAGTGACATGGCAGGTGTTCCTCTGGATGCTATCATTACACTATTCAGGCACTGGTAGCACCGGCTGCTGGCTGAAATCCATTTTGCAAGGGAGGATGGATGCCATCTGCTTATGTATATTGCTGCAATTTCAGATTCTGCCTGCACCAAGTGTTTCCTTCCCAATGAGCGTTAGCAGGCAGGAGCACTAGAGGGATGCAGTGGCTGTACCTTGTTGTCTGGGCTCAGCAGGCAAATAGGATAGCAGGAGCAGGAGGCAGTGAGGCTGCTGCTGCCCAGGGAGGCCCTAGGGGCTGGAGGTGGCTGCTCACAGTTCAGTTCTGCTGCTATGGAACAGACACTTTGCAAGCTGTCATGTGACTTTTGATAGTACACAGCACTGGGCACCCACCCCACTAATGGGCTCTGGAGCCTGCGAGGGATCTTGGAGTGCGTGGTGTGTACCAAGCAATTTTATTTTTACAGGAGGTTATTTTCCTTCCTACAATGTACCATGTCCTTGTGCATGTTCCTGGGGATGACAAAACCTTTGCCATTCTATTAAGGCATCATCGGTGCCTTTATGTAGAAAAAATGGCTCCGGGTTATATGAAAGAGTATCCATTCATACACAGGTTTCATGATTAACCCTGCAGGTTCCCACTGAGTTGTAACAGGAAAATGAAGCAAGAGGCCACATAAAAGCACTTTCATATTGACATGAAACAGAGAGGGCCAAGTTTCTTAGTGTGTATTTTGTCAAAATAATTTTCATGCCCATGTTCAAGCACAAATGTTTCCCAGCTAGCAGGCAGTGACCATGAAGCATATACTTCAGTATGCGATTCAGATCATCAAAAGAAAAACTTTAACCATGAACTGTGTGAACTGTAGGAAAACCTTCGGCTGAGCTAATATAATGGATTGTAAGTGACTTGGATACCTTCCCATCTGTGGTGCACTTTAATGAAATTTGTCCTCTCCTGCTCTGAATGTGTGTGTGTGTGTGTGTGTACTTAATAGATGCAGTGCAGCAACCTCCTCAGGATTAGCTAATGAAAATAGCACTGTAAAATGAATTGAGCAAATCGATATAGCTGGAATTTTCAGCACTGTGACAAATGCACCATACTGAAACTCCCCTTTCCCATCGCAGCCAATATTTTATGTGCAAGTGTGTGTTACAAACTTCTAAAATGACACTGCTGTTTGTAAATTAAAATTGACTTGGGCCAGATGGATATGCTTAGGGAAGCAAAAGAGAAGGAGTTCTTCAAGTAGTGGAAGATAGGACTGCTCTTTGGTGCTCTGGGTCATGCTCACGTTACAAGGGAGCCCAAAGAGACCTTCTGAGTGATGCTTTTTAAGGAATGGTGTGAAGTAACAGCGAGAATGAGGGAGCAGGGGGATTTTTCCATGTTGCCTTTCTGACTCCTAAGAGGTTTCCAGATCAGTTGTGAGAGCACAGTAGCTGCTAGCCTGGAATGGGAATTAAAATTACTTCAAAATGAAAAGCCCATGGATGGGCAAATCAAACCACCTGCATGCTTTAGGTTGTCTCCCTTTCTGGGACTTCTGAACATATTCACCCCTTCCTCACACAGTTCCCATTGGGGAATATAGAGGATGTTTAAAGTTGCTCCATTTCAGGAAGAATTTTTCTTTCTAGTAAGATATGTGAAAAATGATTTAAATGTGAATGTCATAATTAAGTCTAATTATTTTACCATACTTTTGCCTTCATTAGACATTGTGTTTGTAATAATTGCCGTAATCAACCCTGTGGTTAGTATTAACTCCTCAATTACATGACGACACATCATCCCTGCAGGAGGGATGGAAGAGTCTGGAAGCGTCACAAAACATCCTGTCACCCTCAAAGAGTGGTGGGGGTTTGATTGTCCTTCACCTCTCAAAAATGAGCAGAAGGACAAGGTTTTGGATAGCCTTGGGTAGCTGAGCAGGAGGAGAGGATGATTAAGCCCCAAACTTGTGCTTTGCGTATGTCTGGCTATTAGATGGCAGTGACACAGAATGCATTCTAAATTTCCACAGAGCAGCAACACTGGAGAAGCTTAATTGAAGCCATCTTTTGGGGCAGCTCACTCTGTCTCAAAGTTGGGCACTTTCAGTAGGCAGACAGTCATAGTTTAACAGACATACGAAATTATTATGTAGAAAAACTCCTCTATGCATTAGTACTTATGTTTATCCACAGCAGTGTCTCCAACTTAGTGTCATCAGCTGTAATTTCAAGGAGATACTACCTGTATTTGCATGGGTAGCGGTAATATCTACCATCTAATCCTCTTTTCCTTGGCGTGATAGTAATTCTGTCTTCTTGTTGCTAATGATTCAATTCTCAAATTGTTTCTTACAGTTACATTATAAAAAAATCCAGATTAAGTACACTGTAATTGCTGAGGATTGTAGGATATATGCTAATTTTTCTTTTGTAGTGTGCCAGGCTGCCAGAATCAGTTAATCAAATGTTTTATCTTTCTGTATAACATTTGCAGTGTAAAACACATACTGAGTAACATCTCACTTGACCCAATAATAGGTGCTTATATTTTCACTGATCTCACCATAAGTGGACTTTGGTCAGGTATAGGGCAAACTGCAGGGCAAAATCTTACGCTGTTTTCCACCCAAATGTTTAACCATGTTTTTTTTTTTTTTTTTTTTTTTTTCTTTCTTTCCCCATTCAGCTTGTTTTCTTCTGTTTTCAAGAAAGAAAACAGAGGAATGTGTTTGCTCCTAGAGCCAACAGTGACAAATGGTTAGAGCTAATCCATAACCTCTTCAAGAACTTCTTAAGTAGAGATGCATCAGGCTTGTTCAGAAGATTTCTCTGTTTCATGGTAGAATTTTAGGGCAAAGCCAGAAAGAGAGGGAGAGAAAAATGATCCCAGTCCAGACTGATGTTTAGCTGAACATGGTCAGGTGCAACAGGAAAGCTCCAACCCTGAACAACTGATGCCAGCTGGGGATAGCTGCTACTGCTGGGGAGGGAACAAGGACCATGTCTTTCTGATGATGAACAATCATACATTGTCAGCTGGTGCTAAGGGGGGATGTTTTTAAGTTTTACATGTTGAATCTGGACTTCAGATACATACCAGAGGTGGGGGTGATGGGCCATTATTATTAGGCAGGAATATTTGTCTCCTATGTGATTTGTTCCCTTTCCCTACACAACATCATCCTTCTGATGCAGATGGAGGAAGGTTTCATAACCCAAGGGGCTAAAAAAACACCTGTTGCTTGCCTCCTGTTCCTGCAGTATGGTCTGCAGGAGGTGACAGTGGCATGATTCTGTCACAGGATGCTCCTTTTGTGTAAATTGTAAGGGCTTATAGGAGGTAGTCAGCTTATCATGAATATGACTTGGGATGTTAAATCAACTATAGATTAAAAATTTATTCCCTTGATGACTTTGTTCCTTTCCAAGCATGGGGAGGCAAGCGGACAACTTAAAGAGGGATGCCTGTCTGAAATTTGTCTACATGCATTCACTCCTTTGGTTAATGGCAGTTACACCAGCATTTGGAGCAGAGATTAGTTTTGAAGTAAGCTTTGACAGCTCTTCCACAGGATTGGAATTGATGACTTTCAAGACTTTTTTTTTTTTTTTTTTTTTTTTTGGCTCACATTCATACTAGTGTTTACTTTTGGATAATTCCTTTAGAAAACAGAAGGTGGAGAGTGCTTTTTGGTGGTTGCTATAAATAGGCTGCTTCCCAAATGTCTTCAGAATTGTGATTCATAAGGAGGGTAAGTGGGATCTGTATCCACTTTGGGAAGGAAAATGAAGGAATATGTTCTGTAGTTGATATTATATAGGAGATATATTATTGCTACCTATTGCAGGGGTAATGAGTGGAATGGGAACATCTTTTCATGAGGGCACAAGTGGGGATGGTGTGCATTTTCAGGTGTGCTGAGACAAAACCCGAAATCCAGACAGTTTAAAAGGCAGCAGAAAATCTGTGGCTGAATGCTTCCTGGGCTTCTGCAGCCTCTGGAAGCAGAGCTTGTGTCTAACAAAACATACAAAGCCCTACCAACCATGGAATAACCACTCCATCATTTTAAATGAGTGCAATAAAAAATTACAGTCAGCACATAATAGGTATTTTGCACCCATGCTAAGTACTGCCAAGAAAATAGTTACCCAAGTAAATCAATAAAGTATCATTCTCTTCCAAGGTCTTCCTGTCCCAGTCCCTGAACCTCTCATTTCGGAGGAGTACTGAAACCTGTTCAAGATTTATTTTGATGAAAGTAAGTATCTTTGCATTATCAGGCAGTAAAGAAGTTGTTTACTACTTCTCCAGGAGTGCTGAAAAATTTCCTCTGAATACATTCTTGCATTGTAGCTATCATAAAAATGTCTACCAGCTACTGGAGCCCCCAAATTGATATTTTTTCTTTCCAGAAAACAAAGACTTAAGCCTGAGACCTAGAAATTTCTTCATGGACTAAGGTATCCTGTCACATACACCAAGGTCTGTTCAAGTTTGGTATAAAACATTGCTATTCATATTCAGTTAGCAAATAAGCTTAGGCTGAGGTAGCAGCACCTGTTCTGAGTGCATTTCCTATAAATCAGTCTAGATGTTTAATATGTTCCTCATTACCAGAGCATTTGAAAACCAGCAATACACCTGAAAACCAATTTGCTGGCATAAATGCTCCAGGAAAGTGGTGAATTTTCAGCTCACACTGCTGATTATTGGCAGGTAGCAAATTTTGGCTTGGCCCTTTCCAAGGTTAATTCAATTCAGTCATACTTCTCCAATCAAGCTTTGAAAATACAGTCTGCATTATACACTATTACCGGAGCTGAAACTCCCATGCAACAATATATTTGTACAGCCACTGTGTATATAAAATGATTTGGTGAAATAATTCAAATAACAAAGAAAATCTTTGTTTGCAAGAAGTGTGAACAGGAGAAAAGTTGACTCAGCTCCTGGCTGTGGCTGGCCTGCTCAGCTATGACTGATATTTCTCATCCTCGTAGTTGGCAGAGAAATGCCATAAGTGGGAGGTGCCTTACACTCTGGGATTTTGCTCCAGAAACAAAACAAAGTGATACCCACTCACCTGCTCTTGAACTCAAGATGGCCTAGGGGTTTAAAAAGGCAGGGAAGAGGAGTGCTGAACTACTTGGAGCAGAGGCGTGCCAGGCAGGTTTCCCATTCTTGCATCACTTCCTGGCAATTGTGAGCTTCTGAAGAGAGATACCAAGTGACAAGGATTTGTGGACCTCCAGGCAGCTTACAAGATCTCCCTTCTCTAATGGGCCGGGGCACTTAGAATCATAGAATCATCAAGGTTGAAAAAGACCAGTAAGATTATCTAGTCCAACCACTGACCTGTCTGTACCATCCCCAGTAAACCACGTCCCTCAGTGCTACATCTACATGTTTCTTGAACACCTCCAGGGACAGTGACTCCACCACCTCCCTGGGTAGCCTATTCCAATGCATCACCACTCTTTCTGAGAAGAAATTTTCCCTAAGATCCAACCTGAACCTTGCCTGGCACAACTTAAAGACGTTACCTCTTGTCCTCGGGATGAGAATCAGTTTTTAGTCATCTAGAAGTTGTGTGTCTATTTGAATCTACTCATTTAGTCTTCCTACAGACAGCAACTTTTTATGCCTTGACTTGAAGCCTTGAATTTGTTTGGATGGGTTTTCTCAGGAGCCCACTCAAGGAGTGTGATTTTGCGGGGTTGTGGTGAAGACCAGATTTCTGCAAGCGTTTCTAGTTTTAGCCTTCAGGGACACCCTTGGGGAAGGGGGCAGTCTTGCAGCACTTGTTGAAGCTAAAATGGATGAAAGAGTAGAAAAGTCATGCTCATCACCGAAAGAAGACAAGTGCTGTTTCTTTGTGTGTCATGCCTGTGAGTACGGTGGGTCAGGTGTTGGCAGTAGATGTGGTGTGCAGCAGGTACTGGAGGCAGCTGGAAAGATCCAAGGCAGCTCTTATGTCTCTGTCTGGGAGGTCCCATTACTAGAGAGGGGAGGGTAAAGGACGGTGAAATAATCATGAAAGTAGACTTACCATAGGAACTGAGAGTGGCATAGACAGGGTCTTTCATTCATACAGCTGGAGATTCTCTTTTTCCAGAGCTAGTACAACACTGCTTCTCCTCCTTTATCTTCCCACTCCCTGATGAAAAATATAATTATCAATATTTCTGCACTGCCTGAGCACGGTCTTTTTTAATAAATAGAAATATTGGCTTCACAGCAAATGGTAGTTGTGAATTTTAATGAAATACATGTTTTATGTCTCCTGCTTATTATCAAATCCCTTTAAAAAATATTTTTTGCTAAACTTAAAAATAAACAGTATTTTTGGTTAAGTTCTTCATTTTACATCTTGAATAAGCATCTCATATTGATATCTACCTTTGTATTTCTATGTACAAATCTATCAAGACCATCAAGAAATGGTTTTCCAAACAGAATTTATTGCAAAGCTGATTATGTATTAATATATACAAATGACAAATCTAAAACACAATGTCAAAAAGCAAGAAGATGCAATCAAGAATTTATTATTCTTCCATTATTATTCAGTTGGGAAAATAGCTGCTCTACTTTACCTGAATAACTTCCCCCTCCCATACCTCACACAGAATCTAGATTTTCTAGGTAAGTGCCAGAGATTTATTTGTGATAAAATACATCAATATGTAATAATACCAGAAGTTCACTGTAATTTATTTACCTCTTCTTTTTTTTTTTTACTTTCATATTCCAGGTAGGCTTGTTCTAAAATTTTTTACCACACATACACTGTATATGTGTGTGTATGTCTAAACTTACAAGTACAATTTACAGATGGAATAAGTATCTTCTGTGTTTCATAACCTAGCACCTTGTCCTTTTTTATACGTTTCCCCAATGTTATAAAGTTTTCTTCCGTAAAATATTCATTAAAATGTTTATTCTCAGCAATTGTCCTATCCCAACCCCCAATTTAATAATTTTTTTTTTTTTTTGTAATTAAATTGTACAGTCATAGAATCACCAAGGTTGGAAAAGACTTCCAAGATCATCTAGTCCAACAGTCCACTAACTACCAATACTTCCCCATGAAAACATGTCCCTTTGTACCACATCTGAACATTTCTTGAATACCTCCAGGGATGGTCTTTCTTATAGTGAGAGGCCCAAAATTGAACACAGTACTCAAGGCGCGGTCTCACCAGGACCAAGTACAGAGGTACAGTCACTTCCCTGCTTCTGCTGGCAACACTATTTCTGATACAAGCCAGGATACCGTTGGCATGATACCTGAGTGCACTGCTGGCTCATGTTCAGCCAAGTGTTGATCAACACCCCCAAGTCTATATTTCCTTTATACAGTCTTCCAGCCGCTCTGCCCCAAGCCTGTAGCGCTGCCTGGGGTTTTGTGGCCAAAGTGCAGGACCCGACACTTGGTCTTGTTGAACTTGATCCTGTTGGCCTCAGCCCAGCTATCTAGTCTATCTGAATTCCTCTGTAGGGCCTTCCTGGCCCCAAGCAGATCGACATTTGCTGCCAACTTGATGCCACCTGCAAACTTACTGAGAGTGCACGCAATGCCTTCATCCAGGTCATGGGTGGTTGATACATACATGCACACAGATGCGTGCATGTCCACACTTACAAACGCATATATGGGTTGCATAGCATACATTGTATACTATATACAGAGATGTATATAGTACTTTGCATTAGCATCATACGTGTGTGTGTGTACATATATATATATATATATCTGTACATAAACATATATGTGGATGACTGAACTCAGTGAAACATCCTAATAATACAGGACATAATACAGAAATGATCTCCTGTGTTTCGCACAGAGGCAATCACTCTGCCAGCACATGCGAGAAGTCATTATAATAGTTGTTCTATTTATGGAGAAACGTGTAGCTAAAATGCAGGAAAATTATTCTTCCCATATTCTCACTTTTTTATTGAAGAAACAAATCACACAGTAAATTACATCTGATTTGCATGAAATGTTGCGTGCACCTAGATCTCAGTGTGAGCTTGGGAAAGGACACTTTTAATTCCAGAGCTTTTATAGCTGTTTGTTTGTATGCTTCATCATTTTTTTTATTCTCCTTTTTTAATATAAATTTCTGAGCTATAATTCGTATTTGGCTTCTTTTGCATTCGATAGGCCCTCTTGGGCTTAATATAACAAGTGAAAATTGCCATGATGTGTAAGGAAAGAGCAGCCACTGCCCAGGAGAAGGAGGTGGAAAAACAGGAGGTGCCTGCCCTGTGGCAGTGATAGTTGCTGCCCATGCTGGGGATTGCTGCCAATTGCTGTGGGGATCCTAAGAAAGAAGAGGGCCACCCGAGGGGTCTTGAAACAACTTCAGTGCATCAACTGTTTGCCTAGGTCAGCCCATTATTCTGTTTTCTCCAATTTTCCCTTCTTCATCTCTCTGGATGGCTCTTGTGAGGTGAAGAGGATGTGCTTCCCCATCACAGGTCACCCCCTTTAGGTTGTCTAGAAGCTACAGCTGCCTGCCAAATTGCTGGAGGGCACATTTAGGGCTGGTGCCGGAGCAAATCAGTGTGGTAGGTGTGGTGGTTCATTGCCACTCTTTGATTCTGGAGGTTAAACAGAGCCCTTGCACACGTAGTCTGAAAGAATTTGTCCAAAGCAGTATAGTCTGGTTCCTGAAATCCATCAAGAAATTGAGTAGGTCTGAATGAAAAACTCGATTTTTTGTTAGTATCCCTTCTGAAGAAGTAAACAGCTTCTCAATGAGTCTTTCCTTTGGGGATTTCAAAAAAGGCCTACTAATATTGTAAACCTTATGAAACCACCAAAGTAGCTAGTACAATTTAATAATTATGCTCCAAGTCTCTCTCTCTTTTTTTTTTTTTAAATTTCTTTTCTTTTTTTCTTTTTTTTTCTGAATGTAAATGGAGATTGCAAGTCACCTTCATTTAGCAAGTCTTATCTGATCTCTCTGGATGGCAGCAGGTTCTTGGGCTCTTGTCCCCATGCAGCTGTAAGTGAAGTACACTTGCTTGAAGTTGCTGATGGCGACTGGCTTCTGTAACACTGCTGTGGTGACCGCTTGTTTTGTACCATGGTGTCAGGAGGCCAGATCTGTCACATGTCTGATCTTGGTTGTGAAATGAATGTACAGTGATCAATACCTACAGTGATCAATGCCTCACAGTGAACAATATTCTGTGCAAATAACACCTTTTTCATTTATGAGTTCCAAGAGAACTTGTATACTTGGTTTGAATGTGGGAGTTCTAAGCTCATTTTCTTTTACAGTCTTTGGTGGTTTTCTTGGAATTCAGGACTTGGTGTGTGTATGTGTGTGTATGTGCAGGGGAATATCTCCCCTATCTAATTTTCAAAGATTTGACCAGGTATTCTTTCCTTAATGCTATTGAAAGTGTACAGTATCTTGCTAGAAGAGCTGCTTAGTATGCTGAAGGACTGAGAAACTAATCTGAAAGTCTAGCCTTTGAGGGTGTGATCTATTGCAATTAGAAATGTATTGCTTTGTAATTACTATTACCATTTGCTTTTACCTGCAGGCATAGAAATAAATACCTGTTGCCTCTGGATATTTACGCCCTCTACATTCCTGTAGAGAAGCCAGTCCTAATTTCAACAGTTCAACTGGAGTGAAGCCGATGCCTCTAACTATCCCTTGCATCTGTTGAAAAGTACTGCAAGCAAACACATCTGGGATATAACCATCATCACACAAATGTTGTCACCTGTCTGTGGAAAAAAAAAAACAAAAAAAACCCAGCATATTTAGAATGCCAATCTGATCTGAAGAGCTTAGGGATTACTGCAGTAACTTAGTTTTGGACAAATGAAGTTTCTTCGCATGGAGAATATTAATTTCCGAACAGCTTTTTTACTATCCATTCTTGCACTCCCTGGAAAATGATATTAGAGATACTGTGTATGTACCATTCCTTGCTCTAGTGTATGATAACCACTTGTCATCAGTGCTGGTTTGTGGATATATCAGAAATTAAGAAATATCAGTTAATTAATAGACAGTTATGATATTAGTGTTGAGATACAGGCTGATTCAAGGGTGATGAATAACTCACATCTCCTCTGTGCTGGACACTCTTTGAGTGGCATGTCCTAAGGGCAGTTTATCCCTGCCCTGCAGCAAGAAAGCCACCAGAACAATGTGTACCTACTACCAACTCTGTCCTTCTTAATGGTTTGGTGGGGAGGAGTCCAAGGAGGTGACCCATGCCGCATCTATGCATGACTCTTGGGAGAGTAAGGACAAATCAGTACTATGAATCTCATGAAGTCATTTTTTTTTTCTGTTCTGTAAGAGTTTCTCTGTGGGCTGAATGAAGCTTTAAGGCCATAGACAGAAATAGGTAAGCAAAACTGCTCTAAGTTAAAAATATTCACTGTTGTACCTTGTTGCTTGTTTTTTTTTTTTTTTTTTTTTTTTTTTTTTTTTTTTTTTTTTGAAAATTGGGTATGTTCATCATTCCCATTCACCATGTGCTCCCTCATTCTGTCAGAGCAGTTTACAGGATGGGGGCTTGGGCATTGGAACAGGAGCACAGAAGGTCCACTGAGCTCTCCTAAAGGAAACTGCAGTGGATCAAACTCTTCCCTCTTCTACTTGTATACAGCTAGGGTAGTCCATCACAGTCCACAAAGGCAGCATAGCAGAAAGCTGAAATTATTCAGTGTCAGAAGCTGCAGAATATGTTCGGAATTTTCAGACCCAAGGCAGGGGTCGTTTAACCACCTGAAGCAGACGGTGGCAATCTCTGGGAGCTGTGTGTGAAACGAAATAACTCTCAGCTTCTGCCTGGACTGACTGCTGCCAGAAGTGAGAGAAGAAGTTAGGATTTGTTTGTGGGAAAAAGAATTGACATTATTCAGCACATGTTGGGAGTGCATGCTGGGGATCAAAGTGTCTTGTGTGTGGCTATTTTGTGTGGAGATAAAGGCGTTTGCCTATAAAACAAGATATAACAGGGAGAATTTGCTTTGCTACTTATTGTGACTTAGCAGGGGTAGTGTTTTTTGACTATAGTTAACCAGCAACCACAAGGAAATAAAATTGAGCACTAAATGACTGCTGTGAGCACCATGTATTTGTCAGGTTAGTGTGTGATGTTGAATTGAGAAGTGGCTGGATGCAGCTTTTGGCCACAGAATCACTTTAAGGGAGGAAAGGTTTGCCAGAGACCAGTACCTTGTCATTCTCTCCGTCACTTATAAACTCCAAAACCTTTGAACATGATCTAAAAGTGACAGCATATTTTCTTATAAATAGAAATGAATGGAATATTTGAAGTAAAATTTGATATTATATTCTTTACAAATCTATTCCTTGCGTGGGCTGCTAGCCTTACTGGGATTCTGCTCAGCTTTTACTTTGTATGTGTTTAGGATCTCGCTGGTAACAAGGGACAGAAACAAACGCCTCTCAAATTGCCTAATAGATACCATAGATATAAAAACAAATATATCTTCCTGTCAGACTTCATAGACATACATGTGCTTCCACCACCATACTGCATAGATCCTACATAGCAATATTGTTCAGGAGAGTTTATGTTAATGTCTCAGGAAAGATCACAGTGCTGTAAGTTGTACACATCACAAAATAGAGTGAAATTTCTTTTCTGCAGCAGCAAGGGTGATTTTCCATTGACAGATGAGTGTAGGAGACAATCCAAAAGCAAGGTTAGCGCAGGTGATACAGACACTTCAACCCTTCTGGTTCATTCAATCATATCGTACCTGTTTTTCCAAGGAGGCCAAAGCTTTCCACAGGCTATCCCTGAAGTACTCGTCTCCCACAAATGGGGAGAGGGAAAATCCGTGCTTGATTTGAGAGGTGGAAGGACAAGAGGAAGGTGAAGCCCATCTCTCTAGCTCTGCTCTTTACTCTCTTCCATTTTTGTCCTCTCTTCTGAATGACACAAAGTCAGCTACTTCCCCATGCAAGGGGGTATTGCTCACATTGCTTCAATCATTCCCAGCAGTGTCATTTGCTTGACGCATACATATGCAATATAGCTGTAAGTTTTGCAGCTTTGCTTGGCTTGCAGCGTTACTCAACAGCAAAGAGAAAAACCTGCCACATATCCTATAATGCTGAAATCTGCTCCTTGTTTTTTTTTTTTTTTTTAATAAACAGTTATCTCATTATTGCGTTCTCTCTCACACATGAATGTCTGAAGCACTTAATAATTTGAAATTATCATCAATATAGCTGTCCCAGGTGAAAAAAGCCTACAGCAAGTTTATGATGTGGTTCAATCTAGTCATTGATTTCTGGACCTACTGTAGCCCTTCAGGGCAAATCACAAAGCCAAGTTATCTTGGAGAGATGGCTTTTGTATCTGAATTTCTGAATGAGGTGGAAAAAGTGCTTTAAATCCTTCATATGATCTGACTCAAAAATCTGCCTTTTTCCTTTGAGGGTAATGGTATATGTCACTTGCAAACAGATGATTCTGATACACTGGGAACTTGGGTATCTGAAGACCATATAGATAGACTAGTTATCAGGAATGGTCTTAGATACTTGAAGTTGATGAAATAGAATATAATGAATTAGGATGTGCTCAACCCTACTCTCAACTTGCTAGAAGACATTTCTTTGGGGTTATTTCCCTCCAGGCAGAGTTGCAGAGCCACACAATTTATTGACTTCAGTGCTTGCTCTTGAACTTGCAGACACAGAAATGTAGTCTGCCAGGTAATGCTAGTATTACCTGGCTCTCATCTGGATTCAGTCTGAGGAGACTGTAACGTATTTCTCACTAACAAGGAAATTACTGTTCCCAGCTTTTTGGTGCGGAACTGGAACGGCAGGATGTGAATTGACATGCCAAAGTCACCTTAACACACCCTGGAAAATAATTTTGGATCATAGACCAGTGCTGAAATTTTGGTAGCCAAACATTATGCACCCCAAGTGCCAACTAAGTGTTACCTGAGACTGGAACAGTGTTGGGTTGTTGATTATTTTCGTTCTGGCTGAAATTCCCAATCATATTTCTCTTCTAGTAACTTTTGAGTTTGGAAAGGCTATTTGCAGTGGAAGCTGTTTCCAGAAGACATAACTTCTCATCATACCTGAAGAACTAGGGAAGATGGCTGAGTAATGCACTGCTTTTCTTCCTTTGTGCTTTAACAGCTCCATTTGTAGAAGAGGACCGATTATTCTGACTGACTTTTGTACTTTGTGAACCTTAGCTACATTTTATATGTTTATGTAGTTATTTTCCTGCTGTTCCTGATCCTCTGACACAAACTATGAGATGGAAATTAAACAAGAAAATAATATATGAATTTGTTTTCCTTAACTGTACTAAGGTTTATTATGCACTTTCAGTTGACATATGGACTTCATCCTTTTGTTCAAAACGGAGAAAAATAATTCCCTCAATGGAATTGCTAAGAGACACACAGATTGCACTCTGTCCTCAGTTACAGGTATTGTGGTGAAACTCTGGCTTAATGTTTTTCTTGCTTTTCTATTCTGGAGAATACATGCTATGATCAGAGTTGCCAAAAGAGAGAGATCATGTGCATTACAAATATATTTAAAAATATGTCAGTTTTTTAAAGGGCATTTAAACTCGTTTTTTTTTTCTTTTCTTTTTTTTTTAAGTTTTGGACATTCATTAATTACTTATCTCAACACCTATTAAGAATTTTTTCTTGTCAGTTTTATCAGCCTGTTTTTCTTACTTCTATGGATTCAAGGGGGTACAGAGAAGCCCAAACGCTGGAAAAGTGAAAAATTGTTTTACTTGACAAATCCAAAAGATTGTAAAATGAAAAATGTACAAGAAATAATTTATTTCTGGGGACAGAGTAATTTTTCATGCTAAAAAGTTTTACATAAAACTTTGACTTGCTCTAACAATGTCTAAAGCACTGAAACCCATCCCCCCAAGTCACAGCACAGAGCCCTGCAGTATCATTTCTGCAGGATAATTAGCATTCTGCATAACAGAAGCCAGAGCAGTGAGGTCAGGTTTCAAAGTGGGAAGCAAGGGTAGGCCCCCGAAATTGTGTATATGGGTTAGCTGCAACCAGCCTGGCAAGCTATACAGTTCTGTTATTCTTTTAACCCTTTACTGATGGACGTATTTAGCACAGTGCAGAGATAAAGACGCCATTTCGGAACAGAATGTAATACATACCTTGTCTGTTCCCACTGGTTTCCAAACACTGTATCAGGTCTGTCACTAATGGTCAAGTAGACATAAATGAAGAGTTTGTGTATATGTAAGTGTAGATTTCTGTATTTATGATACTTTTATTTTCCTTTTTAACTCTTAAGAAACACATATCTTTTCAAATGGGCTTGCTTTTGCTACAAAATGGGCTTGTTCCCGGAGTCTCTCTGCTGCTGTAATATTCTCATGCTCTTCCCTGGGAGAAAGTATGTGTTAATCATTATCACCATTAGAAAAGAAGGATGTTTTAATGTTAACGTAATAACTTCCTCTTATGGTAAGACATATTCCGTTACTCATTCCACAACAGATGTCATTTGTGACCACTTTGGTCAGGACTTGTAGAAGTCTACTGAAGCAGCAAACACATGTAAAAGACTTTCTTCCTCTCCCAGACCCCGTTAAGCTAAGCAGCACACAAACAATTGAAGGATTTTTATTATTATTTGCATGTGTTATGGGCAGCACAACCCTTTGGATAATGCTGCACTGAGGAGTGAGGTACTTGAGATTTCTCCTCCTGAGCTCTGAAGTCAGGGTGCAGCCTGGAGTGAGCATTTTCACCTTTTGCAGTACTTCCAGATGGTGAAACAGTATGGAGTGCAGTTGGGAAAAGAGGGTTAGTTTCCTAGTGTCACATTTGTTATGCATTCTCTTGGCCACTTCCTAACCCATCAGCAGTTTTGGTTTGGACTGCAGAAGCTTGTAGTTAGCGGAGAAAATCTGCTGATAATCAGTGTGCTTTCAAGAGATATATTCCTAGAAGAAGCAGTGGCAGGAAAGGGGGTGTGGGGCACATTGCAAATGAATGTCAGTGTCTCTGCTAGAGTTGCACAAAATTAACGGAAATTAGATCTCTAGCTACTGAAGAGAATCTTCTGTACTGAGATAGCTATTAAAATAGAACAATCAGAGATTATGGTACATGAGAGCCTTTTTAATTGTTAATTTGCTCACTTCAAAATGACCATACAGTGAAATCAGTGTCTTTTAAAATAACATTGTTTTCCTTAAAATTGGTTTCCCTTTTCAGCATTATCTTTCTAAGAGGACTGTGGTGATGTTGTTGGGAATTATCTATCCCACACTGAGGGAGCCTATCTGAAGGTAACACAGTCCCTGCAAAGTGCAAGTATAATTAACCATTCTCCTCCCCCTATTTATCTTGATTTCTGCTTCCATCTAGTTGTTTTTCACGCTTGTAAAGTATAATTTGAATAAAGTTTTAGCACTTTCTTCCTACACAACCTCTCACTCTCCATTCCCTCCCTCCATAACATTGCAGTGATCGGAGTGTGAATTATCTCAGAGTAAGGGTGGGTGAACTGTTCTGCCTGAGCTCAGCAGCACTGAAGACAATGGAGCACAGCGTCAGCGATTGACACAATTCTTTCTTATAGAGACATTTTGTATGCTAATGAACTCTGATGGCAAGACCAGACTTTTTTTTTGCTGCTAATTCTGGCAATATCTATCTCTGATGGGAACCTAATTTCTACCCACAAGGATTTTCAGAGTAAAAGAGTGAGCAAAGAATGATGCTCAGTATTGATGCAACTCTCCACTTGGCTTCACTCCTGTGTTTTGCCCACTGCCAGGAAAATAGAGCCTCTAGACCAAAGCAATTGGCATCTGGTATTTCCTTTCAAGTGCTTCTATATGAGCCAGGCTCCTTTCACCACCGGATTCCTCGCAGAAGCCTCTCTTTAAAGCAGTCACTGCTTCCTCAGTAATTAGCCCACAAGACACAGCTGCATAGCCAAGAAACATTGATCTAATAGGTTTAAGTGGTGATGGTCAAGACTGAGCAGCTACCATGACATCTCAGCACTGGAAGACAAATAAGAAGGGGCTTTGTTGCACGTTTTTTTTTTTATTTTTATTTTTATTTTTTTGTGCTTTATGCAATGTAAAATGAAGGAAACACAGAGGAACTGCAAGAATCAGATAACTGTATTTACACACTCAGTATCACATGCAAGGCATGACTGCTGAATAGCTTTGTGGAAGGTTGAACACTCAGAGCAATTGTTCCCAGCCTGCTCTTAGCTTGAAATCCATGGCTTTCATTTCAGACCCAAAGAAGGGCTTATGAGAGCCATGGTTTGTCTGTTTTTACCAACTAGGTCAGCGGGTTTAATTAGAGACACTGCATCTCTCTCTACGGCTTACTTCCCTAGGCTACTCAACTATTTGAATAGATAATCCCAATTCCTAATAATTACAGCTGCAATATTATATATTTTGCAGAGATAACTCTTTCAACTGAAAATTTAGAAGCTGCCAGTTACATCTTCTTGTATTAGCGCTCTATCACAAGGCACAGGCTGACTTATCTGTTGTTTTCTTTCCCTCCTGTCTGCCATGCACAGCTTTTCCTAGCACCACTGAAGTGTTAGTCTATGGAGGTGTGATTCTACACCAAACCAGCCAGGCTGGTGGGACTATGGTGGGGATTCACGTATTTTTGTTTTAAAAACAGGTTGTGGCAGTTGAACTGGTGGCTCAACATCTGCAGGTGCAAGTTAATCTGATATTAGCCAGGTTTCAACTGATTTAATAATGTTCACACCCAAAGCTGGTTTAATTAACTTGGATTTAGATGAGGGCGTAAGAGAGGACATGTCAGTTTGGTGATTAATCAAAGGAGAAAGAGCCAGCAGCCCTATCTCGCCTCCATTTCAGGCTCTCCAATAGATTAGCGATGTGACCTTGGGCACATCTCCTGGCATGTTTTTTGCTTTGCTTTCTTCAGACTGGATATAATCAATTTCTCAGAATAGATGCAATACTGAACTCACAGGCATCTGTGAAACTTAATTCCCTGCATGCGGAAAGGGTTTAGGCAGCTGCTGGGGAGTGCAGCTCTGCAGGGAAGGGGCAGGGCCTGCCTTCTGCCTGAGTCAGTGACTCACAGAGTGCTAGGAGTCATAGGTGCTGCTGTCCCTCACAGTGATGCTGTCTTGCACTGAGTCTAAATTGCAAAGGGCATGTGAGTACCAAGCATTTGAGCCAGCTAGGATGGTCCTATCCAGTAATTTGGTCTCCATTTGCCAGTGTGGATGGGAAATCCACCCAGTTGTTTTTATTTTGTTTTGTTTATGAATGGGTGTAAAAGATCCTCATCAGAAAAGCAATCTTTGCTCTGTTTTGCCTTTGTGTGCAGAACATCTGTAATAAGATGCTTAGAACTTTCAGAAAACGAAGGTGAAGAAATCATTGCTGCCCATGCCTCTGCTGGCAGAGCACCTCCTGCTGAAGACCTGCCTCCACAGGCTGCTCTGTGTGTTCTTGTTGACTTTTTGGCCAACACCATTTAGCCATCTGCTGTTCTTCTTGGCTGATCCAGCATTGCTGCTAACTGTTTCCAGTCAGTCCATCATAGAAAATGTGAAAGTCCTCAGTAGCTTCCTGCTCATCTATGTCCTGGTGCAGCTTAGCTAGATGCTCCTGCGCATGCAAAACATTCCCATTGTTGTTTATTGTTATTCTGGCGATTGCTTTTTGGTTTGTTTCTCTCAGACAAACCATGTCTTTAAAAGTAATGGAAGAGACCTACAAGATCAGTATAATTGCCATGATTTTCTAAAGTTTATATTTTGGTGCACTTGAGTACTGTGTCATCAGTCTTACTTTAAAAAATCAGAAGGAATTCAGGAAAGCTGCAATGCCTTTTTTTTTTTTTTTTTTTCCCCAATGCCTCAGAACAGACAGTGATAAGAGAGTCAATGTTCTTAATTGTCCACACTGATCTAACATGAATTTCTTGATCAGAAATTCTCAATAAATCAGATATTCCAGCCTTGAACGGGGGCAATCCAAAAAAGGTGGGAAGTGAGAAATCCAAGATACTCTCAGCCCACTTACAGATTTATTTAATACTTGGGAGCTTGCACACAATTAACTAATTGAGCAAAAATCAGTGCTTGGGGTAAAGAGCAGGCCTTCTAAAATAAGAACTTGGCATCATTTGAAGGGCAAACACTTGACACTCGACATGAACTTAAGCAGGAACTGACTTTCAAAGAGAAATATGTCTGTCACATTTAAGTCTACACACATATTCTCTTCAATATTTGGGATTCTAAGCTCTTTGAAGGTAGTCTCTTCACTTCCCCGCAAAGCACTTCTTTGTTCACCTTTGCAGTAATTTTCTCTCTTCTCTCCCCTCCTGCCCCCAGTCCCCTTAATGTTACAAAAGAATTTGCTTCTGGGATGAGATTTTCTTGCTGAGTTTCATCCCCAAATTATATTTTACAGATGACTTTGAAATTCCCTGTAAGTGTGCGCTCATTATTGGATATCTTTGATACAACTTTAAATACAGCTGTGCAGACATTGCCACTATTAGTGCTAGGAAAATATAAAACTTACATAGAGAGAGGAATAGTCAGAGCCAAAAAAGCTTGTGATAGATAAAAGTAGCAGTATGTTTCAGATATGGGACCCTGGCCTCGTAAACATTGCAAAGCTCTCTGAATTAGTCACTTCACACAGTATTCTTAGGGGACTTTTAATCAGACCATGTTGTGCAGTGGCTCATCCTGAATGTATTTAGCCTGGGGATTTGTTACCCTGATCTATATTTTCTTCTTCTTTTTTTTTTTTTTCTTTTTCTTTTTTCTTTTGTCTCCTGGAGATTAGTACAGCAAAAGAAGAACAGAGACATAGCTAGAGCGGGCCAATCAAGGCTGTTTTGGGCTGAACAAGAGGCATGCTTAAAGGATGTTGACTGTAAACTACTGCAAACCACATACATTTTTCAGCAGATCGGAGGACCAGTTCTCATCGTTGAAGGAAAATACTGACTGTGCAAAGAAATGTAGATAATTTGAATGAGAGTAGAAAATCCCCATCACTAATGCTTCTTCCAACAGATCCAGCCCTTGTTGTGCTTTACAGATGGCTCCAAAACTTCTTCCCAAGGGACAAAGTTACCAGGCTGAACTTACTCAACTGAGAAACCTACTGCCCTAAAAGAGCTACACCACAATAGAGAGCGACTCATGATGCTTCATGTTTGCAGAAGGCAGCCATACCTGTCCTGAGATTTGGAAAGCTCTCCTGTGTGCCTGGGGCAGGAATGCACCAGTAGAAACCACTGGTGATTCTACCCTCCCTGTGACAGCCCTTCACAAGCTGCTTTGCCCAGGACTGGGAAAGGTTGCTGAAGTGGTGGATGAGCAGTCTCACAAGCCCAGGAAAGCACTGCCAGAGCTTTTGTTTGTCACCTCAGTCCTACTTCAGAATGAAAATGGGAGGAATTTTTGTTCATATTTCTCACCATTTTGATGTCTCCTCACGTAACAAGCATGTTGAGATCATGGTCCTGGCATGAAGAAGAAAATGACTCCTAAAATGGTTTGTGATGGGGTTTTAAGAACAGAGGTTTATACATACCAGGCTGGAAGTTGCTGTGATATGCATGTGCAAAAGAATCTGTCAAAAATTTGGAGTTCCTTTGAATGAAGTTCTTCCTGGCTGATTTACTCAGTCAACAGAGTATACACTGTACATTCTCAATGAGCAGGAGGAGCTAAGTGTTTCTGACATCTTCCTGCTGTGCCATTTTGAGAACTGGTATTCATATAACGTGTATACTGAATCTCTTAGTGTCAAACCATTGTTCTCAGTGTTTCTGAAATCATCATGCTGTGTTGTTTTGAGAAGAGGTATTCACGTACCGCAGATCTCTTAGTGCTGAGCCATTGCTTTGCAATGTCAGAGGTGGCAGACTGAAGCAGACAGCAATATGACCAGCACTGGTGGAGAATGCTATTAAAACTCATCAGAAAGAGGACAAATAAGTCCTTACTGAGATATTATTTTGTCATTTGGGATGCACATGGATTAACAGAGAGATGATCCTGTCTTAATAATCTGATGTTTTTATTTTTAGGCATAGGCACAAAGACCTGGCAAGAGGAAGCTGGAGATGTAAGTTACACAGGCTTCATGATGCTTTTGTGGCAGCAGCAAACACATAAAGGCTTGTATGCTATTGACAGTATGGTCAAGGGGTGACACATCTGACTGATTTAAGAAGTGGCTTCAGCATAGAGATCGTAATATTTTGGTGTAAGCTGAAGGGAGGAGCAAAGAATTGCAAAGATGAGAACTGAGTCTAGATTTGTTCCTCTTATACTATTTGTCTGAGGCCTGAGGAAGATAAAAATGCTGTAGAGCAAAAATATTTGCAGATAATGCAGAAACAGGGATCGCTGCCAAAGTAAAGAAGCTACATGTGTGTATGGGAAGATGAATGACCTAGATAGAGTAATGAGGAGCTGGACAAAACAGAGGACCAGACTCTGAAAGATCATACTGTGCAAAAATGCAGTTCAGGAAAATGTAATTCATGGATAACAGTGAGAACGAATTTGAGGCAGAAGGATTAAAATTGGTGCATACGCACGCAGAAATTTACAGAAACCTTTGCAAACTGTACGTAAATAGTGGATTTAAGTATTAAGAAATTACCCTCCTTTAGAACTGCAGAGACCTTACTTATACTATCATCCTCCTTTCTGATCATCTGATTATAAGGAATTATTATAGAGATGGGTAAAGATGCATCAAGAGCAAGCAGAATAATGCAGGGATTGGGAGACACTGGTTGTACTAGATAAGCTAAAGAAATTAGGGCTGTGCTCTGTGAAAGAGAAGACTGTGAGGTGAGATCATTTTGCTCTGTGAAGTTCTTGGGGGAATAGGAAGAATCATTGATACCAGACAATCTGAATTTGTGTCATCTTGAAAAAGAAGAAGGCACAAATTAAAATTTTGCATTATATGGAGGGAGTTTCCGCAAGGAATTTAGTTTAGAATTCCTTTGTGCAGGGAGCAGATAATATACAAGATGCTGAAAAGTGCTCTCTACTATACAGAAAGCCCAATGGGAACACAAATTTTTACTGCTATATCTCCCAAAGCCACATCTTTGTCTGAAGAGTGCTTTAAAGACAGCACCATTCTTCTACAGAATACAGGAGAGGGCCATAAGAAAAAATAACCTATCTCATCCTCATGAGAATACTCAAAGTGTTTCTCTTGGATTATTGGTAGCATTTTCAGAAAGGCTGGATGTCTGAACCCTTGTGAAAATTTCAGCTCTGAAGGAATTGTTTCCTGGAAGAATCAGTGAAGTAGCTTTGAAATTACACAGCACTGGTTCTGAAATTGTGAGACCCCTTTGGGATGTAGGACTGAGAAGACTGAATTTCAGCTTTGACATAGTTTTTACAAGTTTTAAAGGATTAATAATACTGCAGCAGTGGAGATAAAAGGCATATGGCAAAGTCTGTAAGACACAAATGAAATGTGTCACTATTTGAATGAGTCTAAAAAAATTATTCAGATGGCATACAAGAAAAATATTTATTGGGGATAGACCTGCTGGTGCAATATGGAGATGAATATACCTGTCTCTCTGGAACTCAGGAGGGAGGTAGATGAAAGTCTGAAGTTTAATAAGGGGAAACTTCTGACTCCCTCTACCTCCCATTTGCTTCCTTCACTCTCCCATGAGTTAAGTGAAATAAATCTACAAGGTATTGCTTTATTGAGTATAAACAGATTCTTAACTTTTTTCTCCACTAAAATGTGTCAAGAATTTTGTATGCAAAGCAAACACTTGTAAAAAATTCCAATTCAAAGAAACGTGTTTGGCTTCTGTTCTGCCCCTTTTTCATTAAGGGCTTAGTGGACTTCTAGTATCTGAAGGACTCCTTGACCTGTCAGTGACATCTGCTAGAATACTGCATCTCAGCCCTACACACTTACTGCTTGCAAGACACCCTAAATTCAAACCTCACAAGCAGAGCTGCAGTTGTAAATTAATCTTTCATACCAAATGTAAAAGGACTAACCCCATTATTGTGCACATCCAGAAATGTAGGCTGCAAGCCTTTTATGTCTATGAGTTGACTTCCTCCTTTCTTCTTCACTATTGGGCATCACTTGCTGATGCCAAATGATTTAAATGCATGCAAGAGGACAAACAGAAAGGAACCTAATCCTGTCGTTCACAACGCAGAATATATACTGCCACACAGTGAATTATTTTTACATAGGTAATTAATAATAGAGAAACAATGTAGTGACAGTCTGAGTCCCAGGGGAGAAAATTGTCAGCCTATTTATTCATTTATTCTTTTCTAACTAAATTGATGGGATAGTCTGATGCCTTTCTGGATTCCACACAGCTGATGAAACTGCAAAGAAGTTTCATTTAAATAACAGGCAAATGTTCCAATTAGTCAAAGCCTAATTCTTCTGCTTTGAAATGATGAGTGGCACGTACTGTGGCCTCTGCCAGTCTGAAGGGGTAAAACCTGCCCACCAAGAGCCCAAAGACATTGATGTGAACATTTTGGACATGGGTTCAAATACCTTAATCCGTTTTGATTTGCCAAGAGTCTACAACTGTCTTGTTAAATGGGATATCACTAATTCTATCATATAAACTCATCTTTGAGCTATTAGGGAGTTTGAGGGAACTAAAATACAGTTCTTGGGAGAATAGAGAAGATAGCACTCAATTCTACTGCCTAATGAATGATTATGTTCGGTGTTCTGTGTGGTATACGCTCACAGAAATTTTATCCTGCATGGTGGTCGAGATCCCAGTGTCAGCAAGGGAGAGATTTTCATAATAACAAAGTGCTACTAATTTGAAAACAAGCTAACAGCCAGAGAACCCAGGTACAAACAAATATCTCATAGTTCATTTCTCTCACAAGGCAGATGTTCCTGCAAGCAAAAAGAAAGAGCCCAAACTGCAATTCTTTAAGTGAAGAAGTTTGTAGACTTTTTTCAGCATGTTATAGGCTTAACCCTCTTCACAAATTTTGTGTCTCTACTTTTGCACCCCTTTGTTTTCCCATATTTATCCATTAAGGATCACCTCGACTTCAGTGCTCTTGCATTCTTTGATGCAAGCTGCTAGTGTACATATGGAGCAAGAATCCCCAGAGTGTATTATAGTGCAGCGAGTAAAGAATGATTTTTGAAATAACTAGCTACAGCTGAATCATGATAAATCATGATATTTCATTGAATTTATCTTCCGAATATTAAATGTACATAGCTGTGTCATGTTGAAATATTGAAATATCTCCAATGTAATCCACTGTAATCCGTTGTTGGGAGCTGCAGGGGAAAAGGCAGTGAAAGGTTGGGTACTATTAGTTAACCAATAATCTACACAAGCTCTTGGAACTGGCAGCGGAGCCACAGTCACAACACTAGTTTCAGCCTGGGAGAGATTGACATTCCCTGTACCAACTATTTGGCTGGAACTTAAATATGTCACTTGGCAGTGAGAGCTGATAAAAGCCCTGTTATTTTCTGGGCTGAGAGCAAAACAAGACTGCAACCTTCCTAAATTATTACACAGAGCTTGTAAGGAATTGTTGGTTTATGTGAAGTAATTTGATCTGGTCATTAGATGAATTTGTCTCTTCCACTCTTATTTTATTTGTGTATGTTTATACACATATTGCATTTTTGCCCAGTTACTTAGTTCTAATTAATACATTAGATATGAGCATGGTATGAATGTCTGTTTCCCCGAGAGCACCTTGCAGAAGTGGAGGAGTTTGCAGGGAGGTGAGCAGCACTGTGAGACCTGCATTCTCTTCTCCAAGGCTGTACTTGCAGACTCTCTAACCCTCAATGCTGGCTGGAAAACCCAATGTCTGTTGAAATCCTGGTATCTACTGTAAAGCTAAAGCATTTCCTCTTGTAACTCTGCATTATTTGTATGGAAATTAACATCTGGGACATGCACTCTTAAGAACAGAATAACATTTGCCGTGTATCTAAAGGAATATATTAAGGAGGGCTAACATGTGACTCTTTACTACCTTTGTGTCCTTTCCTTTCCATGTTCCCCTGCTAGGGACTAGGACTGTCTGTTGATGCACTGCCTATCACATCCCAGTTTATTTGCAGACTGATGGATAAAACAAATCCCTTCTGCAGAGCTGAACTGGAGCTCGTGGTACAGAGGTTTCACTGTGAGAGCTGTGAACTCAAGGTTTTTTTGGGGAAAAGCAGTGTTCCAGGCTAGATTTTTTCAGGCTGAAATAAATGATAATCTTGGTTTTAGTTCTATTCAAATACATTTTATACGTACACAACTTTTGTCACCTTTCTGAGCAGGGAGACATGAACTGAGTACAGCCATACCTCTTTATTGCCAAGCCAGTAGCATTTTATATATCATTTATGAATGTAGGACTGCTGCTTGGCACAGTTTTGCAGTGTAGTGGTTTTCACTGGTTGCTGTCAGTGAGCAAGTGTGACTTTGAAGGAAGTCAGACTGGAATTTAACTGTATAAGAAGCTTCAGAGTGAATATGATCAGGAAAATATTTATCCAAATTTTTCAAGGTTATGTACTTTCCCCCAGTTTCTTCTGT
This sequence comes from Tragopan temminckii, assembly GCA_028571105.1. Taxonomy (NCBI): domain Eukaryota; kingdom Metazoa; phylum Chordata; class Aves; order Galliformes; family Phasianidae; genus Tragopan; species Tragopan temminckii. Next base: position 45,886,827 of record JAOWBP010001760.1, on the reverse strand, counting down.
ACTGGGATGAAGTCAGAATTTTTCAAAACAGAAATCAGAGATGCTGCAGATATACACAGTCTTTGGAAACAGCATTCAGATCCTTCAGATGCCCCTCCTCAAAGCCATTGGTCATGCATGACCAGGCAGTGCCAAGCCAGCATCAACATGCAGTAGTGCAGAGGAGGAGTGGGACCTGCCTGCAGAGGACAGCACAAATGCACACAAGGGAGATCAGAGTCATCCTGTTTAGGGTGATCTACCATGCAGCACGTAAAGTCTAGGATGCTTGGACTGGAACAAGGGCTTCAGCCCCAGAGGCTGAGAAAAAAAGACCTGAGCTGGGATATTGGTGCATGGTCATCCACACAGTCAAATCGTAAGCCCTGTTGCAGCCTGCATCAGCTCCCACAGTATGCCCAGACAAGGTCCGCAGGATGGCACAGGTGAGGATCTGCACCCTTAGGCAGTGTGGATGAGGCTATATAAAACCTAGAGGGAAGAAGAGGCCAAGCACCAGCAAACAGAAGACAATGTGCCGCTTTCCCTCAGGGCCATAAGAGGCATTGGGAAGTGCTCAGGGAGTCATGATGTCAGCTAGGCTCCACTGCTCCTTTTTCTGGGTTTCAGCCTCTTCCACATGAGGTATTTACCTATAGAAGTCCCGAGCTGCTGGAGCAGTGCTGTGGGCTGTGTTATTTATATAGACAGGACTCCCCTAATACTGGACTGGTGCCTCTTTTGGGAAGGAAGCCTTGCTCTTCTCTCTTTCTTAAAAAGTCCATGCCTCTTGAACCTTGTATATTTATTCTTATTAAAAATTTTGACATTGAGTTTGTGGAAAAATATTCTACGAGGAAAACTCTTGATCCAGTAAAATATTAGTTTGACTCTTATTAATTCAACTGGCTTTCTCTGTTTTAGCAGATGTTTGAGTCTTCAGAGCCCTCTGGGAACAATGTATTTTAAGCTTGTTCAATTTAGAGAATCTTAGAATCATAGAACGTCTTGTGTTGGAAGGGACCTTAGAGATCACCTGCTTCCAACCGCCTGCTGTGGGCAGGCCTACCATGCAAAAAAACTTCAGGAGAGAGTGTGAATGCAGTCCCCCGTGGTATCAGGCGTAGATGAAGAAATAATGTGGAAACTGGAGCCACAAAATTTTTGCAAGAGCAAAAAATGAATGAAAGTAGACAGGTAGTTTAGGAATGTTGAATAAAAGAAAGAGAAGATGGAAAACTGCCCATGCATTCAAAATACTTGAATTAAAATATCCTCTGCACATGAGCATAAACTGTACGCTGTCCTCTCTAGATTTTAGGGAATTGAGAACATAAGGAGTTAATTTTTTACTGTATTTTTCACTGGTTTTCTTCCCAACCATGGCTTATTTTTTTTAATGTCAGATCTACATTGACGTTCATATCAAAAAACCTGTGATTTAACTTGATAGATCAGCTACTGTGAGGGGGCAGGGAGGGAACTGACCCTACTATTGAGATATATGATACTTATTTAGTGAAATGACATATATTCTTTATGAGATGCACAGGTGTAAGCCACATACTTCTCATTCAAGGTTACTTACAAAGAAGGAGTTAAAGAAACTGAGTCTGTTCTCCTGCCTTCCTTTCTTTTATTTAAAATAGAAAATACAGTATTTTCTGCATTAGAAATACTATGTACTGTGATTGAGTGAGAGAAGAGATGAACCGTGACACCACTTGACATTAATACAGAAGCAGTTCTGCAGGGCTAGTAGTTTTAGTCTAGCTGATGGGTGCAGGGTGATTTGGGTTTCTTTATTTTGTCTGCACAAGTGCAGCATCAGTTCACACATTCTGAGTGTAAGTTGCCACTTCTGCAATTAGAAGAATGCCACTACTTTTTGCAGTGTTTCAAAAAGGAGATTTGTGGGAAGTACTACTCTCCTGATGTGTTTAGATTGTTCTAAACTATTTCAAAAGAAGTCAAGAAAAAATCCATAACCTCCAATATTTTATACAGGTGAAAAGAAAACATAGAAACTACATAAGCCTAAAAAGAAATTTTAGGTGATACAGCTTATCTACAGAGAGAGACTCTCCTGTGCAGTTAAGAATTTTTCTTCATCTACTTCAGTGAAAAATGCTGATTTGTTAAAAGAATTTCAGGAAATGAGCTGTTTTATTTCAGTGAATTATTTGTTAATAAATCACATTTTCAATAAGAAATATCTACTTTGCTATTTACAAAATTGATTTTTTTTTTTTCAGTCAGAACTAACTTTTTCTTTTAGAATTTAATTTAATTTGTACTAGAAAAAAAAGAAACTAGGTCATAGGATACATTTCAATTGAACAAACCCCACTTTTTGTCTGTTTCATTTTGCTAAAAGAGGTTCTTTCCAATCTATACTATTCCATGAATCTATGAAATTTCATTTTTTGAGGCTGGAAAAGTAATTGGAATATCAAATCTTTGTGTGTATGCTGCCTAAACCCTGCTTTCTAATAATGTCTTGATAACTCCCTCAGAAAGCTTACAAATAAGCAAATTTCTTTGCGTTTTCTTCTGTCAGAGAGAAACTTTGTAACCTGAATAACAGTATATAATTTGTTTGGTCTTTGTTTTCCCTTAGCTCCTTTGCCAAGAACAGTGTCGTGATTTTTGACCTTCGGTTAGCAGCAGCAGTGAACAGCAAAGATGCTGGAAATATACATTAAATCTCTCAATTGTAGTTGAAAATATCTGAAAAAAAATTGCAGTCTAGTCTGCTTTCCATTTGAGACTGTCTATTTGTGATGGCTTTAAAACACCTCACATGAGAAGTCTTTCTCAAACCTTTTAACCTTAAGCCTTTTATTAAACCAAATACTTCAGACCATCTCAAAATGGATGATTTTGAAAGGTGTACTCAATGACCTAAAAATTGAAAACAAGACCATTAATCCTTAATATTGGGTGTGAATTCTTCATATTATTCTTTGGAAATTAAGATAGAAGAGTATTTCATTAAAAGCATCACAGACACCCATAGCAGAGAAGAATGAGACTAAGAAAAGATGCATGGATACCAGAAACCCAGAGCGATGATCATTCTTCACCAAGATCCAGCATTGGGATGAGAGTCCCTATATAGTTCAGGAACACAGAAAGAAAAAAAATGCTCTGAAAGAACAGATTGTGTCAACAAATATGGGGTCTCTAGTTACTCCTTGACACTTTACCAGGCTGAGTAAAGAGATTTTCACTGTTTCTGGTAGTACTGGACATCTGGTTGACCACCATCTCCAAAACTTCAATAAAACTCATCAGGAAGTAGAAACCTAAAGAAGCTCCTAGAGATACAGTAGAAGCTTCTTCTTTCTTCTTTTCCTTCCTCTTGTTATTAAGACTGTACTTTAAACCCTATTGTTCAGCTAGAAACAGCACAGTTGATTTCCATCAGAGAATGATGTGCTAATACTTCATTAGTGAATTATGCTGTCATCACACCAGGTCTCTAGAGAGAGTGACTGATTTCAGTTTAGCTTGCCTGTGTGACAAAATGAAACAAGGGGATTTACAAACAAGTTGATGTGGCCTTCTCTAAAATTACTCAGGTCATTTGCAACTCCATTGCTGTTCCCATTGCTGTCCACTATCTATGGTTATTCATTAATCAGATACTTATAAATATGCAAGAAATGTCATGGGAACTTCAATTTGTAAGCAACCCATTTGCAAGAGCCTATAATACCATTTTCCTGAAAGATATCAGACCTGCTGATCATTTATACCCTAGGTGGATGCGTGCTAGACTTACTAGATGACTGCAAACCCTAGATAAATATAAAAAAATATCTTGAAATATGTCTAGAACAGACAGCATATAGGAAAACCTATTTATCTGTAATAGCCTTCACAACAATGCTTCATATCAGAGAATTATATAGACAAAAACAATAGCACTGTTATGAGAAATGTAAGGATTTCTATTCTGCATATGAGATTGGGTGTATCCATGAAAATCTGCAATTTTTGAGTGTTAACATTTCTTGCCAGACAAGGTGCATGTGTGAATTACCTGAGGCACTGTTGTGTGAATCTGATTCAGTCACATTAGCCACTGGTGGCAATCACCTGAGATAACAGCAAAGTGCACAGCAAATTCCAGGGAAGTGATGGAACTTGTACTTGGGTAGTGAGAGGAAATGCTTTAGATTCTGTTCTGATTTTTTTTTTTAATTTGTAAAAATGAAAATGATCCTTTGATACTTGATAGTAGCTTTTCATATTATTTTCTCCCTCAAATTACTGTTTATTTTTACTGTTTAGTAGGTGTATCTTAGTATTAATTTAATGCTTCTGCATTTGTATTTGCATATCTGTATTGCAGACAATGCTGAATAGGTCATATCTTGGTTTTGATATTTAAGTCACCTTTCTGATTTTCAGCAGAATAGAAATTGGGTTTGTGATCTCTTCCATGGTGCTTCTGTTATTATAAATGCTATCACTTCAGGCAGGATAGACACAAGTAAAGAGTAAGCTCAGAATTGCCCATTGTAATCAAATTGGCTATTTTCCAAACAATTCACAATCTCTATCCCAGTGTGACCTTTCAGAGCACTACACTCAGCAAAATAGGGCTATATTACCTTTCATGCACTACTGTTCATTTTCAGGAGAAAGCTGGGGTTATTGTTCAAATTTTGTTCAATTACAGTGGAGCAACCTCATTGCTTTCAGGAGGAGGGCACAAACAAGCCAGGTCAACATTTTGTACAGTTCTGTGTTTAGTGTTATGCAGAAAGAGAAAGGGTTAAAAGAACACTGTGTAGTAAAAAAAGCAACAAACAATATGCTTAGTAAGAGAATGGATGCTATTTCTTAGTTAGTCCAAATAACCTCACCTGGCTTTGTTAATAGTTTCCAGAGGCATAAGCAGACAATGTATACGTTGGGCAGGAGCCAGAAGAGGAGAACTGGAGAGGTACCATTATTACCTAAAGAGGTAAAAGAGCAAAAGAGTTCTGGAGTTAGAAGCTTTCAGCTCGGGGGACTTGGGCTCTAGGCTGCTTCTACTTTCCTGTCTTCTCACTCACCATTACACCTTCTCTTAGAAATCTTTGAATTTATACAGGTACTTTAGAAAAATCCCCAAACTGTTAGATTGCCCAGCAGAAAATTATTTACGTGAAAACTCCTGCCTAAGCATAATTTTTCTTGGGATGACATCTATTTTGAAAATATAACACAATTTCGTCTCGGATGTTAAAGTAACAGTCTTTATTTATTTATTTATTTATTTATTTATTTATTTATGCTGACAACAAGAGGTATAGAACTTGCTGACAGTATATGGCTGACAGCTATATCAGTGAGTCCTAAATAATCTATAAATCCATGTAGAGGGTAAAATATCACTGATTTATGTAATTGGGAATTTTTAGCGATAGAATTTAGTGTAATTTTGGTTTTTTCCTATCCTGCTCTCACTTCACTGGTGAATCTGGGAACAGCCTGCGATAGTACAAAGCCACTATTTATTCCACCTTCATGCTTCCCTTGAGTATAAGTTATGATATATCAGCATTATCTTTGAGGTCTACTGAATCTGTGGATATGCAATACACTGAAGAGTGAAGATGGAATGAAGCTGAAAGGATACATGAATAAAATGTAAGTGGATGATACTTCAAACTAAAGCACAAATACCACACTGCTTAAATGGAGAGAAATCACTCCTTTTTGTCAAGTAGGAGCAGTGGCAATAATAGTAGGCTAGGATTTCTGTGGCCTTTGGTCTTAGGTTCAGTTGTTATTGGAGAGTGGCACCCAGCAGGCACTGGAATACTTTCTTTTCACATGATGGTCTCAGCTGAGCTTTGGTGAGGAAAATAAATATCCTACTGTGTACAGAGCCTTATAGATTGGTGAGAAACTTTGCCAACTCTGAGTGATCCCTCCCAACATGCAGCACCTTCAAAAATAAATAACCTTTCAATCCCAAATTCTTGATAAATGGAAAGCACCGTTTTGCCCCTGGCACTGTCAATTTTCTCTCCTTTTTCAGGGAACCTGATTATTCATACTCAGTATATAAACATACTCCATGAGGTAAATAGGTATCAAGGCTAGTGCTGTTTTTGAACATAGATCATCATTTTCTTACTCCCTTACATCATTTAACTCTGTTCTGCTGACCCTGGGACCTGCTAATACACACTGCAACCAATAACCATAACTCCATGATCCGTATAGAATACATGAGGGATGGTGGCAAGTATATAATTGATTACCTTCAGTAGTGCTGTGTTATTATTATGTGACTGTTAGAGCATTCCTAGTTTGACAGATTCCTATTAGCCAGTCAGTCTGAGCATGTAGTGTATTATTTTACCAATACCTGATGCATATCAATAAAGTACGTGAACACTGCTTTAAGAGAATTGGCTGGGATGGCACAGTCTCCTATGTTCTCACCTGAAACATAAGCTTAGGCTGACTAATCTTTTTTAATTGCAGGAAAAGTTTGGGTAACTTTCTTCCTTGCTTATCCTGAATCCTTGAAAGGAAGTGTCAAAACAGTACAGGAGGTTATTTTCATTGTACACCCATTCCAACAGCAAAAGCTAAAATTACAAGAAATCTTGTACTGTGAGACAACCTGTTCTCAGAAGATTTCCAGCCCATTAACTCAAGAATCAGATTGTTTGGATTAGGTTTGCACAAACAGCCAAGTTTTTCAGGTGCTTATCCAAAAACCAATGAACCAAATCCTTTGAGGTTTCCCCACATACTTAATATATTATGCAAATATTGACTATATCTGGAGACAAGAGCAAGATGGGAAAAATCTCCTTGTCCAGGAAAAGCAGAGTTCATTCTTGCTGGACAAATAAAGCTGTCATGTTTTCTACTGGCTGGACAAAAACAGCAATAGTGAGAGGAAGCACAGGCTGAGAACTGAGAGACTGAGGGTGACAGGAGCTGAGGGTGACTGGAGCTAGAAAGCAGTGAGGTGCTAGAGAACAAGAAGTATTGGAGCTGCATATAGCCACAGAATGGTCTGTTGCATTATATATAATTATATACATATGTATAAATACAGAGCTTACATAAGAAAAGGGTATGACCAAGGATAGCTGTGAGGCTGGGAGATGGGCAACATAGCCTCTGTGCCAGTATATGGCCAGCTCTCAGCTCACAGTTAGTAACCTCAGTGGGGGCCATAGAGAAAGTGGCATGAATTTTATTCATGGTGGCCATAAAGAAAGGGTACGGGGCTGTCAGCCTTCTGAGGGGTGGATGCTGCTTCCAGTGTCTCAGCGGCAGAATAGCTGGCCCTGATCTCTGGTCTGTTAGATCCCTGCTTTGATCCTGCTTTGGGCAGGGGTGTTGGTCTAGGTGATCTCCAGAGGTCCCTTCCCAGCTCAGCGACTCTGATTCTCTGAAATCTTCACATACCGGGTAGGGTTTCCCAAAGATGTGGCAGAAGCTAAGTACAAAGCAGCCAGGCTCAGCCACAAACTTCTGTCACGTTGCTGAGTAACTTCTTGTTCTGGCTTGCACACTTTACCTTCCTACATTTCAAAAAGTGAGAAAAAGTAGATCAATTTGTTATGTTTATTTCAGGGTTGTGAGGTACAATAATCTATGAGAAATACATATAAACATCAATCAAAAATTTAAGAAACTACATGTGAAAAATGCAAGTTATCTAATTTTTTTCCCCTGTAATTTCCATTGCACAGGTAACTGTAACAGGTATTCTGCTGCAACATGTTGCACAGAATGATGCTGACGGTCTTTACTAGGAATGTAATCAATACGATCAAACAAATTTTAATCAAGATAGCTGGAACAAAGTGTTTGTTATTATATAGCTTCTTACCTAATGCATTACAATGATATGTTAAGCTGATATGAAGTATAAATCTTTAAGTTTAAATAGCCTGAATGTTAAATGATCGTGGCTCCTGCCTCATCCATTTTGTGATTGGCAGCAGCACATAAAGAAGGTTTTCTATATGAGATAGTGCTAACTCTGCTCTTGAGGAATAGTATAATGAAGTACTGGCACAGCTGTGTTTTTTAACGATTTGGTGTATGGTAAAGCAAACATGACATGATACTTTATGTTACCTCATGATGAATTGTGAAGAAAAGATGGAATCATCTAGGGCTGTAGAGAGGTTCTTTTTTGCCTTGCTGAAAGGAAGCTTCTGCAGACACTCAAATAATGGTGGAAAAACAGAGTTGTGTGAAGTCATGCTATATGGGAGTTAAAGTGTTATTTGCAATTCTGGTTAGCTGATCTGACCTAAGACAGCATGGTGAGTTTCTCTTCATCTAGTTTTAAAAATTTATGTGGCAAGAATTTAGTGATTACAGTCACCACCATAGGATCCCTTTATACTCAGTAGAGATAAATATGCATTTTTAGGGACAGATTATTTTGACTGTTTTGGGTGTCTTCTTTAGGGTAATACAATTTGTAACTGGATTATTAATCTCATCAACAGAAGCGATTACATTTATGCTAATATTTAGTTAGAATAATCCTAATCTTGTACAGCCCGTATTTTAACATTTTGCTTGCTATATCTTACGTCAGCTATGGCATCACAAGATGTTTTGGTACTCAAGCTTTTGAAATAAACTTATAAAAGAATGTTTCCTCAGTGCACAATGAGAAGCATGACCAACTATCTTACATCTTCCCCAAGGGAAAAGGAATCATTTGTTGATCAGTTCTGTCAAGCTGAGTCAAGATATCTGAGCTGGCAGATATTATGCCAAAGTCCCTTGGCTGAGAAAACAGAGATGTAAATTTTAGGTCATCATACATGGGCTAGATAACTGTAGGTGCTGCAATGTTAACTCTCATGTCCAGAGTGGGTTCTCTGGTTCCTGCTGTTCCATGCTTAGTGCTTTTCCTAAATATTATGGAAATCAAGGATGGGGAAATTGAGTCTAGATTTTTCTGTCTTAATTGTAAACATTACGATTTCAGCCAAGCTAGAAATAGTGCACAGCAATAAGCGGCTACTTAATAATTTGTTCCTATTGCAAAATATGTCTGACAAGTAAGAAACGCTTACTGGGAATTTTCCAACACAATGTTTCTGTATTAAACATGCTTCTCAAATGAGAAAACTAAAAGAAATACTGTCTACTTCCAAATAGTTTTTTTTTCCTTTTTTTTTTTTTTTTTTTTTCCACAGGAAAGTTTGTGTAGATCAGTTCAGCTGAAACTGAAACTTTACATTTGCTGAAGGAGCCAGTAATATTTATTCTGAGTCAGTACAACATCCCTTCTCTCATGGGAAGGATTCAGGGCCAAATGTCATGTCCATGATACGATGCTGAGTAGGAATTACAGGGCTGTAGTTCACATAACATATCCTTTCCACCAACCAAAATGAAACATGTCAGTGTGGGAAGGATAAATGGCAATCTTTGGCTGTCATGCAGTAGGATCTTATTATAGATACAGAGATAATGAAACTAATGTATCCTGAGGCAGTGTTACTTAAAAGAATATCAGAGCAGGAGAATGTGTGCTGAATTTCATTTACTGAGACTTTCTCTGATATATTTGGTGCTAAGTTTTAGCAATCAAAACAGAGTCTCGGTCCCTTAGAACTGAAGTTACATTTGGATAGATGGCAACTGGATAAGGCTACACAAGGTTTGCTCACCTATTTATAAAGGTTTTTTTTGTCAAGCAAAATATGCATACTTATGTGACCCTTTGTCATTCAATCCATCACCAAGATACGCAATGGAGAACTTAGATTGGAGGGAATGAACCCCATACAAATTTTCCACAAAACTCTTATATTTGTGAGTAAATGGTAGAGAAGGTTGGAAGTGCTGATCTGGAAACTAATAAGGTCAACTGTGATGCTCTTTTTGAAGACAATCAGATATGGCAGAAATGAAGCTGCTCTTATAACTTACTGAGAATATATATTTTAGCTCTTAGGTACATTTTTAGGTGTAGGATAATGCCTCTTTCTTATGCCGTCCTGGTATATTTTTGCAGTGCATGTTAAGATGCCAGCATTTGTTTCATGACTACATGTATAAGCAATCTGTAGGCTGCACTTCAGTGTCTTTGTGGGTATATTAGACCATTTCTCTCCAGCAGCTGGCATAACCTATTGTTATGCACAGGAAACATGTTAATTCTCACGATTAGTACCATTCTAAGGTCAGTGCAGATGAAGGTATTTAATATACCTTTTAAGCTTACTCATGATATTTTCTTCATCTTCTGCCCACTCTAGTTTTATTTCCTCTCGTAATAGCTATTTGGCATAACTTCCTCCTTATGCCTCAAATGCTATGCTGTCACCACCAGTTATAAAGGGAACAGAACAACCCAAAAGGAAAATTTCCATATGGGAAACCTTTCTTAAGTAGAGTATGTTTTTATTTTAAAGAATCCAGGAAAGTAGCTTGAGGCATTTAAAAGAAGACTTACCTTATTCTGTTGAAGGTTTTAAGTTTTTATGATCCCAAGAGTAAAAAGGCTATGTAAAGCCCCATGCACATTGGTCTACTTGACATTTACTATCTGTATTAAACCAGTACTCAGAAACCTCAGAAAGGATTGAGTTCTGTTACGCTGAGCACAGTTCAGACATATGATAAAAGGTGACTCCTGTTTCCAGAGTTTAAGCTTTCAATCTGACTGGCTTACTAGAACATTATGATAGTCCTGTCTCTGTCATGCTGATCTGTGGCCCTGATCAAATCACTTAGCCTTTTTACTGGTTAAAAAAAAATTACTCCTGCACTTCAACATTAAAAAAAAAGTCAGTAGAACCATTCACTCATGTAGAGGAATTGCATAGGAATGAAACCTTAGGCTGCGCATGCAACATCCTCTTATTGAAGGGCTTCCTGCTCCTTCATGCTCTGTTACGTCTTCTGTCTGAGCTCATTGGGTAAGAGCTTCCTGGTCCATTTAATGAAAATGAGCAATGTTAAAAATATCTCTGCTCCTGAACCCTGATATTTAAGCAACCTAGTTTCTTTCAGCTGATTTGTATTTGGAAGGAAGCATGAACATTTCAATTAGCAGATCTGCCTGAGTGGCAAGCTTGATCACACAACATGGATGCAAACCTTTGAAAGCAACATATTTGTACATGGAGAGATCATGAATATACTGCCCTCATCATTCTATTTCTTGAGAAACATGGATGAAAAAATTGGATCAAAAAATAAGGGATGCTGATTCTTACATCTATATTTATATACCCTTAAACATTTACAGATACTGAGTATTTCAGAAGAAAGGTACAAACTAGCATAGTGAAGTCATCACTGTTTTTATTAAAAGTTATCTCAAGAAAGGAGGATATTTGTGTAGAGGTAAGGAGCAGAGTAGTGGGTATAGAAGAAAGAGCTGAAAACTTATGGAGTGATTTGCTTTGAGAACTAAAAGTTCACCTAGAATGAGCAGCAGGGAAGTGACAGTAGTGGAATAAAATCTTAAAGTTGATGAGGAAAAGGGAAATGTGTGATAGAAGATGTGGATTCTAGAGCAAGATAAATTACTGCAGCAGCTGATCTGTGATGGAGTAGAAGAGAAGCGTTGCCGGGGTTTCTGGGTGGAAGACCAAACTGTAGTGTCAGCACTATGGACAAGTCTCTGGGTAGGAATACATAAACATTTAGAAATAGCAAAAGGAGAGATAGAGTCCTTGAGTATTTGCATGTTGAGGAGAGGAAGAGTAAGGACCGGAAAAAAAAAAATATTGTTTTTCAATAAAGGATTCTTAAAAATACACCTGATCAGAGAGTGGGTAGCTATGTATTCATCTCCATGTTTTTCAGAATCTGCCACATAAACTATTTTTCATCACAGTCCAGACTTTTGCAGCAGTTCAACAAGACTTGAAACAGCCCTCTGAAGATATAAGCCAGAGTGTCTCCTGTAAACATCAGCATAGTATATACCTGCAGGCACCTGTCATCTTTCACATGCAGAGCAGATGTTTGTCTAATTCAACATATCAAGTAGTCATATGTGCAGGGCGTCCAAGAGAAAACCAGACATCCCCACTTTAATCTGTTCTCTCAACCTTCCCTGAAGGTCCACCCAAAAGAGATCCTGAATGTTTGTAACTTGTCAAGGATTTGATAATTGGTAGGAAAGAATGACTTTGGGCACATATGTCCCATCCCTTTCCTCCCTCCCTCTCTGAAGCATTATGATTTCATTTAGCTTTGTACTGTCATGCTGGCTTCTTCTGCACTTGCTAGGGTTCAGCTTGTATCTTGTCATGGAGCTACAGAAGGTATTCTTATCACCTTGACCACTTTCCATTCTTTCCTCATGCTGATTGCAGTTTCCATGGAAGTCTGTGATGAGTTTTATTCAAAGTATAATTTGTACGATGTTTACTTAGAACAGAGGAAGGGAAAAATAAATTCTTCAAGGCAGAGTGAAAAAAAAATAAATTAAAAAAACAACCTCCCTCTAAACTGTCATTCCTATCTCCACCAAATTCTCAGTTGATACCAGCTAAGTTTAGGACAGAAGTGTTTAATGACAGCAAAAAGGAAGACATGTCAGGTCACAAATGCAGAACAAGAAATATCTGCACTCTTGTTGGTTATGACCCAGCCTTACCAAAAAACAGATGGAACTGCTTTCATAGCTTTGTGTGTATGTGTGTGCATATGTATATCTGTCTTACAAATGGCTAGCTCAAATCAAACTTGGGATTCTAATCAAGACAACAGCTTCACTGCCTGAACCAGCTTGTTTCTGTACTCTTATCATTACCAAAGAAAAAGAGAACTGCAATCAAGTTTCATTCAGCTCCACAGAAAAAATAATAAAATTCATGCTTTCCAGTAACAGCCCACTATGCAGTCGTTGCCTATATGACAGACATACACAGAAACTTATACACACTCTCGTTGAAATTCCACAGATAACTATAGCATGTGCAGCTCAAATAATGCAACTAAAAACCAGATCAACCCCTCCCCCTTTTCCTTGTTACAAAGCAATATGGACAAATTTTATTTATACATGATAGCTAGTGATATCCACCTGCTTATAGAGTAATCTGCAACATTTGTTATAGGGGCCT
>JAOWBP010001760.1:45856898-45873660 GCA_028571105.1 Tragopan temminckii | reverse complement strand
ATGCTTTTGAGTCAAAGGAGAGAAACCACTGCTTTTAAGGAAATGCTTAGCAGTTCAGCTGAGCTACTTAGTGTTTGGCAGTTTAGTTAGCTATTGGGAGGTGAATGCATGTTTACAGATTGCTTGATAGCATCTGATAAACTGTAGATTCCCTATCTGAGTTAACAGCCCTCAACTTTATTTTCATCAACAGAAAGAAATAGGCAAGGTAGGAGTCATCTCACTCACAAACAAGTATTTTCTCAACAAATTTTGTTTCTGCATAATCTGAGTAGGACTTTTAGGGGATAGAGGAGACTTGCAAGGCTGATACATTTAAGAAAAGATTAAATGAGATATTTTTGGTAAATTGCATTTCCTTATTAGTCATCACATCTCTTTTCATTCTGAGAAACTGTCCTCTTCAGATGTGTTCATTTTATTTGGCAGAAGTGCTGATAACTCCAGATGTTGCTGATTTTTCTTCAGTTCATTGCCTCAGGAAACTGCAGTTGCACCTGAGAGAAAATAGAAGCCAACCTGAAAGAAAAAGAAAAGAGATATGTAATAATTTTGCTAGAGGGAAAGGAAAATCTGGTTAATTTATATGCTTTGGATGATCTCTAATTGTTTCCTTAAAGATGAATTAAAAGTCTTTTTATTCACAAAGAGCTGAGTTGTGGGCCATATACATTTCCTATTAGAGTTGAAAACATCAACAGTAAAGAGTTGCATTTTCTATCTCCTCATAAGGATTTACTACTGCAATGGAAAACAGATTACTAAAAGTAGCAATTGGCAGGTAAGCAGAAGTGATAATATGCTTTGATATTGAGAGCAGTATCTTCAGCTGACATAAATAGGTGCCATCCTCAGACTTCAGCAGAGCAGTGCTTTTTCTCCCTGTCTGAAGATCTGGCTCCTAGATTCTTAGCTATGGACTGTTGTAATTTCAAACCTGGAAACATAATCACTTTCAAACTTTTGAAACTTGATGGAGAAAGGATATTCTTGCTGTTGTAATCTACTAACGATAAAGCCTGAGAAAACACTGAGCATCGAGTTTTTTTTTTTTTTTTTTGCATCGGGAGACCTTTTTTTGCTTACATTCTCTGCTGTGTCAACAGAGGGTGACAAGGTTAATGACATACAGAAACTTTCCTCTCTAGAGTAGCAGTTCATCTCTAGTTCATGCTGCTAGCTACAGAAAGTCATTTCACCTAACAAAAAAAAGATCTCATCCAATTCCTGGCAGGTAAGCATTCACAAGTCTACAACTGCTGCAATGGAGCTTTCTCTGTCACTGAGCAGAGTGAGTGGGCATGGCAGCCGAGTGACATGCATAAACACTCCACTGTGACACTTCTGGAAAGCTGGGCAAAAATTTCCAGGGCTGGAATACATTGAGATTCACAGGCTATTAGCTTCCACCAGAATAACATTCAGTCCAAGATACCTTGTGCCTGCCGATGAAAGTAGTTCCAAATAAATAAATGAAGGAACGCTTTTCTTTGGAAACCAGTCTGGTATCACTTCTGACAGATAACAGCAATTGTGATGAAGAATAAACACCTCAGTCACAGGATGATGCGAAGCACGCTGATGCACACGGGAAGCAAAACCACAGACCCGCAGCTGACGGCTGAATCACTGCTGTATCTAATTAGGCACATCAGCTCAGATATGCAAGCTTCCAACTGTCTGAGAAGGGCTGAGATCACTAATACCAATCTGTTCTTGTCCTCACTGCTCAGAAGAGGTGTGGTGTTAAGATTAAAGAAGCAGCATTTTTTGTCTGTGGGGTCAGTTATGTCTGGGTGCTTGCTGTGTGGAAGGTGGGACAGGAAGCTCAGTGCTGTTACATCACATTGTCTGATTCGGCCCTCTGGATAATGTCAAGGTAAAGAAATAAATTGCTCCTATTTACAGTGTCGGTGAAAAACAGCAGCCCCTTGGTTTCACAATTCAGTGTCATTTGAATTGTATATGTTATTGAATCAGACAAAATATGTATTTATGCATTAGGTTTCTTGAAAATTCCTAGTGTGTTTTTTAACAAAATGCAGGAAAAATAAACTGAAATGCTGATCTTTTATTCCTAGGTTGTTTGTGACAGAGATTCAGCAATGCCCTGTGCTGAACGCTATTCACATAATACACAGACAGTGGATACTAAGTTTGAAAGGGGTCTAATCAACAGTCTTAGGAATCAAGAGGAATCTTAACTCAAAAATGTTGATGCAGGAAGGAACATAATTTTCTCTGTGCACATTTACTGTTCAGGAAACGTTCATACTACAGCAACCACAATGAACTAGGCCAGTGCCATTCAAAAACAAATTAAGTTGTAAAATCTCACTGTATGTTTATTTGTATATCTAAATATATGTACAGAAATTATTTATATAGTTGCTACTTTGCTTAATTTTTTCCTCTTCCTTTGTACTCAGTTCATCCCTGGAATCAGTCTATCAAAGTTACCAGGGAGGTATCAAGGAGGTATTTTGCTCTTTTTCCTACAGTTTTGGGATGAGACCTTCTGTAATATCTGACAAGACCACACACTGCTGCCAGGGCTGCTGCTTTCAATCAGACAGGGGACTTGGAGCATGGAGGAAAGTCTGCGGCTCTGGCCCAGTGATAATACGCCTTGTAAAAGATGTGAAGAGCTGTGGAAGGACAGGAATAGTGCAGGGGCTCAGAGGACTGAGGCACCTCCTCTTATGGTGAAAAGGATTCTGTAGGTCTAATCCAGGCAGTGTTGGGTAGGGCATGCAGCCTCTTTGCAGTGTAAATGAACACAACAATGCAATGTCCTCTTAAGAATGAGGGTGCAGCTTCATGTTATGAATCCTTCAACAGGGGATTCTAATCTCGTCTGCCACTTGTTCCTGCCCTGTACAGGGGGCTGCTGCCTCTGCTCCCATGCATGGTGTGTCCAGGAGTGGTGAAAATAAGCTATCTATAAATAAATAGATAGATAAAATACAGCAAGAAGTGCATAGAAAAATGGATGGGTAATAGGAAAATGGTATTTCTTCAAGACCAAGTCATTTTATTGCTCTGTCTTAGATAAGCTGGTGCAAATGAAAGGAATAATCAACTCTTCTTGGGGACAGGAGATGGCAGGAATGAGGGTGAATTGTGAGGGCAGGAGAGAAAACTCAACCAATGCTGCTACCGAAGGATTCGAACATTATCATCCACATTTAATTAATTGGGATGGGATTCATCTAACTTGTCTAAAAACCAAGTGTGCATGCAGGCACGGGGCACATATTTAGAGTGAGTATCCTATGCCATGTGATAAATCAGCTTCTGACTGTTGAGTTGCTCTTTCTATCCGTTGTGAGGGAGTCCAGATGCCCAGCTGACCCAAGTGCCTAGCTCTTAGCTAAAGTGAGCTCAGATGAATGCTACTCTTATTGTTCAATTAGATTATTGTCTGAATTTACAAATAAATCCATTAACTAGTTTGATTATGAACAGATTCTGTAAGCACCTAAAATTGGACCTATGTTAATGACGGAAAAAACTCTTCTCTGCAGATTACATTGCTAAAGAAATATGATCATCCTCCATTTTGTGTCATTCTTTGCCAAAAGTAGTTTCTTGCCAACACTGAAAAATCATGTTCTACTGCAGGAAATTCCTTAAAGACTTGCCATCTCTCAACATCACTTCTCTCTTCTATTGTTTCTAGAAGGAATAAAACTCCAAAGTGCTTTAAGCAAAAATGACCACTGCTTCTCTTTGTCATTTGAACATAGCTTAACCTCTTCTCTAAGGACAGCTTGCTTTTCATTCTCCAGAAAGGGATGAACCAAACCCATGAAATTAAATTGCTGGGACACCTTACCCAAAGAGTCGTTTTATCTAATCTGGTACCAAAATTACTTCAGTGGCTTTATCATTGTTTTATGTTTACTGAATGTAATAACCATAGGCAATTAATGTGTTATGTACTATACAGTATACAGCAAACTCAATTAGAATTAAGGTTATCTAGGTACAGATTTGAATATTATTTGAAACTATTTCTTAGGTTTAGAATACTTGGTTTGGAGATAATTGAACAACCACGTAAAAGACACTGTAAGAGATAAATATGTACTTAGTCATAAGGCTATCTTGTTACAGCTTTTTTTCTGGTGATTGTTAGAGCACTGTAATGCTGTAAGTCAGCATTATGGTATGCAATAAGTTGTTATTATCTGGCTATTGATCAGATGAACTGTTGGCTGCTTCTCCAAGCTACCTGAAGCTGTCTGTGCTTTCCCAGTGAAATCAGTGCATACATACCTGACTGACCAGAAGAGCTGTGTTTGATTTATTATTATTACAATAAAGTTGTTTGTTCATAACTAAGAGATAGCTTCTACTTTTCTTTATGTTCTGTTTATAAACTGGATCCATTTCATTATTATATTCTTACATGGAACAACCACACATACTTTTATCGAATCCTTAGTTGTTGCTAAGCTCTTTCAATAACCCATCTGAAGGGTTTGTGGTCTTCTGCAGGTAGGGAATAGAAGGATGTAAAAGTGTGCATCATTTGTGTGCTACCACATGAACCATTTTGGAAGACTTTGGTGTGGATCACCTGCCATTTGATGAGTAGGCTTGTGAATGTTTAAATCTCATATGCTAACTTTGAAAATATGGATTAATCTGTCTATTATCTAAGACTACTTGCTATGAATTATTTTTTGTAGGTTTTTTTTTTTTTTTTTCCTCTTACACTGTGCACAATAAAGGGAAGAAACTAGCAAGTTCACGTGTCCTTTTTGTTGTTTGAAACTTCTAGATTTTGTTCCTTTCCTACCCTAGCATCAGCATAAGCTGTAGTATACAGGTTTTCTCCCTTCTTTCTTTCCCATTAGTCGCTCTATTAAATATGTTAATTGTAGTGTCCCAGATTACTGGGAGCTCCTTAAATCAAAGCCATGAGACTTGGTAGCAAGGCGCTTAGCTATGAGCTTTGCAGATGATAACTGCATTATATGAGTATTCATACAGAACTGATTGAACCCCTGAGGCCGGATGCTAGAGCTGTTTTGTGCTACTTTGGCACCATGAAGCAAACTTGAACAGAGTTTACAGGTCTGCTTGAAGGCTATTTCTGAGTGAGAAAATCCTACCATCATGGATTTGATGCTGTCAAGAGGTTGTTCTGAGCTGGTCAAAATGTGGCCTTCACTGGGAGGAGGGAAATGGGCCTGAAAGATGTAGTCCTGTGTTCTGGCCAGGAGGGTCAATTCCATTCACTGCACCAAGGGGATCCTGGATGACCACTATTGTTTTTAAAAGTACAGACTTGGAGAGGTCTATGAAGTGCTGTCATAAAAATAATAATTTATAACAATCAAAAATTATTATTATTTTTCCTACACACAATCATCATATCACAGCCTTGGAACTGTACAAGCACATCTTGTCTGAAGAAACTTGCATTGACAACGTTAAAATTTCCTTCTCTGTGCATCTCTGATGCAGTTTTCCATTTTTTCCAAGGTATATTTGCTGAGATGGGCAGACACATGCTATGTCTTAGAGCAGGTACAAAAGAGCTTTATTTGTACTGCCTGTCATTGCAAGCTGGAGGAATTCAGTATCTGTGTCACTGCCTTTGCCATATGCGGTTGGGTTTTCTCCTTCCCCTCTGTAATTCTTCTGGGGGCACTGCATAATAAAAGTCTCAACTTAATCAAGAAAAATTCAACATGTGGCACCGCAAGAGAGAGCATCAGGATGTAAAAGCAGAAAGCAAACAAACAAGCAGGCCCTTGTGATGTCAGACTAATAACACAGTTGCTGCTGTGCTCTCTCGCTTTCTGGTGTGTGTACTGTTTTTCCTGTACAACATTGTTCTGTGCTTTGTTTCCTTCGGCTTCTCAGCCCGAGAGGGTTAGCTGCTGTCAGTGAGGCTGCTGGGACAGCAGCAGGTGTCTGAATAATTGGAAACAAAATTCTTTTAGAAAGAAGCAGTTCATGGAAAAGAAAACCCTTTTCTAAGATTAAAACAGTAAAAAAAAAAAAAAAGAAGAAATGGTTTTCCAGGGCCATTAGCAGAGTCAAATCTTCCCATTTCTTACTTAGAAATAAAATTAAGACAGATTGGAAGGTATGATTGTTCCAAATTGAAGCAGGCTCAGCAAAGTGTGCAATGTGGAGAGCCTCGTCCTGCAGGAGGTGGAGGTGGTTTGTAGTGTGGAGACCAACACTGGGGTTCCTGGGCTGGCACCACAAAATGAGATTTGTCGTACCAGGCAGCATGGTACCTGAGGCCATCCTTGCCTCTGTTCTACACAGAGTCATAGTGTTATTTAAACACCAATTTCCCACACCTCTTTAGCAACAAGGATTGTCTGCTGCAGGAGAAACTGGCTGCTTAAGTGCAGATGGGTGTGGGTGTCATTTGCTGCTTATGCACTCGTAGCAGAGAATAGTCCAGAAGGATGTTGGAGCTGCTGGCCAATGCAGTGACAGGGACCAGATGCCCTTGCTGCCCACAGAGAAGCCGCCAACCTCTCCCACACCTCACCCCTTCAGCTCTGACCTCCTGCTTCTTCTGCACACTCCTTTGCAGCTGGGCACAGCAGGAGGGAGGGGAGGCCTTTCCCTTGGCATAAAAAGGATGTGGAACTGGACGTGGTGTGGTGGGTGTGGGGACATCTGCACCCCAGACTGTCTCACCAGCCCCCTCAAAGGCCAATGGAGGGGAGTACCTGAGAAGCCACTGTTTGTAAGGAATGTTGGTGACAGGAAGACCTGGCACATTTTATGGCACCTGGAGTACGATGAGTCAGGTTGATGAGGAGCCCCTAGGTTGGAAATGGCTTGGTGCTATAGAAGGGCAACCTGTCCCCTGTATCAACAAGCAAAGCAGAAGAGAGGAAAGCAGGCCCAGACGTAGACTAGGGGGGCTCCTTGAACTGGTGATGAGGACAGGTTTTAGTGTCAGCCCCCAGGTACCTGGTACAGCAATAAGAACTGCACCCAGAGTGCACACAAGGGCACTCACAAGGGTTCATTGAGTGCTGGGTCCCTGCACTTTGACTCTGAGGACAAATTAAATCCCTCTCAAATGTGCTATCTCCTCCAAAGCATATTGTGTAATATATCAGGAATCGACCCCCATAATAAAGAGAGGTGGAAGGATGAGCAATGGTTAAAAAAATCCCCATGGAAGAATAGCAAGAGAGCTGGGTCCTTGCATTTGCAATAGGAAGGGGAGAAAAAGGGCTTATTGGCTGAGCGTGTAAGAGCCCCATAGCTTCTCAGATCATTTTGGCATTCAGCATGTTTATGAATAATGAAATAAACTGGTGTGACATGAGGGAATAAGCTGTAAAGTGTCACAAAGCACCAGAAACAAAATCCATCCAAAATGCTTCTTTTCTTCTTGAGGAAAACCTAAAACAACTTTTCTGATTACCTGACAGTCCATTTAATCCCCAGGAAACATTCCTTTGTTACAGTTTCAAGGAGAATTACTTGAAATAATCCTTTGTACAATACGCTTGGTTCTATTTTAGTTTTAAATCATGCCCCTTTTCTTTTTTGATTTTTTTTTTCTTTTTCCTTTTTTTGAACAGAAAAAGTAAAAAGACGTCTAATCACTGCCTATGGAAGAGCAGAGGGTAGGTTTTCCAGTACTGGAGTTGCCTTTGTCAGGAAACCCTTGATTAAAAAAAAAACACAAAACTTCAGAACAAGAAATAATAATAATGATAATAATTAAAAACAACAACAACAAACAACACAAAACAAACAAAAAAACCCTGATGTCCCAATTTTTGTAGTTACATAGTACAGACTCAGCTATGGCTGTGTCCCTGGGATGAGGCAGGGTCCTTGGCAGGCCTGTGTCGCACACAGGTGCCTTCAGCGGGGCTTCATGTTACCAGTGACCTAGATTCAGAAGGAGACTTGGGATCTCCAGCACAGAGATCTTCAAGAATTTTGAATGACACATGGTCAAGGAGGAGAACTGGGCTTGTGCATGACTGCTGCCATCTGCCTGCCCTGCAGCAAAGGTCACTTTCCAGGAAAAAGCCACCTCATCT
Source organism: Tragopan temminckii (assembly GCA_028571105.1). Classification (NCBI taxonomy): domain Eukaryota; kingdom Metazoa; phylum Chordata; class Aves; order Galliformes; family Phasianidae; genus Tragopan; species Tragopan temminckii. The sequence continues at coordinate 45,865,609 of JAOWBP010001760.1, read as the reverse complement.
CTTGGAAAAATATATTGCTGTGGTGAAGGGAGGAAAATTAAGGATGAAAATCTCAGAAATAATAGAACAGATATATATAGGTCTCTGCATCCTGATGAGCACCTAGCTGTGCTAAGTAAGGAATACCATGAATTAATAATTTTAACAATAGGAAAAGGGTGTAATCTGGAGGATATTAGGGTCTATAACTTTGACATTTGAATGATCTCATCTTTTCTCTCTTGCGTTGACTTTGGGCATTCATTTTCTCTTCTTTGATATAGATATAAATCTTACTCACTTCATCGACATGTGTCAGAAATTACTGTGTCCCTATTCCCAGACATGTGAAGGCATTTTGCATACACAACTTGAAAAATGTTTTCAGTCAGAGCATCCTGGCAAAGACAAAGGGGATTTTGTTTTGAGAAAGGTGGATCCGACTCTTTCCCTATTGCTGGCTTAGGAGGTGGTTCCATTTTTTCCCTCACCAGCTCTCTTCCCTACGATGTTATACTGCTAGACATGGAGAGAAACTTCACACTACTGTTTGTGGTCAAGATTTGTCTTTCTTCATGTGGCCAGCTCTCTGCTGAACTAGAAAACATAATGCAACAAGGTAGTGAAGAAACCAAGTGTTCAGTAATACTCCAGACAAAAAAAAACCACATCTGTTTCCTGGATGAGAGCTTTCAGAGTTCCATTGAAGGGGACAAAAAACCCTCCCTTAAACAATCAATGTCTTCCAAGGTGGGGAATCAGCACCAGCTGAGCTGGAGCAGGAACTTGAGCTGAAACCAAAGCACCTGTGTTTGTGAGTGATCGCCTGTGGGGCTTCTCATGCTTGGGTCTGCAGCAGCAGGTTTCAGCTGCATCTGAGAGAAGGTGCTGCAGTGCTGATGAGAGGTTGGTGAATGCTGCTGAAAAAAATTCCCTTCTACTCTAGTTCTATGCACATCACATTGGAGGGAAGAATTAAGAACTGCTTAGGCCACAGGTTATCTCTTCTCTTTCTCTTTCTCTTTCTCTTCTTCTTCTTCACATTTGCTTTTGGAAAATTCATTGCTTTCATTGCTTTTTTTTTTTTTTTTTCCTCCTGGAGAAGTAAGCTCCTTCTGATATAAATAGCTCCTTAAGTCAAAGTAATGGGGCGACCTTAAAAATATATTATAGAGGTGTCACTAGTGATTGTGTTGCTAAGTTTGTGCTGAGGTGTGAACTTCAAGCAGGACTGATGTTCCTCCTTTCATGCACCGGTGACTGGATATAGTGGCTGAATTTGGCACAGAAAGTCTTCATAGGACAATTGCCTCTGCTTTGTATTACTTTAAGGAAACCCTGAACCTGCACCTGTTTTCTGAGAACCATTTATGTGCTGACATATATCTGCTGGATATTACTTGCTTGCTTTTGGGCATACAAAATGGCCTTTATGAGAGAATTGCTTTCTCCAGGACTAAAGTATCTTCTTTGCAGCTGAAGAATAGCTTGGCCTTCTGTCTGTTTCTCTCTGCCAGTGCTGTGGGGACTTTCTCCATCACAAAGTGGCTGAGGAGAGGAAGATGGCAGAAGGACGGGGATAGAGGGGACTTGGAGAAACTCTCTGGAGAGCAGCATGCAAAGAAAAATGGAGCACAAGGAGGAAGAAGCAAAAAGTTTGCTATGGGGCTGGTGCCTTTCCTGCCAGTGTGCGGAGATGGGTTATAGGGTGGGATGATGTTGGGTATTATAGGACTGGGCAGAAATTGAGAGCGATCTCATGTGCCACAAAATCTCTGAAATGCCTTGAGAGAGAAAGAAAGGCTCCTGGGAAGGGGAACAGCAGTAAGCACAATGTTATTCTTTAAACAAATACCTTTAGAAATAATATCCTATTTGGTTCAAACAGAGCAGGAAAAGAGCAACCAAAAAGGCAGTTAATGTGGAATGCACTAAATGCTCATATGAAGTTGCCAGCACATTATCGTTGTATCTTTAACCAGGGAGGACTTCACTTGCAGAAATGGCTCTTGACAAAGTTAAGTGGCCCTATATATTGTTTGGGAAATTGCCCTTATTTTGTGCGCTTCTTGTTCCAGTAATGGAACCCATGAGCAGAGGATAATTGCAGCAGTCTCATCTGTCAAATAATATTAGAAGTCAACAGCTATAATCTCAGCCACTTGCTTTACACAGCTTTTCTCTGTATTTTCTGTTCAAATTGTCAGTTGTTACATGTAAGTGTCCCCATTCCCTGTGGCTGATAAAAGTAGAAAGATTTAAGTAAATCAGGAGGAGTGCAGACAGGGGGCTTGGGCAATGGCTCTCAGTGCTAGCACAGTAAATCATATGACAGCAGCACACTGGATATGAAAAATTACAGTCTGAACATAGTGTTACTTGTTACTATTATTGGCAAAGCAGGGCAGCTCTGAATGGTTCGGCTTTGCAGGGATTTGGGGAAGTACTGATTGGTTTTGGCTTGTGTGGGTTTGTGTTTTACGATCTTGAATTTTAGTTCTGGGAGATGAATGGGTCCCTGAAAAATCAAAGCAGCTGAAACCGTCTTTCCATCTGCGGGTCAGATCCAAGCCATTAGAAAATGGTTTTGTTGGGATGGCCATCCAGCTGCGACTCTGCAGCTCAGGGTGTTTCCCCGGGCTAGGGGAAGGAGCATGGATGCGGTATGGTGATTTAATCCCCACACCACCACCTCCTGGTGAGGCACTACCTTTGCTCTGCCTTGCAGGAAGGAGCAACGCACCTCTATCTCCGTGCCTTGCTGCTCACAAAAGGGCACCATCGCTGCCGTCTGTCATATTTTTGTGAGTTTTTCGGCTCTGTTAGGAGTTGGATTGAGACCACCAATGTATTTTTCACAGCCATTGAATAATTATCAACTGGACAAAGCCAGATCGTGAACAGCCAAAGCCATATTCATCCTGCTGGCTGGAGGTAAGGAGCTGTGTTTGCCACTGCCAGCCTCTGTGCAAAAGGCAGGGTGGCTGCTCTGCAAACAGCCCGAGCAGTGCTTGGCAGCCTCTCCTGTGCTCCAGAGACAACTCCTCCTGGTTTTGCTTAGCAGCATGAGTTACGCATTGCTGTAATACCGTGAGAAAGACTTTCAAAAGGAGGTTTGAAGGCTATTGTGATATAGACGTTAAACTCCAGCTCTCCATATAGAAATTGTATCATCCACTCAGACAGCCTTATGTGAATTTGCTCTATTTCAGACTATCAGCTTCCACATTGTGCTCCACACTCACATCCTCACATGTTTCACAATAGCTTCCCTGTGCTGACAAGCCCTCAGTGGCCAGAGCTTTCTTATGTTGCCTTCTTATTGATTGCATCCTGGGGCTATCCGAATCCTTGCTGTGGAGTCATATGATAGGTGCCACGTAGAGCTCTGGACACAAAGCCGAGGTGTATCGCTGCCCACATTGTGTGACTAAGTCATTGTTGCTCAGGTGCTCTGACTGTGTCAGTGCCTTGTTCTGCTGAATTTCGTCCCTCTGGGCTAGTAGGCTGATGACATCAACTGCCTCAGATCCTTCTCTGCCACTTCTTTCAGTATGTCTGCAGAAAAAAATTGGGCTTTCTTCAGTGCCCTATTTGTATGTATGTGGTAATACAGGTCATGATCAACAGGCTCCACAGTCTTTTTTTTTTTAATGTCAGAATAATAAAATATCTGGCTCTTCAGATTGTTTGCCCTGATTGTTCCACTAAATGCATTTAACATCGGAGCTAGAGCTAACATATATGTATATGAATACCATTTTGGCAATTATTGTCAGAAGTGACAGCTGATTGCAGGTATTGGAATGATGCAACTTGTTCAAACTTAATGTTATCTATTATGAACTCTACTTCATGATGGTAATAGCTGGAAGGCATTGATTTTGTTTTCTGTTACTTATCTCGAGCCCATACATTTTGCCTGCATTATTGACTTTTCTGATCATTTCATGCATCATCTCTTCAGAAGATGTGTAAATCAATGTTGACTGTGCAATGTATGTTGTTTATTAAGCTGCCGTGTAGGTTTACACCTTGAAGAGAATCATCAGATGCAGTCCACATCACGTGCCTTGCATAATTGTTGATCGGGCCTGGCAAGAGAGGGCAGCCTTGGAGCACGCTGGTGCTGGTGTAGAAGAGTTTAGTTAATTATTTATCTGGGCCACAGTATTTGCATGCCTATATGAATTTTTTATGAAGTTAATTAGCTTTTCAAGATGTTGAATCGGTTCAGCGCGGCGATGATTGCAGGCCGGCACACTGGGTGAGCGGCTGGGAGAGTCACAGGCTGGAAGGCAGGTGGGAGGCACTGCACACAGGGGGAGCACATTTAGACACTTTCAACAGGTGGCCCTTAAGACTGCGAAATCTATTGTGTTTGTGGTCAGCAGACCAAATACGGAATACAGGAAGGGGCTCAGATTGCACCTATGTCTCAGGCAACAAATTTAGACATTTAGGCTGAAATAAAACTCCACCCAAATAAAACCCAAGAGGCTGGAATGAAGAGAGACTGGGGAAATTAAAACCCATCCCCTGAGAAGGGCTCAGGCTGCACAGCTGCTGCACAGGCTATTTGCTCGGGGCTGCTCGTTGAGGCTGGGGATGGAAAAAAGCAGTCATCACCCCTCTGCACCAGCTGGGGCCATGGTGCAGTCCTAAAAACAGGCTGTGTGTCAGGGATGGGAATTCAGCTCCACAGCTGTGCTGGGGAGTCAATCCCAGCCAAAGGCTGGGAGGCAAATCCAGAGCCAGGAACAAGTGAGGATGGAGGCTGCAGAAGCTGGTGTGATTGTGCAGTGTTCAACGGGTAATTCAGGCACAGCAGTGCTGGCAGGGACTGGCCCTGGGTCTGGTAGGGCTACAGGCTTTCTGTCCTTGTAAGGGTAAGAGGCAGCAGTGTAAACCTCACACTGTATGTATTCGTATTTGGTTTAGTGGGGAAATGGTGGTGGTAGGTGGGTAGTTGGACTGGATGATCTTGGAGGTCTTTCCCAACCTTGGTGACTCTATGATTCTTGCCTGCCACCACATTGAGGCATTGTGCCAGCTGTTAGGTGGGAACACAGTCATTTAAAGCAGTCTGATCCTCTTTGCACCTTGCAGATGGGGCCTGGACGGTAAGAAGCTCTCATGGAGTGCATTCTTCAAGAGAAAAGCTGCCTCTCCAAGACTTGGATCCAGTCATTCTTCTTTGCTATTCCTTTACTTGAATGGATTCACTCTTCTCATACCTGAGTACTTGGTGATAAATATTTGTATTTTTTTCCTAGAGGCATCTTTGCATTGAAATGTTGCAGTGTCATCCACAGCAATGAACTGCACGCTGTGGAAAATAATAATATAATGCAAGACTGATAGTGTTGTAAATGAACAGCTACTATATAAAAGATGTACGCATGTCTGATCTTTTCACACATGTGTTGATTTATTCAGGGAACAAATATTTTAGCATTTGGAAAGAGCTCCAGCTTTGAATAATATCTCAAATCCAACTAAAGAGAAAAGAATGTCAAATAGGCCATATAAATCCCATTGAACTAATGTTTTCATAATCTATATTGAAAAAATCTGAGAATAGAAGTGGTGTTTTTTTTAAGAGGGTTAGTTATTGAACTCATTTGGAAGAATGAAATTTTCACAAGTCTAGAAATGACAAAATATAATTGATATCCATGAAGATTAAATGAGATTTGGAGCCAAGTATTGTTCATATTTAAAAGTTAAATAATAATTTGGCCTTCACATCATTAACAATAAGTTTAATCTCCATTTGATTTTACTGTTGGCTATGTAGGTCATTCTCTATTGAACAAATCAAGAAAAAAAAGGCCTCACTTGAAAGAGGGGGAATTGATCAGAAGATGGGCAGATGAATGAGATAGTTGTTTTGGATGTATTTTGTGAGCATAATTTCTCCATGAAATCCTTATGGAAGTGATGTTAAACTGAGAACTCAATCAGTGCTGTGGTTCATCAAAGCAGCGCCTCCACCTCTACTTGACTGCATTCAGTATTTCACCTGAGCTTTTGAAAATACACTTGTGTTCACTGTGTACTCAATTTTGAGAATCATTGTTCCTCATTTTTTCCTTTGAATGAACTCCTTGGAACTCTCTTTAACAAAACAAAAAACAAAACCACCCAAAAAGCAAACAATTGAAAGCCGCCATCAGCAACCTCATGGAATGGCTCTGTTCCTGCCAATATCTGCTTCTTGTGTGTAGCTCCCTGCCTCTCACACTTCCACATATAGAGAGCAGCTTTAGCCACAGTAGGGTCTGAGGTAGGGCAAAGTCTTTGATACGTATTTTCCTTTCTGATTGTCCATTCTCTCTCATGCTGTGGATTTAGGGGCATACTGGACTGTGAACAGATATTGGAATTGCTGCTGATCAAAACATCCAACATACTTGCTGGACTAGGTGTTATCTAAATCAGTATATGAACATACAGATATGCGTAGACAGAGTAATTGGACAGTCCTTGGGAGGCATGGGACATCAAGACCCCTGTTTTCATGTACGTTTCTCTCTCCATGGCAGTTTCCAGGGGATCAGTGGGCAGTGATGGCAGTGCTAAGGCTCTTTGAGTACAATTTCTGTCCTTAGCTGCTTGAGATCCTTGCTGAAAGACTCAGGAAAAATTATGAAAAAGATTTTTAGTTTTGCTAATAGGAGGAATAAGGATGACAGAAATGACTGCTAGCCAGAAAGAGGAGAGATCTCATCGTTCATGGTAATTGTGATAATTTAAGGCCCTTTTGGTGAAATTATGACCAGGAGTCACTGAATTCATTATAACCAAGTCTTCACATCTAATTAATGTAATCCTAATTGCCCTGTCTCTTATGGTGTGTGCCCTATCTGCCAGGCCAGAACATACTAGGCTCCAAGCAGCATATAAATCCTAGTGAGAGTCTGTATCTCTTTTCTGTCCTGCAATGATATAAAAATATCTATGCAAAATACAATATTTTTTTAATAAATATATTTTTTTATATACTTCAGAAAAAGAATTTGTTCTCTTTTCAAAGTAAGTAGAATGTAAGTTGAGCCAAGTATTTTTCTGTAAGTTCATGTGCTCGTATTCTTAGTTTAATAGATAGTTTTTAAAAAATAGCATCCTGATTACAATATCTAGCCTCTCACATTGTAGAACTCCTCAAGGCTTTTCCCACCTTTTCTATTTCTTCCTCATATGCAATCCCAAAGGGGTAGGAGTGCTCACAGTTCACAAGTTCTTGTGACTGCCTGATAATTTTGCCAGAAAAACTCACAACATAAAGCAATGTGGATTTCATTCTTTGTTGCTACTGAGTGTTTTAATCTGTCTCTCACCAAAGCTACTCCTGAGAGCATGATGGTATTTCTGTTTTTAAGCTATTTTCCGGAGTAGACCCTGGCAGGCAAGTGTATGGCATGATGCGTGTGAAGAGGTAATGACACTCCTCACAGTCTGGAGGTTGAAGTGGCCTAACAGGAATGCTCTGGGACCTGAGCAGCCAGAGAGCAGTCCCTTTTGGAGCCCTCCTACTGCTGAGCATCCCAAATGGCACCAAGTGCCTCTCCTTGAGGATCTCTGCTGAGCCCTGAGGCATGCCTGTGGCAGTGCTCCTATAAGCACTGAAATGTGAGCGTCTCAATCTTGAGCTTTCAGATAAAAAAGCAACTAAAGAAAGATATCCAGGTCTCTGTGAGGTTGCAGACATCGCGTTCTCCCCAGCGCTCACAATCAAGTGATGGACCAGTGTTTCCTGTTATTTGAAATTGTCTCCGCTTTTCCAGGCAGTTAGTGAGCACAGTCCTCAGGTGGTGTGAGTTGGATTAGCTCCAATACTTTAAGCCATCATTAAATTTTCAAATGAAAATTTAATTGGCTAGTGAGTGCTCAGTGACGTGAGAAGCTTCGTGTGGATTGTACATAGGGCTAATTCCATGAGGGCACGCTGTTACTCACCTGACCTGTGAGCTGAGCTATCGGGCTATTTGCCAGTATTCATTTATTTCTTCTTATGTTTGTTTACCTTTCAGACTTTGTTATTGTAATTCCTTTGTGTAAAATTTACTCAAGTCTTTGCTTGCTGTGGTTTGGAGGGCAGTGTGTGTGCTGCCTGACTGCTTGGGGCTGCTTCGCTCCTGTCCTTTGGGCTGAGTGACACAGAGAGGTGGAGCAGCTGTGTGCCAGAAGTCTCACTGCCTTGGTGAAGAGGTGCAGCTGGGTATGTACTTTGGACAACATTTGGTCAAGGAAGTTGAAGAAACTTTGAGTTTGGATGAAGTCTGCTCTGAAAGCTACAAAAATACTGAGCTACCCAAGCCAACGTTGATATGGGCTGGGTAATTACAAAACACCGTGCTTCCATTCCCTGGGGAAAGAAATCCTCTGGTCTGGGAGGCAAAGTCATATTATACACAAATCGTTGTAAAGTAATAGAGATTTTAATATCCCTCCCTATCAGGATCCACACATTACTTTTCAGAAAACAGCAGGTATTTGATATTTGATGGGTCAGAGAAATGTATGACAATCCACAAAGAAAGTAATTTTACTTGATTATGTCTTTTCTGACTGCTGAGTCTGTGAATTTATTCTGTTTATCCAGATGTGGAGTTGAGGAATTTTGTATTTTTCTATATGCCTTTTTCTGTTGTGATATCCGTAAGGACACTGTACAGTGTTGCTCTGGCTCATTCATTAGATGACCCATCACAAATCGATAATACTTT
>JAOWBP010001760.1:45837849-45856798 GCA_028571105.1 Tragopan temminckii | reverse complement strand
GCTGAAGCCAGTTCTCCCTTCTCATTTATCAGAGGGGGTACACTCTCCTTTGCCTGATTCTGTTGACAGATGTACCTATAGAATCCTTTCTTGTTGTTTTTCATATGTCTCCCAAGTGCAGTTCCATCTGCACCTTCGCTTTCGTGATCCCATATCTGCATGTAAAGACAGCATCCCTGTATTCTTCCCAAGCCACACATCCCTGCTTCTGCTGCCTGTACACATCCTTCTTATCCCTAAATTTACCCAGCAGGTCCTTGTTCAGCCATGCTGGTTTCCTGCCTCCTCTGCTTCTTTTCCTATGCTGGGGGATGGAGAGCTCGGGCTCTCAGAAAGGTGTCCAGAGATGCCAGCTCTGTTCTGTCCCTGTTTCCCTAAAAACAGTTTCCCAGGGGATTTCGTCCAGTAATTCCTTGAAAAGACTGAACTTTGCTCTTTTGAAGTTCAGGATTCTGACTCTGCTTTTTGCCACAACCATCCACTTCTAGATCACAAACTCAACCAGGGCATGGTCACTACTACCCAGAGTACCTCCAGTCTTACCCATTTTAACAAGCTCCTCTTCATTGGTGAGCACCAGATCCAGAAACTTCTCCTCTGTTTTGTTTGTCTAATGCCTGGAGCAGGAAGTTATCCTTAACACACTACAGGAGTCTCCTGAACTGCTTGCAGCTCTCTCTGTCATTTTCCCAGCAGGCAATGGTTGAAATCCCCCATCAGGATGAGAGCCTGTGAGTGCAGTGCCGCTTGTAGCTGAAGGAAGAAGGCCTCATCAATAGGCTCTGCCTGGTCAGGCAGCCTCTAGTAGACCATGACCACCAGATATCCTTTATTAGTCTGGTCCTGGATTTTCATCCACAAGCTCTCAATATGATCATGGATGTTTCTCAGAGGCAGCTCTTTGCAGTCTATCCAACTCCTATCACAAAAGGCAACTCTCCTGCCCCCTTTCTCCTGCCTCTCTCGTCTGACAATGTTGTTGCCCTTGATCGTTGTGCTGTGAAACATTCTTCCTGATGAAGTGACTGGTGCAGTGGTAAGCTGGGGCAGACCCCCAAGACAGAACAGTGGTTGTGGGAGGAACAGCATGTGTAGCTGGAGGAGCAGGACTGCCTGCTAGAATACCATCTGAAAGTGAGCGGTGTGACAGTATTGTGTGGTAGTGCTGGCGAGTGGTAGCTGTACAGAGAGGTGTTGTGTGACGGTAACAGCACACTGTGGTTGCACCATGGCACTGTGTGGTGGTACCAAGCCTGCCTGCAATCTCATGGGATCCTGAGGCACTGCTGCAGAAGGGCTTTGAGCGTGAGGTGGCAGTGCTGTGGCTGCAGGAGAAGTGTTTGAAGGTGGTGATGGTGTGCAGCACAGCTCTGGATCTTCTGGGTACCCTGGTCACACTATTCCTGCCCAGTGTGGCAGACTTTGTCACCAAACAGATGCAGTGCACTTTGTATCTTGTCCTCTGCCAGCATTCTCTGCAATAATCTAGTGGCACTACTCAAATGTTGTCATTTTGGGGAAGTCCGGAGTGTTTCAGGAAAGGAAAATAAACAGCTGCAGAGGGTGGGCAAGGGGGGCTGGGTGCACTTTCCCTTTTGAATTCCATGCTGCAATGGCAGCAGACATCAGCACAGCCATGGAGGCTCCGCTGCAACCAATGCTAGCCGCACACTGCTTGGTGTGCAGTGCTGGTGATGATGTACTGTCCCTTGACTCTGTGGCACTGGCAGTGCTGAATGATGTCACCCAGTCCCTAGTGACGGTGGCCATCACTAGACTATAGCGTGTTGGGAATTTCTTCCTGATGAACTGGGTGATGCAGGAGCACACTGGTGAACTGGGGAGTGGACCCCCAGCCATTCTGGGGAGGGGGGGGGTGATCATGGTTACATTGTAAAAATGATGATGTTGTAACGCAGTGACAGTGGTGATGCAATGACAATAGTGACATGGGTCCCAATGGCTGATGATAGAGCTGACTAAGCAAATGTGTGTCTGGATGGAGGATGCCAACCCCACATCCACCTTTGTCTGTGTCTTCCCTGGCTTCGTCTGGGCCATGCACACTTCACCATTTGGGTGGGCAGATGGTCCATGACTGAGGATGAGTACCTGGAGGACATGCTGCACCTGCAGCCCAATACGGCTGTCATTGTGTGTCCCTATGTGTCACTGTGTGTACTTACAGTCGGTGGCACTGTGCTGATGGTGACAGTGCAGGGAATGAGTGCAAGGTACAGGAGCACAACATTAGGACAGTCAGTCTACAATGAAGACTTGTTGTTCTTTTTTTTTTTTTTTTTTTCCCCCAGGAACTCTCATGTTTGTTAATGTTTAGCTCTTCCTGTTTGCTTTCTAGCAGAAAAATACATGCTTGCTGAATGCATGAGGCATTACAAGCATTATGTAGAAAGTCCCTACCTCCCATCTTCACACCTAGGATTGATGGCAGGTAAACTGCGAGACAACTTCATGGCAAACTGAGTCACAGTAGGTTCATCCTTTCAGATACTCTTCTGCAACAAACCATCTCTCTTGCTGCCTTCCCTTGGAGTTTTCACTTTCCAGGTTCTTCTCCTATTTTTGCAGGTCGTAGCCAAACTGACTCCACCTATTGGATAACCCATATGCTGGGAAGAGAATCTCCTTGTCCTGTAGCCATTTTTCCTTATATTTACCCACTGTCTCCTCCACATCCTCTCTCTTCCACACCATCAGTTTCTGGCTCTGAATTTTTTTTTTAACTTCAGAGAGGCCAGAAGGAAACAAGTTACAACAGGATATCCATGCTGTGAAACTGCTAAGAACTTTTATCTACCACAGCTTTGAAGCCAAGACATCAGTGCCTTTTCTGTGGTGAAAGGAGTTTGTAAGGGGTAACATTAGCCACATTTATGGAGGACCTCTTCCCCTGGGAAGGGATCGGGCAAAGTGTCCTTGAGTTTTCAAGCTGTCTGAAGGTGGGTGAGATAAGGTCTGGGGTGAGGGAGAAAGAGGAGGGAGTTGAACTGCATTTTCTTAATCATTCACCTCTGAATGAGGAACCAAACAGGCCTGAAGCAGCAGCTGAGACTTTGGAGACACCAGTCAAATGTATGGTCTTTTTTTTTCCCTAGGAAGAAATGGTGGAAAAAAAAAAAAGGAGAGCAAAACATTTCCTTTGCTTTGCATATTACAAAAGGCACAAAATGTAGTAAAGAAGAGGAGCAAGTAGGCTGATAAGAGATTTCATTTCATCCCCCTCAGGGTGCCGACTTACCAGTGGTAACCTCATGGTCTGCTGATGTCATTTGCACAAAGCAGTTACTTCTGAAGAGACAGGTTTCCTCAGATTTTACCATCTGAGGGAAAAATAGAGGAAAAAAATGTTTGAAAGGGAAAAAAATGTTAAGGTGTCTGTGTTTTACCAAAAGCCTTTGTTGGAGGTTATTAACTTCAAACGAAAACTAAATTTATCGTAACTTCTCCCCCCTTCCCTGTGTTTCTGAAAAGAGCACTTGCTGTGAATGTCTGAGCCATTAAGGGCTCCAGGAAGGGCGACCAAGTCCTGGCTCCCATGTCTACGTGCTTGCTGATTTATAAACCTCTCTGTAGGTAGCAAGAAGAAGGTGAAATTTCCTTTTTGGTGGCAGATAGGCTCCAAAGGCTAAAATACAATTATTATGCAGAATCTCAACATGTAAAAAATGGGAAAAAAAAATCTTCCTCCAAGATACATATGAACCAAACTTTTTTACAAGTTCTCAAGGAACTGCAGATTTCATCACCCCAACCTTTTTCTTCTTTTAAAATAATGATCCCTGGAAAGAAAGATGAAGTTTAAAAGTAGTTCCAGAGGGGAGCCACAGATGCCATTGGTTCATTTTGAATGGTAGCCTGGATCCACACAAACCTGCAGAGCTATCCACAAACCTGTATAGCATTTTGAAGGAAAACTTTTTAAAGTGTGCTGTGGGGCTGGTGGACCGGAGATTGGTGTTCTGCATTGTGCTAATGCCTGTAATCTGAAGGAGACAGGAGAGTAGCTGAACTGTTCACACTGTTGCTGGTGCAAGCGAGTTAAGCTGGCATGAAGCAGAAGGTGGAAGGTTTTATAAAAAGCTCGTGTCCTGTAGAGCTTTGTGGTGTCCACAAGTGAATCTTCTATTGGTAAGATGTGCTTGCTTTATCATCAAGAAGTGTTCTCCTCCTGATGCTCAGATCAGGTCTGCTTGCTGCTTTGATCTCTACAAACTCAATTCTTGTATTCGTGGCAATGCCACAGTTTGGCAAAGCTCACCTTCTCAGGTTCCTGCCCTCCTCTCCTGGCAGCAGTATGCATACATTTAGCAGCCACTGACCTTTTGGCGAGCTGCAGGTTTAGGGTTACTTGTCAGGACTAACTGCCTCAAATGAAAACAACACTAAATTCACTGCCAGCAGGACAGCAGTTCATTACACTTGTCTGGATGCAAGAAGTGAGATTGATCTTGCTGTTGTATGGGCTCTGGGGATGATAGTAATCTTAGGCATTTCAGGACCCTTGCACACCCAGCTGTGCCCAACCTGATGAGCGTGGGGTAAGGAAATTCAAGAAGTCTTTCCTAGGGGACATGGGCATTTCAGCTTGGATGCACTGCTCCCAACCAGTGCTGTGAGCACTGCCAGCTACTTGAGAAAGAACGTGCAAGGGCAGAGAACCAAATTGGCTGCATCTGGAAGGAAGAACAACCTGTGGCAGTGGGAAGGACTAAGGAGTGGCTGCTGTGGTAATTGCCACCTGTGGGCACTGTGCAGGGGCAAGTGAATATGAAGGGAAACACTGAAAACAAAATAAACACTGTGCACTGGTTTGTACTGGCCCTTGCTTCAAATAACTCCAAATAACTCCAGTGGTGTTATGGGATGGATGCTTGAGCAAGTGACGGCAGAGCTGAACTCTGTGTTTCCTGCACCTCTGAAGGTGTAGCAGTGCTTAGGAAATGGGTGATTAAAAAGCCCACATATCCCTGAAGTAACCTTAGCTGAAAAATAACTCACTTAATTAGCATACAGTAGATACTTATTGTTAAGTGAGAATGCCATCCTCTCCTGTAGAGATTTGAGTTAAACATGATGATTGATAAATTGTTATATTCACACAGTGTCACTCAGTGATATAATCATGGCTTTTGTAAATATTTAGTCAAGAGAGCATTCCAGCTGTTCCCAGCCAGGTTTCATCCAGTGTCAGCCAATGCTCAGTGCTGCTGATTTATTTCATGTGTTGCTTGAGCCTTGAGTAAGATCACATTTTTATGAGTCTCAAAATACCTATGGTAATAAATAGTGAGAGTGCTGGAGCTAATGACAACAGCAGAAATAATTATAAGGAAAGCTATTACCCAGGGTGCAGAATATGGTCAAGTACTTAACTATTTGTGGTTTTTCAGGACATCTACCTAGCAGCTTTTGCCTAGATCTCCAGCAATGTAGTCCTCACCAGATGCCATTTAAAAGGGAAGATGAAGGAAAAGTTTTTTGGGAGGATGCATTTCCCAAAGCTTGACTTCACTGTTAACAGAGGACTGGGGTTTAAAGAAGTGTTGGGCAAAGAATGAAAATTCCATTTTGCAAAGGATTTCAAGGTTTTAAAAATTTACTTTGGATTCAATTGGGAATGAAACTTGCAAATTTTCAAATTCCTTCTGACAGAAAATTTAGGAAGGACTCACTCTGACTCAGCTGTGCTGGTGCTGAGATCAAATGTGTTATTAGAATGTGAAATATAAAGCATATGTGTAATAAGAAGTCATTTCAAGAGGAAACACTGACACTGTCAGCTCTAAAGGTGTCCAAACCTGACATACTCACAGTGCTGAAGCTTTCTTGTATTTTTTTTTCCCAAACATATTTCCGCAAAACTGACAGTTTTGTAAGACATTTCAGTTTTAATGAATCTACATTTTCTGATATCTCTTTTCTGACCATGTTCCTGTTTGAAGAAACACCCATGCAACTTTTTCTCACTCATCTGTCTCACTTTTATTTTGGGAGCTCTTCAGGAATAGCTTTTGTTCTCATGTCAGTTCTTTGTTGAGAAACTGTCTGTCGTGATGTCCTTCCCCCAAGACTTGGAAGTGATTCATAAAAAAAGAAAGTTAAAAAAATGACACCTACTTTGGCTTGTATTACGTATTTGAGATAGCATGCTTCACCCACAGGACAAGATGGTAGTTGCTGATTTTAACTTATTCCCAGTAAAAAACCTCTACAGTGACCCATATAGACAACCCTTATTGACAGCAGAGAAACAAATTGTCTTTACTGCCAAGGTTTCTTTTCCAGAAAATTCAGCTTTTCGTTCCCTCTTTGCAATTTATATTCTTTGTTGTTCAGAAGCAAGTCATAACTATGGAATGTTTCTAATTTTCCAGGGAGCACAGACATTTTGAAAAGGAATACAGGCTTGACAGCTGTGGGGTAAGCATCTACAAAAAGGTAAGATTAGATCAATACAAGCATGGCCTCTTGCTAGCTTGGATCTTAAAGTAAGAGGAGGGTGGAACTCCAGGAAGGGAAGCAAAGTCTAGGAGGTGCCTGAAAGCAACTGTAGCTCACTGACAGAATGAGGTGAGGTCGTCCTACAACACTGCAGTCGGAGCAAAGCAGAGACTTTTTATTCATTGAGTGCATGGGAACATCTGAGGCAAAGGAAAAGCTGTTTCAAATGGGCATTAGCATGCCTGTTGGCACTCTCAGGCTGATATCAAGGGCGCCCTTGAGCTCAGAGCCAAGTGGAGGTATACCCCTGGAGAACCCAAGGTGACAAAGTGCAGGTGGAAATGCTGTTCAAATGTATATTTAATGGACATGGGGATAAGCTGTGTTTCAGCCAGTGAAAGTAAAAAAAAAAAAAAAAAAAAAGAGCACACAAAACCCCATAACACTATCTCATGGTCGATAGCACTAATGGGAAGCAGAACTTTGAAGCCAATAGAATTGCTCAAACCCAACAAATTCAACTGCAGAAATGAAAGTATGAGGAGAAATTCTTTACCTACTGCCCATTGTGTTACGTGTGCTATCCTTTGTGCCTGAAACATGGGGGAGGTAAGGCAATTAAAATCTTCACCTGCAGTGTCCATCTCAAGTTGTGTGGATTTTTTAATTATTTTTTAATCTATCTGTCTGACTATCTATCTATCTATCTATCTGTCTGTCTGTGTGTCTATCTATTTTCTTCTCTAGGTCTTTATTCTAATTTTTGTTGTGTCTATGTGAGAGTTATTCAAATCAGTGCTGAAGTAAGAATTACTCTTTTGCCTCTTTTTTGGCTATAATCACCTTTTTCCCAGTAACTGAATGAATGCTATAGGGAAAGTAGGGAAAGTACTTTTAACTTTCATCCATTAAGCATATTTTAAACTAACTGTGGCTGCTTTACCAATGCAGATTTCGTTATTATGAAGAGCCCTTCATGGAATTGCAGAAATTTCCAAGTGTGATAAGCCAGTTCTTGCTTCTACACAGGAGCTGAGAATTTTGACTTCATGTTTTGCTCTTTCTTATTCCCATCCAGCCATCATGTGAAGTCTTCCCACTCACTTGGTTTTTGTGGGCTAACATTCACCACATTTGCCATTCATCTCACCTAACTGCAGTTATTAAAAAATTACATGGTTATCTGAGTAGTCTGGGCCACCTCTGTAGTCAGGGGGTGAGACTCAGGCAAGGTGATTCATTTCATCCTCCAGGTATCACCCTCTAGAAGTGCCTGAGTCTCCACAGGGAGACAGATGGCTAAGGTTAGGTGAGGTGAACCTCAACCCCAGTGTTCAGCAATAACTGCTTGGCTTGTGCCCAGGACACCTGGGGTTCCCTGGGGAAATCACCCATCCAAACACTGGTTAGAACTTGCACCTTTTAACATCCAAAATTAAAAGAGTTTATATACTTTCTTTCAGTTTAGTAAAGTTGTATGTTTTGAGCGTAAAAGAAAAGATTTGCCCTATGTTTGACCTACAAACTTATGCACAAATACAACTTTAAATAACATATTCAATATTTTTGAAAATGTCTGTGTGAACATGCACATATTTTCTTCATAATAGTATTCAAATATATGGTTCCCTATGATATTTTATTACTAAAGTCCTGGCAATATGCTCAAAGCTTTACAAAATACAGATAAAGGCAATTCCTGTCAGAAGGAGGTTATTGCATAGATGCATGTTAGATTCATAGAGAGTGAGAGACTGAAAGATCCTAGTTTCACTGTTTGTTTTTTAGCCTCATTTCCCTAGAAAATGAGGATTGTGTGTTGCTCTGAGTGTGGGTG
The DNA here is from genome assembly GCA_028571105.1 of Tragopan temminckii. NCBI lineage: Eukaryota > Metazoa > Chordata > Aves > Galliformes > Phasianidae > Tragopan > Tragopan temminckii. The sequence goes on along the minus strand of JAOWBP010001760.1, from coordinate 45,848,499 downwards.
AGTCGAGGTGAATAGCTGTCCTCTCAGCGACTTTTGAACTGGTTGGCCAACTTCAGCCAAATGTAGCTAGAGGGCATGCGGTCTCAAGAGAAAGTTCTCATAAGAAAAGGCTGCTATTTAGGTAAGAGTATGCAGGAAGTGCAAAGCAGTATTAGGTGCTAGAGGATCTGCACAGGACTCCTACGGGGAAATCAAATTGTGGAGAGAACATCAGCTGTCAGTGGTGTTGTGCTAAGTTCCCTAGGGAACTGGGCTGGGAGACCCATAAGAAGCAATGTTTTGTCAATATCACTGCAGAGGAAAAAATTTATTTTATGCTGTAGTGGTCTTTATCTTTGAATTTTCCTTACGAAGGGAAGATTGAAAGAGTTCTCAAGAAGTGAGGGAGGATCTAGACTGTGTGGACAAAGCTCACTGACTGAAGGAAGGAAGACAGAAACAAGAGGTGAAGCTGAGGATTGACAGAATGAAAATGTAAAAACAAAGAGGAATTTAATATTCCTACAGGCCTCCACCATTTTCCATGTGCGGAAGTATCTATCTTTTCCAATAAATATTGTGTTACAATTAACACTTTTTTTCTTAGATATTATGTTCTTGGCTAGTCTTAGCTGTTGAGGGGACCTCTGATTAGCGGTGCACTGTAGATTTCTGCCTGCTGTTATAGCCCCCAGTGACCTTGTAGAGAGGAGAAAACTCTTCTCCTCTACTCTGACATTGTTTCGAAGATGCAGCATCAGGTAATGAGAACTGGTAGATATGACTGTCAGAAGTAGAAGAGAGAATTATTTCTCAGTCTGGTCCTGGACTGGGTATTCCTATGAATACAGCTTTACCAACAACAGGCAGACCCAGGGTGCAAACCGTTTTCTTCCCTGCTTGCTGGTTCTAAGAATTAGGAGTATCTATATCAGATATGGAGCATGTACCTGATGTACACGGGCTGCTCTGAAAGTGAATCCTCCTATGTTATTCTGTTGGCCCACAGCATCACAGGCAGATGTTGGTGGTATGTATGGCAGTAGAGGTTGAACCTACCCACCAATATTCCTTTACATTTTGTTGCTGTGTGACAGATGGCAGCAGAGGGGCAGTCTGACAAAATGGCGCCTGACATGGAACTGCATGTGGAGCAAAGGTGTGTCACTGAATTCCTCCATGAGGGAAGAATGGCACCTGTTGGCATTCACTGACATTTGCTGAACGTTGGTGGAGACCAAACAGTGCAGACTGTGAGTGGTGTGCTTTAGCAGTGGTGACAGTGACATGAAAGACAAGCCACATTCCAGATAGCCGTGCACAGCTGTCACATGTCACAAAATGAGCATCTCCATCACCTCATCAACGTGAACTGGCTAGTGGTGGTGACTGTTGAAAAACAGTGTTTTGTAGCCAAGACTGTGGTCTATCAAATAGTGTTACTGTGCTCTTTGCATTTTTTGTAGTTTCCATGGAAATAAATACCAGGCGGTAGCTCTTGCGTGATCTATGTACATGATGTCTTTTTTGATTCTAGACAAAAACTTCTATACCTGCTCTTTGCTATTCTGATGATAAGAAGAGAGGGGCTAGGTTTCTAATTTGATTGCTTAGCTGGAGATTTTCTTATTATTTTTTCTTGGTCTTTCTCAGTACGGGGACTGTCTGTGATTTAGGTTGTTGAACTGGATGAGATGTTCTGCCCTCTGCAAAGCCTCAGCTGTTCCCGATGGCTCTGGATGATCTGCTCAGAGCTACATGTGCAGGGTGCTCTGTGAACCTCTTTCCAGGCCATTTTGTGGCACTTTAGTCAATCTGTTTTCTCTGTCTTGCTGCTGTTTTGAACACTGATCTTCCCAAGAAACCCTCCCACAGAAAGCTGAGAGACCCAATGGCAGTGACTGTGAAGGTTATTGGTGTGCCTGCCCAATTGCTCTGCAGCGGCCTCTGGAGTGGTGGAAGTTTCCTGATCAGTGGAAGAACAGATTGGACTGCAGACTGTAAGGAGCAGAACTCTCTACCACTTTTTCTGTTTCCTCTTCCCTTGAGTCTTATCTTGGGTGATAACCCAAGATTGTATTAACAAGAGCATGCTGCACGTGCAATCAGTGAGGTATATCGTTAGTTCTCATCTTCCTCTAGAACATGAGATACTGGCCACTAGATTTGATTTACAATTAAATGGCAAATCCTACAGTATATTCCCAGGACCCCAGGAGTGATAAGTCATTTGAGTTGTATTTTTAATAGATTGTTATAAATCATTTTTATATTGCCGTAATTGAATAAAGTGCTTTAGAGAAACAGAAGATTGTACATTCCCTGCCCCTAGGAGTTTGCTTGCTAAGTACATCTTGAGGTACAAAAGGTACTTTGTGTAATTTTATGCAGTGCAAGACCTTACTACTAATGACAGTGCTCTAAACGTGGCCCATATCCTGCAACAACTTAATGTGTGCTTAACACGTGCCTCCGGATGAGCGTGATGATTCATGCTGGAGAATACAAAAGACTGCCTTGTCGGCTGCTCCACCTGCCCTTCTGCCAGAGACTTCAGCCCTGCCACCAAGTCAACACATGCAAGGGTGTGCCAGCTTCAGAGCTGCTGCACCTCACAGCCCAGCACACTAGCTCAGGACTTATGAGCAGCTGTGCTGGGTCAGACCAAAGGTTCATCTAGCTCAAAGTCATCGTGTTTCTGACAATGAGCTGGGAAAGAGCAGAAGAAATAGGGCAAACACAAAATGACTCATATTCTGGCGTATTATCCCAGCTTCTGACAAAGAGCATTTTAGGAACCTTGTGAGTCAAACCCTGTTTAATGGGCTGATGTAGCTCTCTTCTATGAGTTTAAGTTTAAACTGAAATCAATATAGTTGCACCATGGTCATATTCCAGCCAGGTTAATTCCATTCTGTATTTTCAACTTCCCTTGACACATCTTCAGATAAAGCATTCAAGCCCTAAAACTGTTGTGTAGTGTTTGCCAGTGCAGTTTCATAGCAGCTGCACTCCACCCCAGAGATAGGTGCATTTTGTTGGTAAGTGATCCTTAGATTTAAATAATCTATAATTCTTTGGAGTGCTTTTTGGGCTTGTAAAAGGTGTTATACAAATCAATGAATAATTTTCACCCACCATTGTTTGTAATATATTCTTACTCTTCAGCTGAAAACAAAATTTCTTTTCCTATTGATTTTCTTCTTTTATGTTTGGGCAAATTGATTTTTCCTTTTCCTAATGGAGCAGAAACGAAGATATCTGGATTTCAGTTACTTCTCTCTTTCTGCTTCAGCATCATTTAGGATATCAGAAGGCATAAAAACAGCTCTAAGGAATAGTATTCATTCATTAACTTCAAGGGAACTGACAAAATTTTAAGATACAGTAGAGGATGAGGTGGGAAAATTAAGCACAGTTTAAGGTGGGCCAAATTGTTGGATGCCAGAAGAAATGTTTGGATGTCTCACTGAAGATGTGAACAGAATTTAGCAGGGTTTTGAGGATGTGCTTCCATTTCTGCACACTGCAGACCTTCCAAGTCTGGCTGCAAGATAAGTACTCTTCTGGTGTTTTCAGCTCAGCTTTGGTCAGGACGAATCACAATTCCCTTGATATACCCCATTTCTGTCAAAGCATCAACCTCAGTTGGAGGCTTGATTTTGTAAGATGCCAAGCACTCCTTTCCATTTGGGAGATTAAGGGATTCTTTGAGTAGCTGAGAAGTGATGCGACCTGAGAACTGCAATCTTTAGCCTGAAAAGGTTGTGAAAGACTGGATTATCCCCCCAGAATAAAAAGCCTTATCTGAATGCATCTTCTGAATCAACATTCATTGAAAAACTCAAATATGATTGGAGGCTTAACAGCCAGTGAATATATATAATATTTCAGGCTATAGTAGAGAATAGAGAATATTGAGATAGACCAAGAGTTTTTTAATTCATCGGGCCTTATGAAATTCAGGCCAGGATGCTCAGAGAACTGGCTGAAAACAATCTCAGGATATTAGTATTTATCCCCAGAAGTCATGGAGGACAGTCAGGTTCTGGAACATGGAAAAGGAGCAGAGGTAATGTCTATCCATAACAAGGAGAAAAAGCCAAACCTAGGGATTTGTAATCAAGTCAATTACCTGCCCGTAGATGGAATGATCAAAGGTTCGATCTGCAAGCACCCTGAAAATGTTACAAGGTTTTGAGTGGAACAGCTGGCACCAGTCTCTTCTGTGACAAGGCGACAAACCTTCTGAGTAGGAAAAAGACATTGTATGTCATATGTCCTGATTTTAATGAGGCTTTTGATACTGTTTTATGAAACATTGTCATAAGCAACCTGGAGAGAACGACAAGAAGAATCTGTCATTTTACGACAATGCAGGACTGGGCGGCAAGCTGTGGTCAAAGAGCAGTGATTGCCAATGATTAACCATGAAACTGAAAGAGGATTTTGAGTGGGGTTCTTTGGGTTCTGTGTTGGGCCAGTGTCATATTTTTTTAACAGCTTGGGTGGTGGGACAGAGGTTTCTTGCTTGGTTTGTGAACTAGAATGAGCTGCAGGCAGGAAGGAGAATGGATTCAGAATTAGAAAGAATCTGAACAAATCAGAGGAGTGTCCTGAACAGTTTGATGTGAGACAATGAGGACAAATGCAAAGCTCTCTATTGAGGTAGGAATACTCAACACCATCAGTGCAAGAACAGGAAATTACTGGCTAAGCATCCGTACTGGAGAGAAGTACCTGGGTCTCTGTGTGGATCATCTTAGAATAGGTTTCACATGAAATGGGTTACACATGATTCAGTAGGGTCACTTGATTGCAATCAACTAGAAAGATGATCCTTGAGAGAAGAGTGAACAAATTGAGGTTGCCTGAAGAGGAGGTAAGGAACATGATAAGTTTTGAAAGACAAATGGAAAGAAGAAAGAAATAATCTGTCATCTTTGTCTACTGGGACAAGGGGTATTGGTCTTTTATTGCAGTGAGAGAGACATAGCTTAGATGCCAGCAAGATCCTTCTACTAGTGATAATGGCAAAATGGAGAAATAGGCTGCTTGGAAGCTTACCAAATGGAGGTTAGATGGACATCAGTCCAGGATAACGTGGATCTAATTCATCTTGCCTTTTGGAGATGGAGATGGACTGGATGACCTCCTGAGGTGCCTTTCAGCTTCAATTTCTTCAACTTAAGCATCTTTTAATTTCATTTTTATTCATTTCATTTTAATTTATTTTCATTTTAGTCTAGATAAACCTTCCCAATTTACGAAGTTAAGATTTCCTTTGTTCCTCAGTATCTTACAGGATACTGTTAGCATTTAGCATCAATTAAAATGGCAAAACCTTATAATTCGCTCTCCACCTTTGCTCAGCCTTATCCATTACTCTTGAACCAGTTAAATAAATATGGTTTAACTGCAGTCTACTGAATAAATGTTCTCTCTTCCTTTCTCTGTATGTATGTCTATACATATATAATATCTCTCTCTATATATTTGAAATTATGATTCCATTTATCCTAAGTTTCTGGAACTTATTGATTTTTTTAACAGTGTTTAAATTACATCCACTTTTATGGAGACAAATCTGTTGAAGAATTAAACAGCAAAGTTTGCTCCAATCTATAAACATGACAGGGGGATGATTTCCTCTCATTTGCTAAATATACAGCTCCTTAGTCGGAGACATAAATAAGAATGTTGCCTAAGTAGGTCAGATTTGAGCTAGGGCTTTTCAAAAGATATGAAAGCAACCACCGTGAATATACACTTCAAAGCCAGAACCCATTTTTTTGTGCACATTTTGTTCCCGAGAAGTTTTCCATCTGTTCTAATGTCATGGCTTTGCCACAGTGGCTCGTCCTCAGACTCCGTATCTCTGGCAACTCATATGCTTTACGTTTTAATGCGGCAGGTAAAGGAGATAATTGGAAGACCTTCAGAGCCGCGGGATGGGGGTGGGAGGAAAGGGGGAATCTTTCACTTCTAAATGGAGACTAAGGACAGACATCCTCTGTTCCTTGTTGTTAGTTTTCTAGTTTGATTGGATGCCAGGAGCTGAAAGGAGGGAGTCTGCATTTAAAAGGATTTTCTAGGAGCAAATCTGAAATTAAGAGATAATATTGATATATTTATATGATTTATAATATTCATTTATTATGAAGTTCATTTCACCCCATTCTCTGTAGCAGTGCAGTTCCAAATTCAGGATTCTTGATGGATTTAAATCCTTTTTTTCATCAGCAATAGTCCAACATGATCTGCCTGTCACTTTTTCAAACGATGCCTTTCTGACTTCTCCAAGAAGCTCTGAAAGGGGAGGAAGCTTCCTTGCTAATATGTCACTCAACCCACCCACCCAGACACCCACAGCTTGTCTGAAGCCAGCATAAAAAAATAAAAACCACCCTGGATTGTTGCCGAGCGGAAGAAAGCGCTTCTTTAAATATAAGGGAGCACTGGTCTTAGGGGTGAAGCCAGGTATGAAACAACTACTTATTGATATCTCAAACCAGCCCTCAGTCTTAAGAAACAAGGTGAGCTGCACTTTTGCTATTTTACCTGCAGATCATTGACAACCTTACTCTCTGTTGTGTTTACACAAGACCTTTTATTCATTTGGATTGCAGAGTGCCTGCCAATTTTACAGGAACTGCTGGGTCACAGTTGGGTGACATGTGACTCACTTGTAGTCCTGCACAGTTGTTGACACCTCTGTAATGAGAGCAGGGACAGGTAGTATACCCAGGGACTGGAGACTCTACATGGAGCAGACTGCTGTGCCTTAGCTGATGAAGCAGTGCAAAAGATGAAGCAAAAGGCGGGGAATGTGGCAAGGAACCAGAGGCCAGAAGGAGCAGAGATTTCTGGGGAAGCAGGAGGACTGTGAACCTAAAGACCATGTGCCTGAGGAAGTCTGCAGTCCACAGCAATGGACAGAATGGCTGAGGGGGCCTGCAAGTCATGGCTCCAGGAGAAGGCTTGCACCAGCCTTTACCATGTCTTTACCATGTCGGCCATGTTTAGTGCCAAGGGAGCAAAGCCTCTTTCTAAATGTCTAAAGAAGGTCTTCTGGGACTATCTGAATCTTCACACCCTGAGGCTGATAACATCCACCATTATGGTCACCATCATTGCAGACAAGTAGGTTCATTTCGTACATTAACACTCACACACACAGCAACTCTTTAGGCAGCATTTGTGTTTGCTGGTCTCTAGGGAGAAGGCAATTTGCCTTTCTTCATGTGTCTCGAAGTGTCTTCAATATACTTCTAGCAAACATATGAAACACAGTCAGGATTCACAAGAGGATGGACGGTCACCTGGTTCACAGCAACACCTGGCAGCAGATGTACCACCATATACAAATAAATTAATATTTTACTCATGAAATTAAGAATTTGTTTCAAAGGACTCAGCAATTAAGAGCAGAATAAATATGAGTCATCTGTCCAGCAAAGGCTGTGCCAGATGCAGATGCAAAGTAATTCTGCATGCTAATACCACTTACGCAACATTGGTCCTATGAACGTTTGCTGTCTGTTTGTGAAGAGGTACATGCACATGCATGCATATGCAAGAACATGGGTATAATTTGGAGTTGTTCGGTTTGCTGATCTGTCAGCTATTCCTCTCAGGGTATTTTTAATAAGTCTCAAAGTAATTTGGAGGCTTACAAATTTTAATATCAATATAGGCTCAGAATATAAAGCTGGCTAAAAAGTGGGAGTTTGGTTGGAGGAAAACGCTATTGATTTTTCCTGGAATGTGCATTAAGGCAAGTAAATCATAGGAAGGACAAAGGAATTCCTGGCAGCTCCATTGGCTCTACCACTGCTCAGTGGGACAGAGAGAAATGTGAGATATAACCCATCAGTGAACTGCCCAAGGCTAAGAGCTCCAGGGCAGTGCTGTACGAGAGGAAACCCTGAGAACTGAACTCATGCCCCAAGTCCCCAGGCTCATCTCCAAAGGTGGAGTGAGGTTCCTGGAGAGCTGAGGTGGCCACGAAATTTGGGAAAGCAACCTAGGAATGAATTGGTATTTTTTTGTAACAAAATTTCTGAGTAGCTTTACTTCAGAAGATTTGGGCATTGTTCTGTTTTTGCTGTGGGCTGGGAAAGCTGCTAAATCCCTGTTTCTGGAATTCCTTGAAGTTCTCAGATATTCTGATCTCTGTTTGAGCACCAGAGTATTTGGAGGTGGTTTTGTTGATTTGAAACAGTGGCCAAAATACAATTTGCTCTGTCAGTTCTATTGCAGATGATTCCTCAGGTGATGTTTGTAGCCAGGCAGAGACCTAATCTTGCTTAGAAATAATCCCACAGCACGAAGCTGGTGTCATTTGTACCACCACTGCAGTCTGTGTGGCAGAAGAGCTGCTTGTTAGGCCTTCTGAGGGAGACTCTGAGGTCCTGGAAGACAGGGTCAGCCTTTTTTAGTGGTGGTTAAACACAAGAGCTGCTAGGTGTATGAGTGGGGAGGTACTGAACATATCAGATGCCTCAGGCTACTTGTAACAAAGGCAGTAGACGTGAGAATCTTTGTGGTGCTGTGGTGTGACTTACCAAGACATTTCCCATACTTACCGTTTCATTTACCCTCACTTCACTGTATAATTTGTGCAGTCCAGATCAGGAAATCTGTCTACATGGGAAGAGGTAGGACTCAAGAAACCTAGGTCCAGGATCTTGTGGAAAATGCATGTTGTTTAGATAGTGATCAGTTATGCAAATGAAAGAGAATTGAAGGATTTCTTTTTGCTTGCTTGTTGATGGGTGCATGTGTCTAATCTTCATGCTATTTCAATGAAAACACCTGGAAATTAACTGTGGGTTTGAGGATTTGGGAAAGGAAAATGAGCTGCCGAATGAAGGCAGCCAGGTTGTGTAGCAGGGGACTGCAACGTGCTGCTGCTTGCCAGGCACTGCTGGGGCATCAGGGAACCAAGGAGCATGGAGGTCAGGGTTATTAACTCTGTGTGTTGTATATATGAGTGAGAGCAGGGCCATTTCAAACCCAACAATTAAATTTTTACAGTATTTTGCTGATTTTTTTCATCTTCATTTTTAATAAGGAGGATTCACCTTTGGTGAAGGATAGCCCTAAGAGGAACCAAGTATCATCACACCACTGGATCTAGCATGGATCTTGCTGAATTCAAGGGAGTGGTCCCATAAACACTCACTGACTGAGGGTCAGCCTTTTGGTGGGACAGATATCTGGCTTCTCTGCTTTGCCACTCAGCTTGCTTGTGAAATGCACTGGCTGTGAGCACACCGAATACCAGAGTGTGAAATAAATTCTAGCTCATAAGGTGACCAGCTTTAAAATCTGCCAGCAGCAAAACGTGGAGTAATGATAATTAACTTGCAGGAGGGCAGGCTCTCTCATTTCATTTCATGTTGGACTCTACAGGGGCTTTGGTGTGAGGGGCTGGAAGCGCTGCTAAGGGCACATGGGCTCGTTGCGGGCCCTTGGGGCCAATGGCTTCCAGGAGGGAGTGAATAAAAGGGCACTTCAGTGCCTTCTGGACTCCTCCTGCACCTCCAAACGTCGCAGCTGCTCAAAGAGGCTGTCAAGTCAGAAGTTTGCTTCTCCTGAGTGCTTGCTGTAAACAGTACGTGCAGCCGTGTTGATTATACACCAGTATGCCAGGCTAACTATAGCACAGTAATTAAAGGGGTGAGAACATTTTGGAGTACTTTCTGCCGCTTGTTGTGTGCGTAATCCCCCTGTGTTTGGCAATAAATAGAACTTTTAAGTTTAATTAGTACACACTTGGCTGGCTATCCACTTCGAGCACACTCTGGTGGCCTGAGACATATCCACCTAGGCATAGTGTTGGTGGCAGAGAGGGTGAGATAGCAGAGTAGCATAGGGCACTCCCCAGCAGTCAGCACAGCTCCACATCCTGGGGAATGGGGTCAGTGGGTACCGGCACCTGGGTGCAGAGGGAGGAGACAAGGGAAGCAGTCTACTTGCCTCCCAAATGTGAGGCAGTTCTTCTAATTTCCTTCTGAACATGGGGTTTCCTCACTCATGGAGAGGGTGTCAGAGGGTCAGATGAGTCTTGGGAGATAAACAGGGTCTTGCTTCTTTCTTTCCCTCTTCAACTTCTTTTGTGTAGGACATTTTAAGTCATTGATTTAAAGATTTTTTTTTTTTAATTATTATTTTAGCAGAAATAACAAAACCAAAACAAAAAAAGGGTTTTGGATCGGATCAAATATACATTCCTTCCCTTCTTCTCCCCTGCTGAGATGAAGCAAACAAACAAATCATGCCATTTAGCACATTTGTGTCATTTGCTCTGAATCAAGCCATTTTGTTTGGGGATGGATGGGATTCACCTGAGAGAGCTGAGGGAACTGGTGGAGGTGATAGCCGAGCCACTTGTCATTATCTATCAGCGCTCCTTGTTGACTGGTGAGGTCCCAGAAGACTGGAGGCTTGCCAATGTGACTCCCATCTACAAGAAAGGTTGTAAGGAGGATCCAGGGAACTATAGGCCTGTTAGCCTGACGTCGGTGCCAGGGAAGGTTATGGAGCAGATTGTCTTGAGGGAGATCACGCGGCATGAGCGGGACAACCGGAGGATCAGGCCTAGCCAGCATGGGTTCACGAAGGGCAGGTCCTGCTTGACCAACCTGATCTCCTTCTATGATCTAG